>CM031235.1:946631992-947088800 GCA_018340775.1 Taxus wallichiana var. yunnanensis
AATTGTAAACATATGTCCACTATTATGGAAAACGGTTTACAACTTTCTAGATTCTAGGATTCAATTTCAAGCATGATGGTACTCTAAAGACAACTTGTTGGGAGTCTCATTTACTTGGCATATAATCAAATCGGACTTGTGCTTTTTTTTTGTGAGCCATCTTTTCAGATTCATGCAAGATTCGAATAAATTTCACCTGCAGAAGAGGAAATATGTGTTGAGATATGTCCTGAGGTACATTTGAATATGGTATGGAGTATCATAAGAACTCTAGTTCATCTTTGTAGGGATATACTGGACTCGAACTATGTTGATTGACGCTGACAACAGAAATCAACTTGAGGATATATTTTTCATCTCAAGTCTCGAACTCTATCTCATGGATAAATAAGCAAGCAAACTATTGTTTCTCTCTCATCCACCGAGGAAAAGTATCACGTTAGATAAGGATCTCTGTGTGAAACAATTTGAGTTATGTCACACTTTGGCAAAGATATGTGTTAATAAAATATATTTGAGAATTTCTTAATTATTTTTAGATGTTAAAAATAAAAGACAATTTAATTTTATATTTTTAGTTTTTAGATATTAAAAAAAAAATATTATAATATAATTTTTAAAACAAAAAAGTAACTTTCTATTAAAAACAAGTTGTAAATAAGTAAAATTTAAATGTTTGTTTCTATATAATTTTTAAAATCTAACTATTTTTTCATTGGGAATAATTTATTCCACTTTTTGGATTTTTGTTTCATTTTTTTGAAGTTTTAATTAAAAAATTTCTCCTTGTATTAATATTATTATTTTGTAGTTTTTAGTATTTAATTAAAAAAATTCTACCAGCCTTATTTTTATTTATAAATATAAAACTACAATGAATACAATCGTAAATAGATAGATCTAGTGAATTATTTGAAAAAGGGTGTATTTTTCTATCAAAAGCGAAGGTTTTTTTAACATCAATTCATATTTTATCTCTTCATTAATTTATTTGTATGATTCACATGTTCAAAATGTAATTATTAGTGAATAAGGAATAAAACTTTAGAAATTTTGTTGGTTGATTTTTTAATGTAGTTCAAAAGAGAAAATTGATTATTTTGAAGTCTTTAACAAATACAAATATCTTTTTTGACAATTTATAACATTTCTTAAAACTTAAATTGAAAGTTTTTCTATTGACAGGCAGCCATGTTTGTCAAATTTCAAACCTGATTCTAAAATACAAAACAACAATATTTATATAGCAATTATTCTATATTTATTTAATTATATTAAAGATATATTTTTATAATTGACGATAAAATTTTGATTATGCAAGTCATTTAGACAGTTATTATAAATATTTGCAGTTACAATTGCAAGTATTTACCTTTGATGGCGAGGAAGCTATTTTTAAGAGTAATACAACAAGACATACTTGTTTTCAAGGAGATCGTTGTTTTTGTATGCACTTCGTAACCGATCAGCCTAACTGTCACACACGTTAGCAGCTGACGTTAAATATTTATTTTTCCAAAAAATTGCTAAAACAATGTGTGGCGCAGTGGTTGGTGGGTGTACTGGGGTCGCAGAGGTCCTGAGTTCAAATTTTGGTGTGGGCTGTGCTAACGTACGTGATCGTTAGGCTCAGCCCTTGATAACAACTCCAATAAATAACATCCACACGTTTCGGATCTATTAAAATTTCTGCAACAAAGGTCCAACGTCCACTCATCCATTTAAGCATACGAAAAAACGGGAGGTGCCCACACTATGAAACGCCTACGGCGTAATTAAATGAAATAGTGCTAAGTTGTGATGTTTCTTGCTCATCTGTTCCAATGGAAATTAATCCTCCTGGAATAGTCCATATTCACAGATTGGGTTACATTCCTAACCATGCCGGCGTTAGTGAATCAACAGGAAAAATTTCAGTTTCTTTGATTTGTATTTCAACTTATAACATCATTCAAATGTCTAAAAATTATTTCTTGACCACTCAAATGACAAGGATGTCTATATTTTTTCTGTTTCAGTGCAATCTGAGTGACAATAAGGTCCTTCTCCATTCTTAAACATATTCGCTTTGATCGACAGAAAAACGTTGTTTTAAATGCCCACAATTTTATTAAGATTAATTCTATATATAACAGAGCCTCATATAAATGTTGTTGTCTCTCCTTACTGAAATACAATTGGAACAAACTGTTTCTAAGATCACATCCAGGCATTTATTGTAGCATGTGGTATTTTAAGAGTTGTTCCAGAAGATGTCTGAATAAGAGACATTCAAGTTCCCTGAAGAAGGTGGAAAATAAGGAAATTCCAGAGGAAAAGGTTAGCAATGATCCTAATCTTGAAACTTCTTTATTTTGAAGACTTCATTATGCTAGTTTCATTACAACCTCCTGTCGCAGTCACGTTTTTCGTCCCTGATAGAAAGTGGTTTGTTTGCTTTCATCTTCATGTCATGTATTTTTATTTTAGTCATTTTTTTCATTTGCTTTCATCTTCATGTTGGTATTTTTTATTTGTCATTCTCCTTCTTGAGAAAGTTTTGTCATATTGCGGTCTATAGCATTCATACCAGGTCGTCTCTGTTTTCTAAAGGGATATACTTTTCTGAATCTATCAATGGGTTCGTTAGTCCTTTACCTCTTCCTATGAAATATCTGAATCTGATGCAAAGGAAATGTGTATGTGATTCTTGACCAAAACAGGACATTCCAATAAGTCGAAATATCAAGACAGTGAGATTCATGGATTATACTGGTTTTTATCAGTAGAAGAATGGGTTTTGGTGTTCATGTGGTAACAAGGAAAATAGTTGATAACCCTGGGGAACCTCCTACAGTTGTACTTAGGTGTTGCTACCTCAGTTTGGCTTTCAATTTCTTTTTGAAAGCTTCTTTGAATTTCTGAGGAACGAGAAATTCAGAAATGAGTGGGCTATACTGTTAAATGAAGGGCTAGTGCAAGGCCACATCATCATTTAACCACAACTGCGAATATATATATAGCAACAGGACAAGATCTTAGAAAAAGTCTCTCTCTATTGAAAACGAGTGTGCAAAGTAATACATTAATATTAAAAGAGAGTCGTAAATATTCATCATGCTTCCTTGTAATTTATTCTTTGTATCATACCTCAGCGATGAACGACTTTGTGAATGGAGAAGACTCGGTCTATGTTTCATTACTTCCTTCCAGCTTACAACTCAATATGCGTTACTCAAGGTGGTTCAAGCAAGTTTTGACCACATTTCTCTCAGCCATTTTGTCAAACAGTTAGCATGCAACCTTGGCACAATGGCAATTCCATCAACTTTCACTCGGCGACAAGGAATTTCAATATTACATAGAGAGAAATAGTTGAGTTCCAATGTTGTGTGTGCTCACTATGTAGACCACGCTGTAAGGGAAATGCTTGCAAAACACGGAATAAGAAATTCTCTGTTACTTGCTCCCAAACCAGTAGCCTATGGGGAATTTTATTTGGAGTCACCATTACCACTGCTAGTCCACTGTCCGCCAAATTGCCATTTGCCAGTGCATCAAATACAATGCCAATTCATTCATAATTCACATATCTATTGCCTAGTCACAATGAATCTTAATTCAATTTTATTAAATTTAAAAATACATTATTTGATCGGTTCATGATGTATTAAAAGTTATATACTATATTGTCATTAAATTTCTTTACGGTATAGAGATTTCTCCAACGCCCGGAAGATTTGATACATTTATTTCACATCTCGCATTTTATTCGAAATCTTTCCAAATTATGTGCATTGTGCACAATACACAAAACAACCCACTACACGCCAACATATTTATTAGAATTTGGGTGGGTTAGAACTAAATTTTTGGTGTTGGGGTTAGCACATCGGTTGTATAGACAATATATCAAATCTAAATACATGCAAATAAAAATGGATATTCTACTAAGAGAAAAATATAAAACAAAAGACATAAATTAACACCAGATTTAACGTGGTTCACCCAGTGTGGGTTACGTCCACCAAGAAACAAGTCAATCTATTATCCAAAGCTTTAACAAGATATACAATGAAGATTTACAATCTTCCACACCTCTCAGATGTACACTACTTTCTTTCCTCAAGCTTTTACTTCATCACAAAGAATTCTCTCTCTCACCAACTTTTTGCAAGTTCTTTATAATTCTTGTTAATCTCTTACTTCTAAACCCTAGCTTTATGCTTATATAATCATTTATAGACTTATGGCACTTAATCATGCAATTACAATCAATAGATATACTTTAATGCTAAAAATAGATCTAATTCCCAAGAGTTAATTAAAACATCCTCGCACAGGTAACCGATGTCGGTTAGCCCTAACATATGTCAATTCCTTCCTCGCTCTCGACCGATGACCGATGTCTGGGGTCCCTCGCCGGTTCCCCCTAACCGATGATGATTACGTATTTTCAACAAGTTTCATATTGCATGTTAAACTGAAGTAATTGAGCTCCATAATTCAAAAATCTCCCACTTGGAGATTAATTACTGCACCATACCTGTACAACATCATTCTTGGATCCTTCTTAGCTTTGTTTCTTCCTCTTCAAGTCTCAAACTCAAGACCCAAGTGGAGTGTAGCTCCAACTTCTCCTTTGTTAATGGCTTCGTTAGCATATTCGCAGTGGTTTTGCTCGTATGAATATTTTCCAGATTCAACTGCCCATCCTCCAATACCTATCGTATGAAGTGAACCTCAACTAAATGTGTTTCGTTCTCGAATGAAAAACGTTGAGTTCTTTGCCAAATGAATTGCACTTTGATTCATCACTAAATAGTTTACAATCATCTTGCTTCCTTTCCCAACTCTTCCATGAACCTACTCATCCATATCATCTCATCATAGCCTCAGTAATGCAACATACTCTTCCGCCTGTAGTAGAAAAAGCCACAACCTTCTGCAATCTTGAAATCCAACTAACTTTCGTCCCACCTACTGTGAAAATATATCCAAGTAGTGCTCCTTCTACCATCTAGATCTCCAGCCATATCCGAATCAACATAGCCACATAATGAAATATATGAACCTCCATAGCATAATTGCATGTTAGATGTCCCTTTCAAATACCTGAGTATCCATTGGACTGATTTCCAATGCTCTTTACCTGGATTGGCCATATATCTACTCACAACTCCCACTTCCTGTGCAATGTCTGGTCTGGTACAAACCATAACATACATGAGACTCCCAACTGCTAAAGCATATGGATACTTATGTCATGTATTTGACCTCCTCATGTGATGATAGACACTACGATCTTTACTCAATTTGAAGTGTCAACCATAGGTGTACTAACAAAGGTTTTAGCATTTTACATGTTGAACCTTTCTAACACCTGTAGATATAATCCTCCCGAGACAAATACAATTTCTTTTTTCTCACGTCTCTGTGTATTTACATGCCAATGATTTTTTCAGTAACTCCTAAATCCTTCATAGAAAATGTGTGAGCTAGCTTTCCCTTAAGCTCACCAATGTCCTACATACTAGATCCTGCAATAAGCATATCATCCACATACAATAACAAAATAATATAGCTCCCATTTTCAAGCTTCTTGAAATAAACACAATGGTCATATTCACATCTCAAGTAACCATGCTCATGCATAAAACTATCAAACCTCATGTACCATTGCTTGAGCTTGTTTGAGCCCATATAGACTCTTTTTCAACCTACACACTAATTTATCCTTACCCTTGACTTCATACCCAAGCGGTTGTTGCATATAAATCTCTTCATCCAAATCACCATGAAGGAAAGTCGTCTTTACATCTAGTTGCTCTAAATGTAAATCATCTACTGCAACTAAACTCAATACAATACAAATAGAAGTCATCTTAACAACAGAGAAAATATTTCACCAAAGTCAATATCTTATTTCTGTGTAAATCCCTTTACTACAAGCCTTGCCTTGTATTTTTTGTCCACCCTCTTCTTCCTTGATCCTGTAAACCCACTTGTTTTGCAATGTCCTCTTACCTGCTGACAACTTAACCAAATCCCAAGTCTAGTTCTGTTCCAAGGAGTCCATCTCCTCATCCATGCCATGCTCCCACTGGACGTGGGTCTTATCCTGCATTGCTTCTTCAAAGCTCTCTGGTTCACCATTATCAGTCAATAATAAATAAAATAGAAGGTGTAAATCTTTCTGGAGGTTTACTTACCCTTTGTGACCTTCTCACAGGAGTTTGGGGTACCGGAGGCTCATTCTGGACCTCCTGGACATTTGTATCCAAACTGGCAAGTGACCGACGCCGGTCACCTCTAACCGACGTCGGTTCTGATAACCGATGTCGATTTGGATCTTCTATAACCGATACCGATTTTTCTGACCGATGTCGATCAGGGGTAAACTAACACCGGTTATGTGTAACCCTATAGGTAATACTTTTAAATCCGAGAGTTCATTTTCATTCACAAACTTCTCAACCGGTTCATCCTTGGGTACCAAAATTTGATCCATGTACATTCTCTTTTCATTCCATTCAACATCATGACTCCTAATAATTTTAGAATTCTCTAAATCCCAAAAAAAACCGAAATCACCAGATCCATAACCAATGAAAGTGCATCTCTTAGATTTTGCATCCAACTTTTTCCTATTTTCCTTATCAACATGCACAAAAGCTTCTAAACCAAAAAATTTAAGAAAAGAAAGATCTACCTCTTTTCGGTCCAAGCTTCCTCTTTGGTATTCCTCCATCTAGTGAACTTGAAGGCCCATGGTTAATCAAATAAACCATTGTATCAACTGCTTCACCCAAAATTGTAAGGGCAATCCAGAATGTATCCTCATACTTCTAGCATGTTCCATGATTGTCCTGTTCATTCTTTCTGCAACACCATTCTCATGTGGTGTTCTTAGAACCATTATTTCTCTACGTATCCATTCACTGAACAATAATCATTAAAAGCCTTGCTACAATATTCACCACCATTGTCAGATCTAAGGCACTTTAACTTAGAATTTGATTCATTCTCAACAAGGCTTTCCATCTTTTAAAAGTCTCAAAAACATCAGATTTACGTTTAATACAATAAACCCATACCTTTCTTATAGCATCATCAATGAAAGTAACATAATATTGGGATCCTCCATGAGAAGCTACCTGAGCTGGTCCCCACACATCTGAGTGTACAAGCTCCAATTTTTGCTCCTTCTTAGTTGCCCCAACTTTGAGAAATCTCACTCTCTTTTACTTTCCAAAGATACAATGCTCACATAAATCAAGATCTAAATCTTTCAAATCTGATAACTTACCCTTAGCCTTTAAGATCTGCATTCCTTTTTGACTCATATGGCCCAACCGATTATGCCACATGCATGCATCTGAATCTAAAGTAGATAATGCGTAAAAAGGAATCAGTAATACATGTAGATAAATATAATGTTCCTACCTTCTTACCTCTTGCCACAACAAAATCACCCTTGGTGACTTTCCAAGAGTCTCTTATAAAAGTAACCATGCAACCAAATTCACCTAGTTTCCCTGCAGAAATAAGATTCCTCCTGAGGCTTGACACATGCCTCACATCTTTCAATACCCATGTATTTCCATTCTACAATTTTAGATGAACTTCCCCTTTACCAGTAATACTGCAAGGTTCATCATCACCCAAATAAACATGCCCAAAATTTCCTAGACATAATTTCTAAAATAACCCTTATTAGGGGTTAGCATGGAAAGAAGCTCCTGAATCTAAAACCCATGATTCAATTCTATTATCTAAAGAAAGAATAAGAGCATCTTGCATTACCTCTGATGCAACAAGATTTTCTTCTTTACCTTTTTCTGGTTGTTGGTTCTCTTTATCCTTTGACCAACAATCTTTCTTTGCATGTCCTTTCTTTCCACATTTCCAACAAGTAATTCCTTACCTCTGGATTTAGATTTGTTATCCCTTGACTTTGATTTCCCATTACTCTTACTCTTGGATCTCTCCTTCTTTCCTACCCTTGCTTTCTACATTCAAAGCATTCCCAGATGATGATTCTTTTGTACTCTTCTTGTGAATTTCTTCATTCAAGATTATACTAACCACATCATCAAACTTCAAAATATTATTAGCAGATGTTGTATTACTAACAACCATTACCAAGTTATCCCAACTATCAGGAAAAGAACATAAGAATAAAAGTGCTTTCACTTCATCATCAAATGGTATATTTCAACCGATTTTAATTGATTTACAATAGATTAAAATCATTCAAATGACTAGATGTAGATCCACCTTCATGCATCTTAGAACTAAATAGTTTCTTCATCAAATAAACTTTATTTGAAGCACTAGGTTTTTCATATAAATTAGCAAGAGATTTCATTAACCCTACCGTAGAAGTCACTTCTGTAATATTGGAAGCCACATGATCTTGGTCAGCTCAATCTTATAGATCCCAAAGCCTTTCTGTCAAGAATCTTCCATTCTTCATCAGTCATCTTCATAGGTCTAGACTTCTCATCCAACGGTAAATACAAATCTCTTTGATACAAATAATCCTCAATCTGCATCTTCCATAATTGATAATTTCAGCCGTCAAATTTCTCTACCTTGTATTTGTTTTCTTCTTTGCCATTGTTATAGCTCCCACTCAATCAGAAAACCCTCTGTGAGTAAATCTGTCAACACACAAAACCTCAAACAAAGCTCTGATACTATTTGTTGGGGTTAGCACACCGGTTGTATAGATAATATATCAGATCTAAGCATACATGCAAATAAAAGTGGATATTCTACCAAAAGAAATATACAAAACAAGAGATATAAATCAACACCTAGTATTTAACGTGGTTCACCTAGTGTGGGCTACATCCACCAAGAAACAAGCCAATCTATTATCCAAAGCTTTGATAAGATATACAATGAAGATTTACAATCTTCCACACCTCTCAGATGTACAGTACTTTCTTTCTCTCAAGCTTTTGCTTCTTCTCCAAGAATTCTCTCTCTCACAATTATTCTCACAATAATCATCAAATTTTCTTTAAGTTCTTCTTAATTCTTACTTCTAAACCCTAGCTTTCATGCTTATATAGTCAGTATACAAACTTAGGGCACTTAGCCATGTAATTACAATCAATAGATCCTTTAATACTAAAATAGATCTAATTCCCATGAGTTAGATTTTCCAAAAATACTTTATTAGTTTTCATATATAACAAAACAACTATGCAAACATAAAAAATGAAAACCTGCTTACCCAAATTTGAGATCAACACATTTTCCTATTTAGGTGGTTGTTTCAACTCGCTTTTACCCGATTCACTAAAATTGTCAAATTGGTTGGTTTATTACTGTTATCCTTCTTAATGAACTTTAACTTTTGTTCTTGATGACGCTTCCAAAATTTATCAATTACATGACTGCTTATGAATAAGTGATCACAAAATCTCTTATCAACTTTTTAGTGATCCACATTTTTAGGAACCTTCACCTGACTACTCTTACCGAATTAATTTGGAGAATGCATTTTTTCAATATGTTCCAATATGGACTTCCATTTCCTACACTTGGCCACACAATGATTAGACAACCCACAAAATGTGCAAGGGTAACTATTCAACATTGCTTGAAAATCATAGCCAAATTTTTCAATGTAGATAATGGATCAATTTGTTTACCTTTATTTTAGAACCATGGTAAACAAAAGGTGGAGGGATTTCTATACCTCTCCATGGTGAATTATTACTAGATCCTCCTGATGAGGATGAACCAAGATGCTAACGAGGATGACACTCACTGAATGAAAGCTTGTCTTCTTTAAATGACTTGGAACTCTCTCCAATTTATTTTTCCCGCACTAAAGCATATACTCTCAAAATCCCGCATGTGAGGCATTTCCTCTACCAATATTGGGTTAGTTATGCCTTGGTTATTCTAACTAAGGCCAATTCCATTAAAACCCATATTACTTAAAAGCTTAGATCCTATACCTTTAGTGTGTTTTTACAATTCACCAAGCACACTTTCTGAATCTAACTTAGCTTTGGGAGAGGAATTAAGTGTTTTCATACTTACTGTGCACTCATCTGTCATATGGATTCATCAAAGCAATATGTACCTCTTTCTTAGGTCCTTCAATCTGCAACATTATCAAGAGCTCATTTTTGGATTCCTCTTGAGTTTGTAATGCTCTACAAATTTAAATGTGTCGAAAAAGTTTAATCCTAGAGTTAACACCGACATCTTAGGAAGCATTCCCTTTCTTCCCGAATCTGGATGATTACATGTATCAAGTTTCTCAATTTTTCCTGATCATTAGATAACTTGCCCATGGTTTTCCGCACACTCAACATTTCCAAAACTACACATTAACCTGCAAAAATCAAGCTTCAAAATGCAAAAACCAAACTAAACCAAATCAAATGAAGAAAATCAAGAGCTAAAACAACTCGATACCAAAATTTCTTTGAGATTAACAAGTTTACAAGCCACGATCTCCCGATTTGATACCAACTTGAAAAATGATACTTGAAATTTTTCGAGTACTTAGAAAATTATCAGATTCTTAACTTTAAAATATTTCAACTTGATCAAGAGTTCCTCTTTTTTAATCAATTATGGGTGTTCTTGAAAGCCCCAAACTTAAACTCTTCCAAAAGATCAAATTAATCCTTAATTTTCAACTTAAGTGAAATATCTGAATCTATCACAAATCCAAATAAAATAATCATAGTTGATTTAGAATGCACTCAATCTGATATTTAAATCCAAGTTAATAAGTGTATTCAGATCTGTTGTGGGTTATGGATACTGAAATTTACTTCCTTCCAATTAAACAATTTGTGATTGCTTTAATAATTAATCAAATAAACTAACTTGAATCTTGTATTGATCAGAAAGCTTCTAAAAACTGAAATCAAATCCACAACACAAGAACTTGATAACGGAGTTCACCCGAAGGCTACGTCTCCGATTCACAGAAAGTGAATCGATCTATTAAATGTCTAATGAAGTAAAATATCCCTTCACTAATGACTTAACATACCTTTATACCTGAAAATGATATGATTGGACTTCTTGAACTCTTCAATTTACTGAAAACATTCCAAGTCCATCTATGGCTCCCTACTTTGATTTCACTGATAGTTTCTTATGAAATTACGTTCAAAAAATGTCTACAACTTGAAATATACAACACCTACATAAAATAGGTTTAAATTTATGGAAACTAGAGGAAATTATGAAAAACTTACGCTTTTTACTCCATGGCCTCGATTCGGCACTTAATGAAAGTGGTTAGAAAATGCGCATCTCTACCTCTCCTCGTGCTTGATCTCGTGATGGAAAAACGCCTACACATGAAAATATACAACACTTCCTATAACAAAATTTACATTTATGGAAATATCTTGAAATTATGAACAATTTTATTTTTACACCATTTCAAAATTCAGACTGTAAGTGCCTCAAATTGTAAAATGGTAATCTCTACAAACCGGGTTTTCATTGTCCATTTACAAACCTACCAAAAGGTCCCTTTAAATAGAAGTGATCTCATATTCTATCACTTGATAAAAAGTGGTGGGTTGGTAAGGCTGATAAATATTTTGGCACAGTCAAGGGTTCAAATCCCCTTCCATAGGTTTAGCGCCTCCAATTTAGCCATTGACCCCACATTTGGTGGGAAAGGGATAGGATAAGCCTTTAAATGGCTTTTGGCCACAAAATACTCCTTATCCCATGGATTTAGGCTTATTCATGTGGAATGGATTAAATAGATTATTATTATTATTATTATTATTATTTTAAATCTAAATCCACTATAAACATGCCAAGTGTCACGCCATAATATGTCATTTGTCAACGCGAGTGTGTCGTCATCATTTAACCACAACTTTGACTATGCATATCTTTCGCATATATCGAACTCGTGATTTGGTCCGTTAAAAGTGTGCGTAAATTCATGATTTTGAGATTTATACCATGGAACTAATTTTAAAACATTACAAGACCATCAATTTTTCGTTGTCGCCAACTTCCACATGTCACCTTGCCATTGGTCCACTATATGTGTGACATGTCATTGTTGATGTGGTTGACCCATTTACGACCTTAACTTTGACCGGCGATAGAATTTTCATACGTACTGATTCTGAAGTTAATCATACATTAGAAAGTTATCAAGAATCCCTTCAGCATGGTCAAGGTTTAGGGAAGTTTAGGGAATATTTGCATAGTGAAAAATCCTCTGGATCAAAAATGTTCCTACAACACCTTCTAAGGCACCTACCACTCCAAATCCAACTACTCTAGTAAGTAATAACAGCAAAGGGGAGTCTTCTAATCCAACACTTGCATCATTAATATTAAGGTCTATAAATACTTCAAAGAAGACACGCAAGCCTAAGAGAGATTTATGATAAAATACAAGAGGCTAAAAATGATGATTTATTCTCTAATTTTGCATTCTTAATGTAAATCGATCCAATTTATTTTGAGGATGCCATTAAAAATGAAAATTGGATAAAACCATGAATGAAGAAATTCACCAATTGAAAAGAATCAAACTTGGGATCTAGTAGAGCTTCCAAAGGCAAGGATGTGATCGGAGTTAAGTGGGTTTATAAGACAAAGTATGTTTCGATGGAAAAGTAGAGAAACACAAGGTAAGACTAAGAGCTAAAGGCTTCACAAAAAGGTCGACATAGACTAAAATGAAACATTCACACCGGTGGCAAGATTGATACCATTAGAATGGTCTTATCCATAACAACTCAAAATAATTAGAAGGTTTACCAAATGGACGCTAAATCAACATTATTGAATGGCATTTTAAAAGAAGAAGTGTATATAAAACAACAACCCGATTATGAAGTTTTGGGAGAAGAACATAAGGTATACAAACCGAAAAGGCACTATATGGTTCAAGCAAGCCTCTGGAGCTTGGTACAACATGATAGATTCTTAGTTTATGAATAATGGGTTTAGCAAGTGTGGCAATGAACCAAATTTTATGTCAAAGTGAATGATGAAGGAGAAATATTGATAATTTTCTTGTATGTAGATGATTTGATATCCACATGTAACATGTCAATTAACTCATTCAAGGAAGCCATAGAAAGAGAATTTGATATGACTGATTTGGGGCTCATGAGATATTTTCTTAGGATAAAGGTACGTAAAAATGATCAAGGCATTTTTATATGTCAAAGTAAATATGCTAGTGACTTGTTGAAGAGATTCAAAATGACAAATGTGATTACAGCCCCCTACACCAGTTGCATTGGGTTTAAAACTTAGCAAGGATGACAAAAGTCCTAGTGTTGATGCAACCTTATTCAAAAGACTAGTTGGTAGACTCATGTATCTAACCACCACAAAACCGAATATCATGTATGGGGTTAGTATCATTTCTAGATTCATGGACAAACCAAAGGAATCACATTGGAAAGCTGGAAAAATAGTTTTAAGGTATATAGTTGGAATAAAGAGCTTTGGGATTTTGTATACATCTTTAAACAATTACAAAGTGATTGGATATATGGATAGTGATTCTGGGAGGTGGCTTGGATGATAGAAATAGTACTTCTTCCGGATACATTTTCCATCTTGGATCGGGTGCTATCTCTTGGGAATCAAAGAAACATCCAATTGTGACACTCTTGTCAACGTTTCGAAGCTCAATATGTCATAGAGCCACATCAACAACTTTCCAAGTAGTATGGATGAGAAGAGTACTTTTAGATTTGAGTCATCCACAAGAAGAACCTACAAAAATTTATTGTGATAATAATTATGCAATTGCTTTATCCAAAAATCATGTATTTTATAAATAGAGCAAACATATTGATACAAGATATCATTTTATTCGAGAATTAATTAACAATGGTGACATACATCTTTAGTTTTGCAGGTCTAAAGAACAACTAGCATACATCTTCATGAAGTCACTTATAAAGAATGTCTTTGAGCATCTCTGGGAAGGAATTAGAATAATAGACATATATGGCAGCAAAGATTAAGGGGGAGTGTTGGTGGACGTGGATTTCTAGTTGACTGGATTAATCTTCCTTGCCACATTAGTTAATTCTCCACCCACCGCATGAAATTATTTCTTCTACCTTCCTCTGCATGCATCTAGACTCTTCTTTTTCTGGAAACTTCTATGTTCAAACAAAAAGGGGAAAAGATCAATTTTTATTATATTGTAAAAAAAAGATACTCTATTTTTTAGAAAGTGAAAGGGGGCGTGTAAGAGAGCACATGCAACTCTAACTGTATATGTTTTCAAAGACATAATATAATTTTTTTATTTACTTATGTATTAGTTTTTCTTCCTCTTACAAAGTTAAGCAGCTCCATTTTTTTGAAAGATTAATGTAAATGCGAAATTCTATTTTATATATCATCTTGTAAAGTGTGCCCATCTCTAACACACATCAAGGTCCCCTGTCTTGGACTAACATTGATAAAAGTTAATTTAAGCGAAATCGTAGCAAAATCCAAAGACTAAAGTTTCTCTTATTATTTATCACAAATCACTTAGGCCCAAGAAACCCTAAAGCAGCAAAAAAAATAACAAAAATCACCAATTCCCAAAGCAAAGAATTGAAACATTGAGACTCATTAAATAATTATTTATGCAACATCCAAAAGGTACATCTAACATAACTCAAAAAATGTTAACAAAAGAAAATCCAATATTTAAAAATAGGGTTTACCAAGTAAAAAAAACACCACCTTCTAAAAACCCTCCACGTAGCCAGCCACAACTACACCAAAGCCTCCTCTATTCTAGACATAAGTGACAATGAAAAACATAAAAAAGTTCTAAAAAAAATCCAAAAAGGCATCATGACAAAGAACACAAATTAACCTATTTCAATCTTCGCAAACTACACAAATCCCCCAACACGTAATCCAGTTTGTAGTTTGCAAGTCATCAAGGCCACATGTAAGGACTTCCATCTAGCACCCATTCTAGCTTCCGTCGTCCCCATCATCTCGCCCAAACCTGCAATACATTTAAACACCCTTATTGCCCCTCGCTCTTTTCTTATAACTCGACGCCCTACATCTCATATAAGCTTACGCAACACGCTAAGGGCCTCCTGCCCTCGCCATCTCCTACATGACTCCTCCGACCGTTTAAATGTGAATGCAACACCAAAAACTCTCCTACATCCACTACCGACATCATGGTTCTACGGTTACATTATTTGTGGGTTACCGCAGCATTCTAGGGTTTAGCAAAGCACAAAATGACAAACCGCCGAGAATCAGACTTGATGCCCTTTCGACACGAACCCGGTTGTCCACCGCTCCGACATGCGCGTCAAAACCCCCAACTCTTCCCGTCATTGGTGGAAACACTTTTTTCAACATAATAAAATTTGAATTTATCAAATTTTTGTGACCTTTACAATATATGTCAAACTTGTAATTTAGGGAGAGGGGCTCAATAGGTGAACATGGTCCAATAGTCGACATGACTATCGATCACACAATACCCAATGTTGTCATAGTACTATGTAGTAGTCATTTGTTTTTTACATGATAATTATGTAGAGTAGCCAATCACATCATGACATGTAAGACCTCTCACCCATGTACAATTTTAAAAATTCAATGTTCAAGTATTTTCACCATATTCAAGTATTGGTTTCCACCATGGTCAGTAGCATTTTTACCCATATTATCAGTAAATCAATTCAAAATATGGTTTTCCTCCAATTGAACATTCAAAGAAAAATATAAGTTAACACAAATCGTAACTACATATTAGTGAAAAAATCACAATCCCATATGATAAACAATTGATTTTTTCGGGACCCTTAACTTTCAACAAAAAAAAAGCGAAGCGGTATGACAATGCTTCCTAAAACCATGAACAAAGCAAAGTGCTTCAGAACAACAAAATCAAACTAGGCCAAGCCTAGGAAAATACAAATAAAAATAAACAAAGCCTAAGAGAGGACATCCAACAAAATTAAGCAAGCAAAAGCAAACATGCCTCGAGGTGGGAAGATCTCGGTCATCCTAGGTGACCCCGAATCTGGCAGATTCGCCAAAGATTGGGAGGAGCCCACCTAAGTAGCAGCATCGCCTCTCGAGTCCTCTTTCTCCGTGAGTAGGAATGACAAGGTTGAGACGAGGGAACTTGCTGCACTTGGCCGAGGTGGCAGCGTGGATTACAAGCCATCCGAGGCATGGAAGTGGCATGAGGAGAGCCTCCTTGGTGGCGAGGAGGCGAGCCCCAACCCTACTGCAGGCATACGAGTGTGGTGGAAAGCCCTGTCGTCGCGCTACAAAGCCTAGCCGGTGAGAAGTGCGTTGGAAGCGCCGAGGGGAGCAACGAAAGTATGACCGAATGCCCGATGCCGAGACCTGGGCCGCGCCAGTGGCACGAGCCAAAGGCGAGGAGCACTGGAGGGGGATGGAGGCACACGAGCCACGTTGTAGGGGCCTCTCCTCAGTGGGCAACAAGGTTTGTGGGTTATCTCACCTCCAATGCCACTTTATTGGCTTGAACTTGAATATGCATAAGCACATTGAGACACCATAGATTTACTATAAAGAGAGAAAATTGATCAACTATAGAATTAGAAAAATCCAAAATAGAATCTCCCTTCAAAACATGCCAAATCAAGTTAATATGGACAAGTTTGGGATTGTCTCCCAAAAGGATATGTTGCCAAGTGAAACAATGAGGCCAGAAGGAAAGGAAAAATAATGAATCCAGCCTGTGCATTTTGAGCTTGGGACAAAACCAGTAAAATCCAAGCTAATTCTTTCACTTTGCACACTATTAATTATCATAAACATTTCTGTCAATGCATGTTCGAGTCCAAATAAAGGTGCCCATATTTTTTCAGTCACTAATTAAGTCATGGAATTAGACCTGTTATTTCTATAGTTTTCTTTTAAGCCTGTTTTGACACCCCACTTACATGAGGATTTATAAAATTAACTTTTTCCTGTAAAATATTGATATTTTGGCTGATTTCACTAGAAATGGAGGAAGAATCAAAATTATTGTTGATTACGAATTTTTTCAAAGTGAATTTAGAAGGTGGAAGAGGATATCCATCGCATTGATTCTACAATGACTATTTTGTTATCCGCATTTTCTTTTTAGTATCACATAACTATTCAAATGAGGGAGAGTTTTCACATTATCTACATTGTTGCCAAACTCTAAAAGGGGATTCTATGTCCATACAACAACACAAAAATAAGTGAGACTTATGCTAATTAGTTAATTTGAAAATCTAGAACAAAATATATACCTTGATGTTCCTAATGGATGGATTTTATGATATTGAGAGATGATAAGTGTCTTAGATTATATATACTTGCTTCAGTATACATATCTAAAAGAATTTTCTAATCATCTAAAACTACTTATATTTATGAACCTAAAATTTAATGGATGATCTAATTGAAGATCTTATTCTTTGTTATACCCTTTTATTTTTATCAATTGTTAATGGCATATTGTAAATTTGGACTCAAAGAACAATCCATAATACAAATTGTAATTTATATTACAATTTTAAAAAATTATCCCTCAACCACCAATTGAACGTTAAAAATGTAAACAAAACTAATTGTATTATATAACTAGAAATCGCACGTCAAATATGCGATGGAAATTCGAAGGAGATGTATTAAAAAATCTAAATAGGAGGGAACAAATGATTAAGGGAGGAGGATGTGTGTTGAAGAAGGGTTTCAAGGGAGGAGGTGGCAAAGGGTGGGGAAAATGCTGGGGAGGGAGCAAATAATTTTTTTTCTTTGTTACGGACATGCACATATGAAACCATTGTAATTTGTGTCAACCATTTGATGGAGAAAGTGGTGAGGTGTGTAGGTCGTTGACGCAATATACTTTAAAGGTAACTCCAAAATCCAAGCATGATAGTTGAATACTTTGAAAGCAAATTTGCATATGTTTAAAACACAAATTTTACGAAAGCTAGATACGGAAATTATACATTTAAGAAACATATTGTAGAACTACATGGCTTTTATATTTTCAACATTGCATTAAAGAATTGTATTAGATTTGCAAAATCTCATCTCAAGCTACGATTGACCAAAATAAGAATTCAATTTTAAAGAAGCTTTGTCCATAGACTGAAATCAATAAAAATTGTTGGCCTTGCATTTTTGTGAACAGGAGGAAAATTTGCGAGAATAATATTTCTTTTAGATAAAATAAAAAAGAAGTCCCATCTGACAATTCAAAAAGGAAACAAAATTATAGGCCAACTTATACCATTTTGTCGAATGCTAACAATGAACCACATTCCAAGACCACATTCCAAACTAACATGTAATGTGTCTTTCCCTTATTTCAATTTTCCATAAAAAAATAATCCTTGCAATGAGGCTTAATATTTAATTTAGTAGACATTAATATAAAATAGTTCAAGTTTAATACAATGTTATGCTCTTAAACAACTAAATGCAACTTTGCAGATCACCTCCATGATGAGTTTCTATCGCAGAAGCACCTCTTCCAAAACATAAAACATACCCATTTGTGATTGCATACATAATATGCATATCCGATGAAGGGGAGCACCAAAACTCATGGGCCAATATACCTCTTCTTATTGTTTAGAGCTACCTAACTTATCTAAATCATGCACATGAGTAGAATTCACCAAACATGGGGCACTGAAGAGGAGATATAATATTTCTTAGCAAGCAGACATCACATGCCATTTCATACACTTCATAGAGTTGTTTTTAAGACCCACGTAATTAAAAATTACATCATTCAAACCCCAAAATGGTGAGCTTCACTAAGGGAGTGCATTACATTTACAGCTGAAGATCATAAATTATCAATATCACAACGGAGAACTTTGACAACAGGTTTTTTTATCTGGTTTTTTTCTTGTGGTAATAAATATCTTTGCTTCTCTAGACTCCCTCTCCAAGTGCAGCAGTTTATTGATGAACTCCTAGTCATGCACATTCATGGGACAAAGTGGCAGAGAAACCCTCATTATATTTAGCCTTGACTATTTCTTAGCAAGTACGGGAATGTAATAAAATGATTTTCACCCACCGGAGAGAACATATACACATTTATTAACTATGTTTTCGGGTCCACTCCACATTTTCCTATCTATGTTGTGTCCCATGAAAATTCCATTTACATTCCCCTTACATTTACGTCTGTTCTAACTACCTAATAAATGCAAGAGCTAAAATCGTAAAATGTATCTCTTCATTAATGTTCCACCACTCCTTACATTATGAGATATCTCCACAAAGAGTGCATTAATTTCTTACACATCCTATCTTTTCTAATTCACATGATTAATGTAAATGTCATGTGCTTGTTCGAGGGTCGAGTCTTCAATTGTCTCCCCATTTTAGTTTCCTCCCTTGCAATTATCCACCTCTAACCCCTTATTCCTCCACTTTCACTTCTTCAATAGATCCCCTTGGCATTTCCATCGTACATTTCATGTATGATTTCTAGTTATAAAGACTAGAATACATTGTCATTTATTTCAACTCAACACCCTTTAAACATGGTAACACTAGCACTACACACCGACAATCCACATCCTCAACAAAATAGAATCAGCCCTAAAAAGATACGCCAAAATATCATCCATCACAAAGAAAGCATTTGCTTTCCCCATTTTCTCGTGGAAGCACAACACCGCAATCACGTGGCGAATCCCACTCCAAAACATAATCCCACCGCCACTTCCCACCATTTATCCATTTCATCCACATCTCCATCTTCATCTACACCCGCAATCGGGCTGCCTCTTTCACCAACCCCGCAGCTCGTGTTCCATTTTCGCAGGGAAATCCATGAAGATTGGGATTTCCTAGAAATGATGACGCCCCAAAGGTTGAAAATTGTTTCTGTGGAATCAGCCTTGTATAAACATGTTTTTCCGAAAGATTTAGAGAAGAAAGGAATGTGAGACTTAAAAGTTCTCGAGGGAATCTTGCCCTGACAACGTGTTTCCTAAGGAATGTTACTTGACAACTTGTTATGTGACAGATCAATGAATTTGAATGATCTCCATATCTTCTGTGTATGGAAGCTCCTCCCTTTAATCCAGAGCATTATTTGATCCATGAAAATAAATAGTACGGAATAGGGCCGTGGAAGTTATTGTTATGTAAGTCTAGTACAAAATGTTAGTCTTGACATCGAAGGGGGTAGAGAACTGTAGTTGGTTGCTAGAAAGATTCAGCCCAAGAAGATTGGGAAGCTCCCACAACCAATCGGGAACATTTCCTCAATCTGTTACCTCGATTGATCCAAATCTTCTAATGAATATCAATGACATAAAAATGTAGGAAAATTATCTCGATATTACAATAACCCATTCCCTGTATAACAAATGCTCAAACTAGGGAACCCAAGTGGAAGAGATGTCAACCTGTGAAATGATTTCATGAAAGGTCCCGTACTCGAAGTTGAGTCAAATTTGGAACATGGGAAGAGAAACACCGCCCGATAAATTGTTAAAAGAGAGCACCATGGCTTCTAAACTAGCAACCTCTCGAAATGGAATCTAGAATTGCTTCGATAACCGGTTATTATCTAGGCTTAGATATCCTGAGTGAGGAGAGCCTACCAATGTTAAAAAAGGTATAGTACCTCTTCAAATTGTTGTGTGAAAGATCAATGAATGAAAGAGGCGAAGTGCCCCCTCAAAGATAGATCCAACCGGGGTATATCTCCGTCAAGTAATTATTTCCAAGTTTCAACTTTGAAGTTTTTAAAGCCTCAGTAATGAACGGAGGAATGACTCCACCTACACCGGTATACTCCATAAAGAGCGGTGAGTGAGGAAAAGTGGTTTTGAATGAAAGAAAGATTTCCCTCACTCCGGGTTATATGACTACCAATGTTGTTCATGCTAGAGTGGAGCAAGAAGTTTGAAGGAATGGAACCATTGAGACCACAAAATGAGAGCTCAAGGGAAACCAAAGATGAGGCATTCTCAAACAAAGTCGGCATAGGCTGGAAAACAAATGAATTACCTAGAAGGTAGAGATTGGACAACTTAGTGAGTTTAGGAGAGAAGGGATGGTACTTGAAAGCCCAAAGATTAGAGAGGTCAAGGTGGGTAAGATTAGAGAGGTTTGCTAAGGGTCTCACCCCATTCTCGATGCTTTTGTTATATTCACTCGCCAATAGATAGAAATTTCAAGCTTCTCAAATTGTTTATCCATGTTTGCATAACCTCCTACTATCCAAGCCATAACCGTGATCATCATAATCATCAACACTTTCGAGACTTATTTACAAATATACAAAACATGATTTTATGGTGAACTTGGATATTACGAAAGTGTTTTCCACAAGGATCACTGGCCATAAAAGGACCGAGGAAAGGGAATACGAGGATGAGCAGTAAGAGCAACATGTAGAATTATAGATAGCAGAATAATCCTTTATGTATATGTCGAAGTCATTGAATTTAAAACAAGATCGCTTGCATTGATGAACAAGATGAGATTACTGCAGACACAAAGTTCTCAGAAATAACCTTCTTCGCATTCATTAATCAAGGACACAAAGTTCCTTCTGGTTATACAAGATCACTATACTCGCAATATTTGAAAATATGCAATCAAGTGAGACTAACGAACTAGAAACAAATGATCTTCACGAAATTAAATGAAAACACAGAGATAACAAGAGATTAGATAGACAATGAATGGAAAGCCCTTTTGTATTGATTTCTTTATGATCTATTTACACTTTTCGTAAAATATGCCAAGTTCTTCCTCCTTGAGAATGGCGTAGAAAGAAGGCCATTATATAGCTTACAAATCAGTTACTTTTTCAGAATCGCTTTTTTTAACTAAAGAATAGTTAAGGACCGCCAACCGCAATACCTCAACCTTTTACAAAGAAAACGGAAAAGAAAGGGAAGAAGAGAAAAGAATGGGGAAGAAGACAGGTGGCCGATCACCGAGAGGGACCCACGACTTCGTAATCCGCCTGCCCGAATCTCTTCAACGCCTCAGCTATGTCTCTGCCACGGGGAACTGACGTGTTGGCTGCAGACTGAGTCCAAAATCCCAGACACTTCTCCATCTCTTTATCAAACTCGACATGAGTATGATAATCTTTATTTGCTTCTTCAATGGCAGATCAAGAGAGCAGATCTCCTTCATTTTTTCTTCGAGATGGAGCTTTCTGAATAAATTGTCTTTTACAAAAGTTCTGAACTGAGCTTTGATCTCTTGTAAGGAAAGGGAAGCACTCTGAAGTTTCATCTTGAAGATGACAGTGTATATCTTTGAAAGCCGAGACAACCAATGTCTTGAAGGCTTCGCCTTTCGCACCACTGTTCTTCATTTCTCCCAAAGCCTCCTCCAAGACTCTGATCTTCCAATCCACACTGTAGACCCATGATTTTGATAGATTGTCCCTTTCGCATCATCAAAAACTTTATTCGCCAGCAAAATGTTCTCGTCTGTCTGTCCCATAAGGCGAAGGTCTACTATGCAACTGCTCCAGATTTTGAGCTCTTTATCCATGGTATTGATAGTGGAGGAGAGCTTCAGTTGCACATTGCTCACCTTTTCGTGGAGTTTGAAAGCTTCGCCGATGAAGTTTAACCCAGCAACAAGCATGTCATCCACCATGGCTTCAATAGCTCTCGCCATAGCATGGAATACTTGTGCATATCTTTAATACTCTGCACTTCATCTTGGCTTAGAATTACAGGAGGTGGGAGAGCAGTCAAGGGGGTAGGGTCCAAAACTTTGTCCTTAGACAAAAGGGACTTGATGAAACCTGTGAGAACTTGGGCCTGTTCTTCCAACTGTTCAATAGTTTGCTGGCCCTTTTCTACCCTCCCAATGACTCTTGTGACTGTTTCCTGGAGGTTGTGAATTTCACCTTCAGGGGTAGACTCTCCCATTGGGATTCTCAAGAGCTCCAAGTCGATGCCGCAAGTCCGCTCCGATTTATCCGTTGTAGGCTTGGCAATCTCCAGAATTGCTGACCTTGAGCATCGACACTATTCTCGGGAGGTGACTTTGGCTTTCTTGGCACGAGAAGGAGTGGTGCCCAACAAGGTCGCGACAACATCAAAATTTGATCCCGAGCTTTGAGAGGAGAATTTCTCTTCTTTTGTCGACCAAAGGTCGCACTCCACGCGAAAGAGGAAGAGGAATCAGCAGAGGGGCAAGGGGACCAAGAGACAGGAGCTCATGACGCTCAAGGTCCTGGCAGCTGTTGACTCGAGCCGAGATGTGAGCGGGCACCGGAGGCAATTGTGGTAGAAGATCTACAAAGACCGGAAGCTCAAGGTGCTCGACTTCTTTATCTTTATCACTGGTCTTCGTGGAGCATTTGCAGGGGTTGGCATTTCACTTTCTTCACTTTCACTAAGAACAATGATGTTCTCTCGCCCTATAGGCAAATTTGCCTATTTTTCCCGGAGATCTTCTTCCACATGTGTTCTTTCTTTACTTCTTTGAGTTTCTTCTTATATACCCGGGTGGATGAGGAAGGAGTAGATTCTCGCAGTCCCCGAGTTGATGAGGCAGAGGGGTCTTCACCGGTGTCTCGCACTGGAATAGATGCTTCTCTTCTTGGTGTGAAGCGTCCTTAGAAGAGGATTCTCCCGAATGCCTCCCGAACTCTCGAACTCTCCTCACAAACTGCACTCTAGTCCCCGACTAAAACGGAGCAAGGATCTCACCAGTCGCCCTCTCTTTCCTGTTCCAATCCACGTCCTCTAAAGGAGTGTGCTTAACCACATTTTCATACTCATACGAGTATAGATCAGAGTTTCATCCTTTAGCCCTTCAGGAACTTGATATAGGCCGAGTTCTTCAATTAATTGCAAGGAGAATCTGCCATAGTGCCTCCTTCTAGCCTCAAAATCATCAGCACAATCAGCCCAATAGTCTTCTGTATCAGCTCTGTGATAATAGACTATTTTGATGTTCTGCCCAATGAACCTCTTCAAGTCGAAGCAAGTCCTTGGCTTGAAGAAGTGAACCGTGATGGGAACCAGGGCTCTTTCTACATTCTGTGCATCTAGGGCTGTTTTGCAGGTATAATTTCCCAAAGAGATGGGAAAGTGTAAACCAGTGATCCTCTTATCCCTGCAGGTTCTGTGTAATTTGTCCAATTGCCTGCATATTTCTATCAAGGCCATCCTATCATTACAGAACATGGGCAGTCTTAGAGGGGTGCCCTCATAGCCGGCAAGCCTGATATAAGAGAATTTTCTGAACTGGATGAAGTAAGCACCGTAGTGCGATATCAGAGTCATAGCTTCATCGAGAATCTCCCGGCAAGACGCTCTTCGAGCAGCCTAACCACATACATGGTGAAAGCATCGCTGACCCTTCGGGTTACGATTGCTGGTCTCGTGGTGAATCATGCGGCAAGATGCATATATTGGATCATCTTTGTGTTCATCTATGTAAGAGAAACCAAACCACTGCCTTGATGCTGCCAGAGTGTACATCGTGCACGAAGTCATATAGAACTTCTTTGTTTGCCGCACGCTGGATGCTACCGCCTCGCCAAATTCATGCTAATGATCTCCGCCCAGTTGATATTCTGTGTTCCCTCGCATACCATGTTGATGAGCGGGCACATCCAGAAATGGAACTCATTGGTGGAGGGCAAGCCCATAACCCGAGCCAACAGAGTTATGAAATCAGACAACTCTTCATTAAAATCTACCCGCAAGAGGGTTTTGGCCGACGAGAAGCTCCTTTCTTAGGTTCTTCACCAGACTTCGCAACCCGTGCTTTGTATTTGTCACTGTCCCGATCAACAGGCCTCGTGCTTGATCCCGGAAACGACTATGGCATTATCCATCTCTCGGGATCCTCAGAAAGTAAAGCTAATGGCGGCAAGATCTAGTTTGGCAATGAGTTCCCGTGTATATTGGTCAATTCGCTCGAGGCGGGTCGAAAGTGAGCTCCGCATGAAAGCACGGTGACAAAGACACCGCACCGAGATCGGGAAACCGCCAAAGAAAGGCCAAAACCGCCGTGAATCATCGCTACCATTGAGTAGGGTTTGATCCGCCACCTCGCCCAAAAATCACCGAAGTCGAGATGTCGAGCTTCACCTGTCTCCAATGTTGAGAACGGCAGACTCTAGTGGTGAAACTTGCTCCCCGCCCCGGAATTTGATCTTCATACCGATAGAGTTGAGAGAGAATTGCAATCTAGACTTGGGAAGGAATTGCAAAGAGGGAACGGGTATGTGCGCAAGAAATTAGGTTCTGTAGGGTTCGAGAGCAAGAAAGCAGGTGAAAAATGTAAAAGGGGGTCTGCTCGTTATATAGCCATTTTGGAGAGAGAAAGGAAATCAATGCGCATTAAATTCATATCTACCAATTTGAAAAGCAACATATTCGGGTAGAGCGGGAAAAACTAAGTATGAATGGCATTTGGTTCATTGGGACATGTGAGACGCGAATGCGCGAAACACGCGGCTCAGCCGATTCGGGCGAAGCAGGGAGAATACGCACAAATGCATTTTGGGACATTTGGGACGAAAACGCGTGAAGTACGCGGTTCGGGCATTTCGGCCGAAAATGGAACAGAGCGCACTTTTGAAATTGGGACATTTGGGACAAGAACGCCGCTGAAGTACGCGGTTCGGGTGTTTCGGGTGAAATTGGAACGACTTGCACTTTTTGACTTGGGACATTTGGGTCAAAAAGTTCCGAAGTACGCGACTTGGTCAATTCGGGTGAAAACGTGACAGAAGGTCCGGAAGTGTTTGGGACATTTGGAACAGAAATGCGTGAAGTACGCGGCTCAGGCGTTTCGGGTGAAAATGCAACAAAGGGGCCCGTTTGAAACTGGGACATGCGGGACAAAAATACGCGAAGTACGCGAGAAACACACAAAATGACCCAGGAATGCAGATCTGTTACAATTTCTTGACTTTTAACATTTTCAAAGACGACAGAGAAGACATTCAAAACTCAAAATTTTGAAAATTTACTTTAAGTGCGGGGAAATTTTGAGTGGACAACAGCTGGCTCCTTCTGGGGATGACTTGGCATAAATTCAAGGAATGAGGCAAGGCAAGAACTTAGACAAATTTGGGGAAGCAGACCAGTACCTTGCCCATTGGGCAACGGAGTCAAAAAGAACACCAATACAGAGGGCAACACACCAAAACAACAAAAGGAAAACACACCAAAAGCAGAGAAGCAAAAACACTGTACAGAATATACAAAGGACTCCCTAGTCACCTAGGACTTGAACAACTTGAGATACTGCCCACTATAAGGAAGTGGGAGGGGAGAACCATCCATGTAATCAAGATAGAAAGAATTCTTACCAGCAAAGTGTCTGATCTTGAAAGGCCCGAGCCAAAGGGAATCAAACTTTCCATGGCTGCCACGAGGTTCATGTCTTTTATCCCATAGCAACACGGTGTCTCCAACTTGGAAATCTCTGAACCTAGCTTTCTTGTCAAACAGACCTTTACCGCTTGGTGAACAGATATCCTATCAAAGCAACCATCAATCTGTCCTCATTCAGTTTGTGCAGGTACATAATTCTCTTATCCAGAGCATCGCTGAAACTAGTATCCTCAATGGCCTTCATTAGGTGCAAGGCTGGCAGTTCCACTGTCACTGGCAATTGAGCTTCTACTCCATACACCACTTGAAAAGGAGACATTCCAATAGCTCTCTTTGGTGTAATCCTGTCTGCCCAAAGAGCATCATAGAGCTTTGTGCCGCCATTGAGACTCATTGACCAACTTCCTTATGATAGTCACCAGATTTTTGTTAGTGGATTCTGCTTGCCCATTGCCCTGAGGGTAGTAATCTGAAGAGTGAGCCAAAGAAATACCATACCCATAGCAGAAATCCATTATCTCAGCTGAAGAGAAATTTGAAGCATTATCTGTTACAATCTTGTTAGGTACACCATACCTTACCAAGATGTTCTCTTTGATGAAGCTGCATACCACTTCAGAAGTAGTGCTCTTGACTGGAATAGCTTCCACCCATTTGGTGAAGTAGTCAGTGGCAGTTAGCACATGAGTGTGACCAGCACTAGAAGCAGGATTAAGTGTACCAATGAAGTCCAAACCCCACTGTTGAAATGGTTCCTCAATCACAACTGGCTTGAGAGGCAAAGAGGCCAGTTTAGGTCTTCCCACAAAAGTCCGACAAGCCTCACATTTATCCACCCACTGATGCATCTCTCAACAAGGAAGGCCAAGAGTATCCTCCACTGAGTATCTTATGAGTCAGAACCTTGATGAAAAGTGCCCTCCACATGCATGATCATGAAAAGCCGAGAGCAACTTTCTCTCATTGTTCCTTGTCCACACACTTCAAAAATCTCCCATCTATTCCTCGCTCAACAAAGCATTTTCCCACAACACATATCAGCAATGACCTCAATTTAATAAAGTCCTCTTTTCTTTGGCAAGCTTAAATGAGAGGGGCATTCCCCATAGGTGAGAAAATGGGTGATGTCAAGCATACCATTCATCAACCGAACTAAGGAAATGTAAAAAGTAGGAAGGTCAACTTTCTCTCCAAAGAACTCATGTTTGGCTCCTTCAGCAATGAGCTCACAAAGGCCTTTTCCACGAACCAGCTTGGTCGGTTTGATGTCAATGTCATACTCTTGGACCTTAGCTACCCAGTTCCCTCTCTTGGATCCAAATTCTTGTTGTGTGAGAATCGACTTAATAAACAGATCCGGAACCAAAGACCATGGAGTGAGAGTTGAGGATATAAAAACGAAACTGCTTCACAGCTTTGACCACTGCAAAAGCATGCTTCTCCATCATGGTGTATTTCAACTCATGATCCTTCAGAATATAGCTCATGAACGCAATTGGGAGTTCATGCTCATTAGAGTCTTCTTGAGTTAAGACAAGAAAGCTGTGGTATTATCTCAGAAAGATAGCAATAGATGATGAAATCTTTGTCTTAAATCGTGATGTGCCAAAACTCGAGTTTTAGCGATAGCTCTCGATACCCTCAAAGGATTCCTTTCCTTCAGAAGACCAACCAAATGTTTGCTTCCCTTTCATCATTTGAGAAATATTCAAAGTTAACTCTGCAAAATCAGGGATGAACCTTCTTAAAAAATTGATCTTACCGAAGAAGGAGTGCACACCCTTTTTACTGGTTGGGAGAGGAATTTGCTGGATAGCTTGTACTCGTTCAGGGTCAATCTTAATACCATCCTTGGAGACAATGTGCCCTAATAGTTTTCCCTCTGTGACACAGAAAACAGATTTTTTAGGATTCAAAGAAATTCCATGCTCTCTGCATCTTAGCAGAACTGTCTCTAGGTGATCAAAATGATCCGCTCTTGTCTTGGAAAACACTGTCAGGTCATCAAGATATATGACAATACACTTCCCTTTCAAGCTTCCAAAAGCCAGATCCATAGCTCTCTGGAAAGTGGCACCAGCATTAATAAGCCCAAAAGGCATTCTCTTGTAGGCAAAGGTGCCCCAAGGAGTAGTGAAGGTTGTCTTGTGTTGATCTGCAGTATCAACCTCTACCTGATTATATCCAGAAAATCCATCAAGCATAGATAACATTTCAGATCCTGTTACTGCTTGCAATACTTGATCCATCATAGGCAAAGGATAATTATCTTTCAGAGAAGCCTGATTCAGGTTCCTGAAATCAACACAGATGCGGATCTCACCATTCTTCTTTCTAACAGGCACAATGTTTGCAATCCATGTTGAATGGTGAATGGGAAAGATGATTTTAGCCTTCAACAATTTCTGAATCTCCTGAAAGATGGTGTCAGCTATTTTGGGGTCATATTGCTCTCGTTTTCGCTTGAAAGGCTTAATTCCTGGTTTGAGAGGAATAGAATGCTGCATATCTTTTGGCTTGAAGGCTTTCAGATCCTCATAAGAATATGCAAGAACATCCTTATACCTCCTTAGAAGATCAATTGCTTTTCTCCTCTCATCTGCTGTGCAACATTTTCCAATATTCACGAGCTTGGGGTCAGTAGAACTTCCAATATTGATTTTGTCATGTTCAGCTGATTGTTGAGGCCCAGAGGAAGCTCTAGATTTCACATACCTGTCATGTTTATCAAATAATTCCTCCAAACTCACCAAACCTTTAGGAATCTTGTTTCCTTTGAGTTTAATGCACCCTTCCTGATCTGTTTCTTCTCCTTGGGTGACAGCTTGGTCAAAGGACACACTTTCACGAGGCAAAGTTGTCACTTCCTCAAAATAAGCTTGTTCGAAATTACCCTTGAGTTCCAGGAAGGAAAGCAAATGCTGATCATCATTGAAAACTTGCCAGTTATTGGTATTGTCAGGTACACTAGGCCGATGGACCATTTCAATGGTGAATTTGTCCTGAGAGAAATCAGGATGAGGAATCAGCAGTGACCCTGAGACAGCTAGTGAATCAGCCCTGCTGTTCTTTTCCCTAGGTATTGCTTCAATAGAGAAAGCATCAAGGAATTCAATGGAATCCCAAACCTGATTCCGGTAATGCTTCAGCCTCCCATTTTTTACCTGAAAAAGGCTTCTGACTTGCTTTACAATCAGCTCTGCATCACCACGAGCCAGAGATTCTTTACACCTTGTTCTTTGGCCACTTGCAATCCGAGAATGAGAGCCTCATACTCTGCTGTGTTATTAGTATTCTCAAACTGTAACTTGAATGAAAAGGGGTGTAGGCTTCCTTCAGGTGACACTAGCAGGACACCAGCTCCAGAACCAGCTGAGGAACAACTTCCATCAAATTCTAAAATCCAAACCCCGTTAGGATCTCTAGGAGACACTTTGGGGGGTGGGATTTCATCAGGGGACATAATCATGTAATTACCATGACCCATATCCTCATAGAGTATTTGTGCTTTAGGGTCATCCGTTTTCTGCACAATATACTCAGATTGTTTCTCAGGCAGCAACTTCTTCATTTGTCCATTAACCGGTACAAGGGCATGTGACCAATCCATTTGAATTTCTCCACCCACATCTTTACAAAAGTTCCTACTTAGCAACATCCCGTATGAAGGAGGGATATCTGCTACTAAGATGGTAGCCAACACTTTCTTTTCAGGCAAGGCAGCAAAAGCCACTTGTGCATCTTTAATCCTTCCAACCAGAGGCACTTCCTTACTCTCCATAGAGTAGCAAGATCCATAAGTACGAGTGAGGGTCAAGCCCAAGGCATGAGCTACTTTAGCTGGCATGACATTGTCTGAGGCTCCTGAATCTATGACACAATTACTGAGCCTATGGCCAGCTATGAGAAGTGTTACATAAAATGGTTTAATTTTGTCACCAGGCGAGGTGACAACAAGCTACTGACTAGGGTCAGTGTGTAAGGAGGAGTAGGTAAAAGGCCTTTAGAGGTGGTCTTGGAATGGGAATTAACAAATTGAATCATCTTGGCAAAAGCTTTGGGATGGGTCTGATAGTACTCAGCCTTCCGAGATTTGGACCTTGGTCTTTTCAGTGATCAACAATATCAAAAGACCTGTATGGACGGGCCATCATCATTTGAAATTCTAGGCTTATCAACTTTAGGAGAAAAAGAAGAAGCAACTTTGGTAGCAGGATTGATAGGACTCACCTTTGGTGTAGACGAAGTAGGGATAGGAGATCCTCTTTTTGCAATCACGGGAATAGTTGTCGACTGCTCCTTGGATTTCTTGATAGGCTATGTCACTTTCTCCTCTCGACGTGTCCGCTCTCGAGTCATGACAGCAAATGATTCGCTATTCATGTCTGCTACCACTTCATCATAATCATCTCCATCATCAATACCCTCGGTGGTAAAGAAATTAACTCGAGATCCCTCAAGTTCTTCTGCCTCATCATCAAATTCCTCCACAAACTCCTCGCAAGCTTCATTATCCTCATCATCATCCGGCTCTTCAACTTCACAGGTTGCATTCACAGGAACCTTAACAGGAGGTCCTTCAAGTGCTAGTCTTGTTTGAGAAGCAGGCAAACGATTCCTGGGCTGGAAATTTCTTCTTGGAACATCTGCATAAGGGGCATGCTGAGCCAATTGTTTCTTTATAGCAATAAGATCATTCGCAAGTTTCTGAACTAATGGATCAGTGTTAGGTCCAGGGGTGGAAGAGGAAGAAGCAGCAGACTTAGATTTGGGAGGGTCTCTTCTCAACTTCCCTGACATGATCAAGTCATCTTCGACACTAACAGCCAGTTCTTGATCTAGAGCTAACGTGCGAGATTAGCCCTTCTTAGTGCATAACTAACTTTAGGTGATTGGGCATTTAGAAAGAAACATTTTTGAATCCGATCAACAGGTCGAGTGTTTGTTGGAATTTTATTTATCAACCTGTTGAACCGGGCCACAAATTCTCTCATGGGCTCTTGTGAATCTTTCTTTATCTGAGAGATTTGGGCTAGCAAGGCATGTACATCTTCTGCCGGCTTGAAACGATTCTCGAACTGGGTTCTCATTGTGTCCCAGTCGGTTATAGCACCAGCCGGAAGGTGAAAGAACCAATCAGCAGCATTATCTTGTAAAGTCTCCACGAACAGCCTTACGGAGACGTCTTCATGTTCAACTCCCAAAACTCCACATGCAACTATGAAGGCTGCAATATGTTCATCAGGATGTACTTTGCCATCACCTTTGAATTTTGGGAAGTTCTTCCGGTTACCTCTGGGTAACTCATGCAAAGGCTGAGTAAGGGCCAGGGGCCCGACACGTTGACCCCATGGCAATGGTGCCGCCATTCTTGGAAATATGGCTTGGAGAGGAACTGTAACACCAGCGAGGATCAAAGCTCATAGATTGGGACTAGCAGGCTCTGAAGGAATACCACCCGTAGGACTTCTATCTTGAACAGGTGGAGTGCTTGTCGAACGAGTCCTTCTATCTCTTGTTGAAGTTGAAAGGAAAGGAAAACCTTGTTGCTCTAAAAGCTGAAACTGAGAATCTTCAATACCAAGGGCCCTTCTCCCTCGAGTGAAACGCGGAGTCGCCAGATCAAAGGATGATCAAAAATTGCAGAACTGGAATGTGATTTTCCCCAGCGGAGTCGCCAAAAATTGTTGGTCGTCAAATAGGACTTTTAAGAAGAGCAACAGTCAGGGGACAAGAAGTCCCTCCTCTTTAATGGGAGAGGTTCCCTTATTCAGAAACGAACTTATTTACAAATATACAAAACATGATTTTATGGTTGAACTTGGATATTACGAAAGTGTTTTCCACAAGGATCATGGGCCATACAAAAGGACTCGAGGAAAGGGAATACGAGGATGAGCGTAAGAGCAACATGCGTAATTATAGATAGCAGAATAATCCTTTATGTATAAAGTTCATAGTGAATTTAAAACAAGATCATTTGCATTGATGAACAAGATGAGATTACTGACACAAAGTTCTATAAATAACCTTCTTCAGATTCATTAATCAAGGACACAAAGTTCCTTCTTGGTTATACAAGATCACTATACTCGCAATATTTGAAAATATGCAATCAGTGAGACTAACGAACTAGAAACAAATGATCTTCATGAAATTAAATGAAAACACAGAGATAACAGAGATTAGATAGACAATGAATGGAAAGCCCTTTTGTATTGATTTCTTTATGATCTATTTACACTTTCAGAAAATATGCCAAGTTCTTCCTCCTTGAGAATGGCGTAAAGAAGGCCATTATATAGCTTACAAATTAGTTACTTTTTGTAACCATTTCTTTTAACCAAGAATAGTTAAGGACTGCCAACCGCAATACCTCAACCTTTTACAAAGAAAACGGAAAAGAAAGGGAAGAAGAGAAAAGAATGGGGAAGAAGACAGGTGGCCGATCACTGAGAGGGACCCACTGACTTCGTAATCCTGCCTCGAATCTCTTCAACGCCTCGGGCCTATGTCTCTCGCCATGGGAACTGACGTGTTGGCTGCAGACTGAGTCCAAAATCCTAGACACTTCTCCATCTCTTTATCAAACTCGACATGAGTATGATAATCTTTATTTGCTTCTTCAATGGCAGATTGAAGAGAGCAGATCTCCTTCATTTTTTCTTTGGAGATGGAGCTTTCCTTGAATAAATTGTCTTTTACAAAAGTTCTGAACTGAGCTTTGATCTCTTGTAAGGAAAGGGAAGCACCTGAAGTTTCATCTTGAAGATGACAGTGTATATCTTTGAAAGCCGAGACAACCAATGTCTTGAAGGCTTCGCCCTTCTGCCAGTTGTTCTTCATTTCTCCCAAAGCCTCCTCCAAGACTCTGATCTTCCAATCCACACTGTAGACCCAGGACTTCGACAGATTGTCCTTTGCATCATCAAAAACTTTATTCGCCAGCAAAATGTTCTCGTCTGTCTGTCCCATAAGGCGAAGGTCTACTATGCAACTGCTCCAAATTTTGAGCTCTTTATCCATGGTATTGATAGTGGAGGAGAGCTTCAGCTGCACATTGCTCACCTTTTCGTGGAGTTTGAAAGCTTCGCCGATGAAGTTTAACCCAGCAACAAGCATGTCATCCACCATGGCTTCAATAGCTTTGCCATAGATAGAATACTTGTGCATATCTTTAATACTCTGCACTTCATCTTGGCTTAGAATTACAGGAGGTGGGAGAGCAGTCAAGGGGGTAGGGTCCAAAACTTTGTCCTTAGACAAAAGGGACTTGATGAAACCTGTGAGAACTTGGGCCTGTTCTTCCAACTGTTCAATAGTTTGCTGGCCCTTTTCTACCCTCCCAATGACTCTGTGATCAAGCTTTCGGAGGTTGTGAATTTCACCTTCGGGGTAGACTCTCCCATGGGATTCTCGAGAGCTCCAAGTCAGATGCCTGCAAGTCCTGCTCTGATTTATCCGTTGTAGGCTTGGCAATCTCCAGGAATTGCTGACCTTGAGCATCAGACACTATTCTGGAGGTGACTTTGGCTTTCTTGGCACGAGAAGGAGTGGTGCCCAACAAGGCTGCGACAACATCAAAATTTGATCCCGAGCTTTGAGAGGAGAATTTTCTCTTCTTTTTGTCGACCAAAGGTTGCACCCACGCGAAAGAGGAAGAGGAATCAGCAGGAGGGGCAAGGGGACCAAGAGACAGGGAGCTCATGACGCTCAAGGTCTGTGCAGCTGTTGACTCGAGTTGAGATGTGAGCGGGCACTCGGAGGCAATGTGTGTGGTAGAAGGATCACAAAGACCTGGAAGCTCAGTGCTCTGGACTTCTTTATCTTTATCAGCTGGGTCTTCAGGAGCATTTGCAGGGGTTGGCATTTCACTTTCTTCACTTTCACTAAGAACAATGATGTTCTCTGGCCCTATAGGCAAATTTGCCTATTTTTCCTGGAGATCTTCTTCCATAGGTTCTTTCTTTACTTCTTTGAGTTTCTTCTTATATACCTGGGTGGATGAGGAAGGAGTAGATTCCGCAGTCCCCGAGTTGATGAGGCAGAGGGTCTTCACCGGTGTCTCGCACTGGAATAGATGCTTCTCTTCTTGGTGTTGAAGCATCCTTAGAAGAGGATTCTCCTGAATGCCTCCTGAACTCTCGAACTCTCCTGTCAAACCAGACCCTAGTCCTGACTAAAACTGGAGCAAGGATCTCAGCCAGGTCGTCCCTCTCTTTCCTGTTCCAATCCACGTCCTCTAAAGGAGTGTGCTTAACCACATTTTCATACTCATACGAGTATAGATCAGAGTTGTCATCCTTTAGCCCTTCAGGAACTTGATATAGGCCGAGTTCTTCAATTAATTGCAAGGAGAATCTGCCATAGTGCCTCCTTCTAGCCTCAAAATCATCAGCACAATCAGCCCAATAGTCTTCTGTATCAGCTCTGTGATAATAGACTATTTTGATGTTCTGCCCAATGAACCTCTTCAAGTCGAAGCAAGTCCTTGGCTTGAAGAAGTGAACCGTGATGGGAACCAGGGCTCTTTCTACATTCTATGCATCTAGGGTTGTTTTGCAGGTATAATTTCCCAAAGAGATGGGAAAGTGTAAACCAGTGATCCTCTTATCCCTGCAGGTTCTGTGTAATTTGTCCAATTGCCTGCATATTTCTATCAAGGCCATCCTATCATTACAGAACATGGGCAGTCTTAGAGGGGTGCCCTCATAGCCGGCAAGCCTGATATAAGAGAATTTCCTGAACTGGATGAAGTAAGCACCGTAGTGCGATATCAGAGTCATAGCTTCATCAGAGAATCTCCTGGCAGTATCGCCTTCGAGCAGCCTAACCACGTACATGGTGAAAGCGTCGTTGACCCTTCTGAAGTTACGATTGCTGGTCTCCAGGGTGAACTGCGGGCAGTATGCATATATTGGATCATCTTTGTGTTCATCTATGTAAGAGAAACCAAACCACTGCCTTGATGCTGCCAGAGTGTACATCAGGTATGAAGTCATATAGAACTTCTTTGTTTGCTGCACGTTGGACAGCTGCTCTGCCAAATTCATGCTAATGATCTCCGCCCAGTTGATATTCTGTGTTCCCTCACATACCATGTTGATGAGCGGGCACATCCAGAAATGGAACTCATTGGTGGAGGGCAAGCCCATAACCCGAGCCAACAGAGTTATGAAATCAGACAACTCTTCATTAAAATCGCCCGCAAGAGGGTTTTGGTCGATGAGAAGCTCCTTTCTTAGGGTTCTTCAGCCAGGACTTGGCAACCCGTGCTTTGTATTTGTCGCTGCCCTGATTAAACAGGGCCTGTGCTTGATACCGAGAAACGACTATGGCATTATCCGTCTCTGGGATCCTCAGAGCAAGTGCTAATGGTGGCAAAAGATCTAGTTTGGCAATGAGTTCCGTGTATATTGGTCAATTCACTCGAGGCGGGTCAAGTGAGCTCCGCATGAAAGCACAGACAAAGACACCGCACCGAGATCGGGAAACCGCCAAAGAAAGGCCAAACCGCTGCCGCCGTGAATCATCGCTACCATCGAGTAGGGTCAGATCCGCCACCCTCGCCCAAAATCACCGAAGTCGAGATGTCGAGCTTCACTGTCTCCAATGTTGAGAACGGCAGACTCTAGTGGTGAAACTTGCTCCTGTCCCTGGAATTTGATCTTCATACTGATAGTAGTTGAGAGAGAATTGCAATCTAGACTTGGGAAGGAATTGCAGTAGGGAACGGGTATGTGCGCAAGAAATTAGGTTGCAGGGGTTCGAGCAAGGAAGCAGTGTGAAAAATGTAAAAGGGGGTTTGCTCGTTATATAGCCGTTTTGGAGAGAGAAAGGAAATCAATGCGCATTAAATTCATATCTACCAATTTGAAAAGCAACATATTCGGGTAGAGCGGGAAAACTAAGTATGAATGGCATTTGGTTCGCTTGGGACATGTGAGACGCGAATGCGCTGAAACACGCGGCGCTCACCGATTCTAAGCTAAGCAGGAGAATACGCACAAATGCTTTTTGGGACATTTGGGACGAAAACGCGTGAAAGCACGCGGTTCGGGCATTTCGCCGAAAATGGGACAGAGCGCACTTTTGAAATTGGGACATTTGGGGACAAGAAGTTCAAGCACGCGACTTGATCAATTCGGGTGAAAACGCGAAATTGGAAGGTCCGAAGTGTTTGGGACTTTTTTGACTTGGGACATTTGGGTGAAAATGCAACAAAGGGGCCCTTTTGAAACTAGGACACGCGGGACAAAAATACGTCAATATGCGAGAAACACACAAAATGAAAACGTGACACTTTTAGGTCAAAGTCCGGGAAGTGTTTGGGACATTTGGAATTTTCAAAAAATGCGACAGAGAAGACACGCTGGGGCCTTGATTTTATAGGGAATTTCTTCCCTCATGAAAATGCAACATAAGGGGCCCATGGCCAAATAATACGGGACTAAGTGGATAAAATATGCCTCTTACGTGATGGAAATCACTAAAATGACCCAGAATGCAGATCTCTTATAATGGCACATCTTTCAAAATTGAGGAACGTAAATTTTTAACATTCAAAATAAATCACCATACGTCTTCTCTCCATTAGAGTAATCCAATGGACGGATGAGGCTACGAATAAGATTTTAAAATCCATTATGCTTAAGATCATTCAAGGAGAATAAATGAGATTAGCACTTAATCTCTTTCCAGCCTTCAGGCCTATTATAATGCCATGTTTATAAAAATAATAATAATAATAAAATAAAATAAAAGAAATAAAATTAAAAACAAAATCCGTGATAGTGGGGAAAAATTTTAGGGCTCTGCTCCTTTGGGGATTGTATTTGTTTATCTTTTTGGTTTTGTTTGTTTTAGTGAGAACTGCCGCCGCCATGGAGGGAGGATAACCTTCAGCAATGGATTTGTTTTTTACGGCCTCCTCCCAACATTCTGCCTGCTCCAGCATCCCCTCAACCCGCGCCACATACCTGTGGGGTCGCCCAGCAAGCAACAAGGCTGAGAAACTTGTCAGATGTTGCAGTTGCAAGTGCCCTAGTAGATTCACATGTAAAAAAACGTGGAAACGTGCGAACTGTTCTTCTTAATGCGTGGAAAAAAATTAAAAAAATTAAAAATGCAGATTCCATGGACTGCAATGATTTCGGGATTTGCACAAATGAGTTTGTTGAAAAGGCCTTGGAAACTTCCAAGCAAATGCATTGGTACGTGGAAGCCAGACTCCACAGTCCTTTCTTCCAGCAACCTCCCAGCTGTCAAAATGGAAGCTTTGAAACAGAGTTATGCACATCCGTCAAAGCATTATGGAGAAGTATTTTTGAATGTTTTAGTTCCAAGCGCCTGGCAAACACATATGCAATATGTGGAATCCTGTGAACTGTTCAACAGAATACCTGAAAGGTATGTGGTCTCCTGGACTGCAATGATGACAGGATGTGCAAAGAAATGGGTCTTTTTTTTTTAAAAAAAAAAAAAAAAAAGGGGTGTTTGGACTGCATGACAGAATGCCTCAAAGAGATGTGATCTTATGGAACATACCCTGATCATGTAAGCTTCATTTTTGTCTAATTAGCATGTAGCCAGGCAAGTTCAATGCATGAGGGTTGTAAATACTTCGTTGGCATGAGTGCCTCTTGTAGAATCATGCCGAAAATTAATCTTTATGTTTCTAGTTTTGATGAGCACATGAGAATGTGCAAAACGTGGAGGCATGCTTAAGACATGTGAAGTGTTTGACTAAACGCCTTCAAAAATCTTGGTCTTATGGTTGCAAGATTTGAGGCTACACACAAAAGGAGGAAGATCTCATCCTATCCAAACAACAACAATAAGAAACCCTTTGATCATGCTCAGCAAGTGGTGGGTCGAATCCAGAAGACATGTATGTTAAATGGTGGAGTTAGGGACGCTCGTGGTCTAGTTGATGAAGTGCCAAGCAAGAGACTGAACCCAAGCCTGCGGCTTCGACCGACTTCGTTCTCCAGGCATGGTTCTCCTTTCCTTACCTCTCATAATTCTCGTGTTTTAGTTCTCTTTTGCAACTAAATAGAATATTAAGTTATTAGATTTTTAATACAGCTAAATGTCTCTTCAACTCATTGCAAAACAATAAAGTGTCGTGTTGCAACTCTCGAAGCCATTATAACTCGCCTACTTTAAAACATGGACTATCACCCTCGCTTTGAGATGATCTAGAAAACTCTCTCCCCTTTTGATCACTCCAAAGTATCGTTTTATCGACCAGACAAATTTGACCCTCCATTGATTAAGTTTACCTCCTTCGCTTAAAATAGTTAAATTTTTGAGACTCACTAAGTACCCTTCATAACTCTGGAAATGAGATGTGAAGTTTCATTCGTGTACCTTGGTATACAAGGAGTCACCTTGATCTTGGGTTTGACCCAAAACTATCATATCACATCCTTTTGATGCTCTTTTAGGAACCCTGTTATACCGGTTTTCAATAGTAGAGAGTTGTTAAAACTAGAAAGTTGGCTTTCGTTTAGGACCACCAATGAAACCGGAAGGAGAAATCACGTTCCATCTTCACAAACCTCTAGCATTTATACTAGACAAATACATGGAACATTTAGCATAGGAAAGAGCACCTTTCGGGATAGTTTGGCGAAGCCATTTTGTAGGCCTCCGGTCGCAGTTTGACGAGGTCAAACTGGTCCAGTTTCGTCTTGTCGCTCCAGAAAACTTGTCGCCATTTGAAAATGGTTTACTAGTTCTCAGCCCCGTCGACTCTGATGAACTCTCCTTATGTAGGGGAACTAGTAGGAGATGTCTCGTTGTGTGCTTCTCCTTTGAACGTCAGTTATGGATGTGGGTTTCTGGGCCCTCGAGTTAACTTTTGGCATTTTATAACTGGGTGAACTACGACCAGTGGCCCCGGAGAACTAACCGCCAAACGCAAACCGTTCACTCTTTTTCAATTCCGTCAGTTGCTATGAATTCTTGGTATATCTGGGGACACGTAGAAAGTTAATTGTGACATGCATGCTCATCGGAAGATAACCTTTGGAAGTAGTTTCTTAGCCTCCGAGCCCATTTTGTACGATTTGCAGCTAGTGAGAAAATGTAAAAGTAGAAAGTTGCGGACCCTCGTAGGGTTGCCAAATCACCCTGGAAACTTTTAACACACGTAAATAACTATTTAAAACACTATAATGAAACTTGTTGTGTGTATTGGAACTTTAGACAAAATGATATTTTCTCTCTCTTCCTTTTTCTCTCTCTCTCCTGAGTTTATAAAATGAAGAAAAACGAAATGCAATGAATACATGTTTCTAGACCTTTTCATTTCGATTGCAAATTGTAATTATTGTCAGATGTAAATGGGAAACTGAAAAATGAGAATTATGATTGATTAGGGTGGATGCCATGCCAGCGATTTATCGCTGATATCATGCTCATGTGGGTTTTGCAGGATGGGAGAATGACGACAAAAAGGCGATGTGTAATTTAATTATTATTATTGTAATTTTTATAGGTCATTGTAAAATGAACAACTGTGAAATGTAGTCTCTTGTTACCGCAAAGTTATAATTGAGATTTGTTAATATGTATGATATGCTAGTTTTAGGGATACTTAGGAAATGTGCATCTAATCACCAGTTCAATTTGATTTTTAGTTGTGTATGGCAAAAAAAAAGGGGGTTTGATTTATATAAAGTAAATTTGAAATTGAAGTTAATATATTGTAGTTCCTTCTCAGTATCCAATAAACAATTAAATTAATTTCTGGGTTATCTTCTTACCTTGCAAACATAATATAGAGTTTTAATGGGAACACTGAACCCTAATAAAATATTCGTGCTTAACTTGCCTGCATGTGTGATCCTTTTTACCTTATAAGAAATTTAAATCAGTAGAACGAACTTAACCTTTTCACCCGATGGAGCACCTTGGTTTAGGCAAATAAGATCCCAAGAAGAGGGGTTTATCGTCTTATAGGTACGTTTGGTGACATCGACATAAACTAGACACATAGGAGCAACACAGTCAAATAAATCTTCTGCATCGAATGAATTTCTTGTGAGATCCAGATGACATCTTGGAGCTAGTGAAATAGTGGTTCTATCACTTAAAATTTTGCTTATGAATAGATCCTCCTAGCTATAGGTGCCATCTTTGGCTAGTGACAATAGAGTGCTTTGATCTCTTACGGAGGGTTTATAGGGTGAATATGTTTAAAACCTTAATCTAATCTATAAGAGAGCGTAAAGCCCTAAGTGAAAAATTGGAATGGGACTAAACCCTAATTGACTAGGATGTTCACTTGTGGTTAGAAAACCATAATCTAACTCCTTGCATACGAAATTGTGTTGAAAGATGTTGTTTTTAGAGAACCTTAGAAACTGCATTCTTGTCTCATAATCCCTTGTTAAGGAATAAAGACTTAGAAATTGCATTCTTGTCTCATAATCCCTCGTTATGTCATTCTATGGCATTAAGTAATAAAGAATATTTCTTATGTGAAAACATGCAATGCGGGGATATGGGATCTTTGTGAACATAGATCACTTGTGATTATGTGTACTTTTAATTCTCCTAGCCTTATACTTCCTTATGATGTCGACAAGTGTTGTCATAACTCTTTTTTTTAGACATTTGCTAAGAATGAGACCTTAGTGTGATATAAGAGTGTATTATATGAATGTTGCACACAAGATTGGAGATAAGGATTAAGGTCAATTTTGGAGTCCTTATCACTTAATTAAACTTTTTCTTGCATTGCAAAGAATATAAATTATCTTGGTGCGACCAAACTTTGAGCAAACAAAAGATATATAAATATAAAAGGAAGTCCATAAGTTATTGAACTTTATTAACTATGGTAGCGAAATAACTATTCCGTGATCGATGGAGGTTCTTGGGGAGCTATCTCGACTCTATGTCTTCCTTAATCCCAATACCTCATCTGGACATCACGTTAGAATCTCTTGTGTAGCAAGAGTAAATTTTATACACTAAATAAAAGTTTGAGAAGCAAAATCTTAACATAAGAATGAGAAAATTAGAATCTTGTAGGCATTTTGAAATATGGAGAATACTTATGTAAGTCATGAAGATTTGTCATAAGGGTAAAGAGAAAATTAAATGGTTGAACAATATGTGATCTGTGAAACAAATTTTCAGAACATGTAGGTGGAAAAAGGGAGAAAATCATGCTTACCTAATAAGGATCTTGGAAAGTTAGCCGTAACTAAAATACATTTAAAGTAATGATATGTCATGGGTTCGTCATTCCTAAAGTCACGTTTCTTGTGGTTGGGTCTTTGCTAGTATTCATTCGTTGGGAAAAGTGTGGTATCGACATGTCGATGTCGTCTGCATGTGTCTATGTGAGTCGATGACTTATGTGATTGTCGCATGTGTGTCGAGTTTTGTACTCAAGCCCTTACTGTGTTGTATGTCGTGAGCAATGTAAGTAAAAAAAAAATTATCCTGGTATTTTTCTGTTGTATTTGGGTGTGTAAAATGTGGGCACGACACCTATCAAACATCAATAAGAACTCGATGGGGCAATCCCTTTTTCTTTGGTATTTGGTGCAGAATTTGTTTTACCACTTGAGGTTGAAATACCTAGTCTCTATATCTAGCTACAAGGAATTTTGGGAGAATAAGGCTATCGAGAGGCATGAATCTATTAGTTATAAAGCCTTGATGAATCTAGGCTCAATTTTGAACAACGACATAGTGTTTACGCTAACCGAATGGCTTAGAAATACAACAAGAGAGTCTATGAGCATGAAATATATAAGGGAGATTTGGTTTTAAGGCTCGATAGTTGAATAGACAAAAAGACTTGTGAAGGAAGGAAATTCAAGCTTGGGTGGTTTGGTCCATATCGATTAATAAAAGACTATAAAAATGGGGCATTTTGTTTATGTACACTAGAGGGTGAGGATTTTAGCGAATCGTAAACTCTCTTCACCTGAAGAGATACTACGCATGATCTATTAGCATTTCCATATGTATATTACTACATCCACATTGCATTTTCATCTACCAATTCATTTCATAAAATTTTTGATCAAGGGACTTATTCTTATAGCAATTCCTAAAAAATTATGAAAACATTGGAAAAACATTCAAATCATGTCTCTTCAAATCTTCACGGTATCATCAATTGTTTCTGAATCATTTCATCAATCCAAGCAAGATAAGACAAAGCTTTGACAATAACCATACCAAGGCCTGCATACTTGGTTCTACTTATAGTTTCTTCTAGATTAGGTGTCTTTTCCTATAGTCTATTCTAGAAGCTTCATGGTGTCGCATCTATCCCATATACATCTCTTTAGAAATAAGAACATTCTAGACATTTTTCCTAGATAAATAAGTCAAATGCAAATCAGAAAACTTGTATTTTACACATTTATTTTCCTAACAACCTTCAGTTTGATCCTACATCTCTCTCTTTAGTGATGTAGGGTTGGGAAAGGAGAGAAGTGCCCTTACTCGCTTATGCCTTGTCCATGGTGATGAGCCCATACTTCCTATTGGTAGCATGGGGCAAGGTGTAGGGGGTCTCTTTGACAAATTTGAAAGTTAGAAATAGTTCATTCAAATGTTGCAAAATCATAAATCAAAACAAAGTGATTTAGATGTCAAAAATTCCAAAAAGAGTTTAAAACCTCAAAACTAGATTTTTTCAACCAAGTGGCCATCTACGGATCTAAGTCTAGATAAAATGGAAAGCATATCACATTTTAAAATATGAAGAAAAATTGAGTAGAATGAGGTTGTAGGGTCTCAATTTCATTTTTTAAAAATCTTTTTCTTTCTCTCATCATTACCATTCAACAAATTTATATAACTTGTGCCCCTTCTGGATCTTGGTGTTAAAACTCACATCTTAGTTGTTGCGTGGAGTTAGGAATGGGGCGAGTTAGTTCACTTATCATATCACTCTTTCACCATGTTTTTCCAAAACAATATGAAGTACCAAAAGTTTCTTAGAGAAACTAAATTTCAACATTACAATGTGATTGCATTATCATATATCAGCATTACAAAACACACAAAAAGAAATCATTATGTTAGCATTCATATCCAATATATACATTATGAAAATAATATAAAAACAAAAGTTCTAAACATCTAGAGTACACATGTGAACTAAGACAAGAGGAATTCAACTCAGATACAATGAATTACTGAACCAAAAAGAAGAGTCTGTATATATCATAATAAATCAAGTTTGTGTACAATGCCATCACACACTAGGCATGGTCAAAATGCTTGCAATGAGCCCAAAATATACAAAAAATCATAAATGCCTGAAAAAATGGAAACTAAGCAATAAAAGGCCCAAACCTATCAATCCCTATGGGATCCCTGAGATAGTGTATGACTATGTCCAGGACTCCTATTATGGATACAATGATGAGAATGTACTGAATGGTGGGAGTTCTCATGGTGGTGGCCATTGGCTGTGGTCTCACTACGAGAGTGAATCCGCCTCATCAATCACTCAACTATCTCATATGTGGTCACTTGAGTATAGAGAGAAGTCATAACCTCTGCTTCCCTCTAGATGGGTGCAAACACATCAGTGTGTCTTCTAGCTGCAAGTGGTTGTCTTGTATCCTTAGTCATCTCAGCTCGGGTCTTCCCAAGGGATTAGCAAGGTGTCCATGCACACCCATCGAATAATCTCTCGCCACTCCTATGCAATCGCTGCAAGAAAAAAACAAAGAAGAAACGATGAGTTAGAAAGTTACAAAAATAAATACCAACTAACATTTGATTGACAAGGTCAAGAGAAGAGGATCAACATACTCGGATCTCCAGGCATCCATGTAGGGTCAGTGGTTAATGATGTTGTTTCGATGGTTGCGCAGGCCTTTGTAAAACTAGAAGAAAGATGTTGTCCCATCACGGACTCATCATCCCCCTCTCCATCATGAGGAAGTGGTCCCTCAAAGACAAGTGTCTCCTCCTTTGTGGCTGCCTCCTCCCTGGAACATCTCGAGTATCATGCCACTCGAGATTTCTCTCCTCCTCCATGTGATTTGCCCCGTCAGCCTCACCACCCAACCCCTCATCACCAGTCTCCTCTCCACCTGTCTCCTCTCCACCAGTCTCCTCTCCAACCAACTCCTCTCTAGTCTCATCCCTTGTATACTCCTCAGAGTCAAAGTCTATGTCTATGGGCTCATCCTCCTCTCCACTGTGAGTAGGTGCAGCCTCAATCTAGAGTAAGGGTGCAAGAGCAGCATCACCTACCCATTGGGCATGAAAAATTTCCTAACTGCAATAGGCACTCCTAGAACCACCGTTGTCCAACTTGGATCTCCGTGAGGCCCCTTTCGGGCCTCCTTCATGGTCCTATACAGGTGCCATTGGGGGAAGCATATCAATGTAAGGAAGGCCGAACTACTGAGGAACTCGACCAAATGGGTGAGTCTTAAGATTCCCCATCCTGTCAACTAACTAACCAATAGTGGTACAAGCCACCATTGTGGTTCCATCCTATCCCCAAAATTGTACCATGTCCTGGTATAGAGTGACCACCATGTCTCATGTGGTCAGGAAGCCACTGGATGATGTGGAACTCTAAGGACCATCATCATCATCCATCTGGGAAGCCCCGATGGCCCCGAGTCCCGTATCGACACTCCCCTCCCATAGGGGACAATCCACTCATACACCCAACTCATAACCAATGTGGGGTGGCTCAAAGACTACCCTGTAACTTGAAAATCTGATACAAGTCATGATAGGTATTGCCAAGTATATTTTCTCCCGGTGTAGATATGACGGTATGCCTCAATCTACATGATGATGGGAGCCCAACAATAAATTAGTGTATCACCTCCCTTGTCCCCGATCAACCGTGAGGCCAAGATACCCATGATGGCCTTGCAGATAGTAGGGATGGGAGTAGTAGGAATGGATCAGACCTTAATCCCCTTCTTTGAACCAAAGGAAACCATGACATCCCCCATATAAGTGGCCCATAGAGTCATCGTGGCTCTAGATCTTGCTGTCTCCAGATTCAACCGTCTGCCTAGTATCGAAACCCCAAGAATACGATACACATCCTCTAGGGTGATCGTCCACTCACCCCTAGCACTTGAAAACCGGAAGGTATTCCGGTTTGCATCCCAATAAGAGAACATGTCACATAGTATGTGATTGGAAGGAGTAACATGGGGCACCCGTGCAATCCTCCATATGCCTACTCTCTGAAGAGTATCGGTCTCATCCTAAGTCAACTGATCCAATATCATTGGGAGCCAGTCACACTCCCTCTTGTGACTCCAATGGATATACTCTTCCTTCTTCTACATCCACCAAAACACGAAAAAGAGAAATTTAGTGACATATTTCAAGAAACAAGCTCATCAAAAACATTAAAAATAAAAAAAAATTAAGTTAGCATGATTTTTGGTCATTCTATTCAGAACCACCACCTAGTGCGGGCGGTGGTTCTCGCAACCACCTCCCTGCTTAGGGCGGTGGTCCTGAACCGATTCACCGTATGATTTTTTACCCTAAAAATAATCAAAATGTAAAACAGACCATTTTGAATGAAATAAAATACTACCCTATAGGCACCCCCCCTAGAGACTCATTTAAAACAAGAAATTTCAAAAATGATCCCCCTAGGAAAATATTTTGACATTTTTACATTTTAGGTTTAAAAACACACAAGTGAGGAAAACTAACTTGAGACCACACTGATCGATCTCCCACTCGTAGAGGCATGATCATGATCTTGTAGTGAACGTTTTGACTATTCCTTTGATGAAAAATAGTCAACGTGGGCCCAGAGCTCAAAATCACCAAATCAATACATGCAAATGAATTGGAAAATGAGTTTGTTTTGATATATATATATATGTTGTTATAACTTTGTTTTGAGTGCATATGTTCGTAGGGTTGGAGCACTTTGGTGTAGGTTTATTTCTATATCCCCGCACAAATGGTAAGTCCTCTTGTCATTTTAATTTAGTATTTATTTTTGATATTTCATCTATCTACACTTGAGTCTTCTTTTTCATTTTACAAGTAGTGGGAGTTTGGATAGAGACATTCCAACACACATGCATGTCAGGTATAGCTTCTAACTCCCCATTTCGGGAACACCATACTTAGACTCTAGGTTCTACGTATTTTCATGGCTAATACAATTCTTCGAGGGGGAAATATGTACACATCCAAAATTGCATGTGCTACATTGTCAGACAATAGTTACAAAACTCCCTAGTGATGATTCATGTCGTTTCAGAAGGTGTTCGAGTTCCTAAGCTCGTTCGAAGTATATATTTGTAGCCTAGATGCTTGTACTTAACTTTTCCATGCTTTCTTCTAGCTTCCGCTCATTTTTGTGCATGTTTTTACATTTAGTGTCGAGGACCGCCACCCTACTTGGGCGGAAGTTCCCAAACCACACCACCTAGGTAGGAAATAATCCCATGATCGCCACCTTTGTGTAGGGTGGAAACCCTTTGCACATTTTTCATAACTCTTCATGTGTGATTTTAACACACGTGATTTAAATTAACTTGACTTCTAGGGTGCGTTTGTGAACCAAATTTTCTAAAAATAGTCTTGATTGCATGGTGTTCCTTCCCTCTTCTATTTTTAAATAGATTTAATTTTTGAAAATTCCTCTTCACCCAATTATTTGGCACTCCAAGGCTTCCTTGTGCATGAAGGCACATCCCATCCAATTCCTATATATTCAATGTTTGTATTCAAGTAAAGGGCTTAAGAATTTTTGTGTATCTTGCATAGTATTACTACCACAATCCTATTGGAAATTGCATAGCCAAGCTCTATTCACTTGTGTTATCTCTCTTCCACCTGCATTGTAACTAGACTTCCTTCAAGATTCCATTGCTCAAGCACCTTCTCCTACTATTGCCTTTGCATTCCCAATTCCTTGGACTCATATGGACACACTAGAGAAAGAAAGGATAAACTGAGGGACAAGAATATATACAACCAGATTTTCCAAAGCTCTTGCTTATCCAGGTTGGAATTATTTGTTTATTTGCTTCATTTTTCAAGTTATCAATTCTGAGTTATTCATTTCAAATACATATCAAATAGAGTAGAAAAATTGTTCATTTCAGTTAATCAAGAAATTACAAATAGATAAAATCATTAGAAAGCTTGCTCTTTGACATTATTGGGGAAGTAGTGGGGAATAATATCTCTTCTAGGGTTATGATTTGTTCTCTACCTCTGAGGTAGGGTTTAAAGGGTTTTGATTAAATTAGTTCAATTGTTTTAGATCTAGATTCACATACTTGCACAAGTAATTAACTACAACTAGTTGATTACTTGTATTTAATGTTTTATTAGAAGCATTGTTTAGTTTTCTTCCATTGTTTTGTTTAGATATACTATGAAAATACCAAAAACATAGATTAAATTTCCTTTAATAGTTAGTTTGCTTTATCAAAATAAATTCAATTCATTTTGCATGACCATCAAAGGTCCACAACAAGAGAAAACATTCAATTGTGATCCATTGGTCCCACAACCCAATAGGCTTGAGTTGTTGACCGACATTGATACGATTTTATGTTTGTTATTTTTACACACACCTACTAGGTATTCTAAGAAGATAGAACAATTAACACATTAAACATTGCATCGATCAATCCTACGATTATTGGAATACTCCTGGAAATGGGGTTTGATTACGCATATGACCATACAAAGACCAAAAACTTCACGATTTCATGGTTGTGATCCACAGGTCCCACAACCCAATGGGCTTGATGACCAATTAAACATAGACACTGGTTTATATGCACTGGTATTTAGATCATCACCACTTCCACTGGAATTGTTGCACATCTTTCAATGTTGAACATAGCGATCGATGAGGCTAAGATTTTATTTATTAGAATAGGAAAACCTTCGATAGACCTTGTGGTTCCATTATGCCTCTCATTCTCACTTCAAGACCTTGTCTAGAAATCTATACGAGGCGTCCACATGTCACTTTCCGCATGTTCCACAACTAGTAGATAGAATCTCAGTAGAGCTCGATATCGACTGGAGCCTCTAAGTAGCTATTCTATCGACCATTCCATTACACCACTTCATCTTAGGATGGCTTTCTTTGCCTTGGACTCGTAGATCCCAATATTGCGTGTTGAAGACATAAGGTTGCCTCATTAGCTCATTCATCGCTACCACACATACACCCATTTCCATTCTACACCGGTTGTCTCGGCACGACCTCTGGAATTCAGGTGTGAAGAAGGTCAAGTTTTGATTTTTATTCATACAGTTCCTCATATGACCCAAGAAGGTGCTCGAATGCCATTTTTCATCCCCTCTCCTCTCACCTTTGTAAATCAAAGTGAGTGACACTTTTCAACACGGAATGAGGCAAATTATATTACACCTTATGTCTCTTCCCCATGGGATATATGGGACATAAAAATTTTCCCGATCCTAACCCTTGTTATGGTCCCCCTTGTGACCTAATCTCAGCCACAGGAGAAGACAAGTAAAAACAAGTACCCGATCTTTGTGACGATTAGGAGCTCCGTAAGAAGTTAGAAGGAAAAAAAAAAATTATAAATCTAAGAGAATACTCTATAGGTTGGAATCATTATATTTTTCACAATCCTTTGGATATTTTCTAGTAAATTCATTCTTCAAAGTCACATCTTGTGATCCTTATCAAAAAGGAGTCATTTCATGGAGATTCTTCATCGATATGTTAACTTCCTATTCTTGCTTCTCTCCTTCCCAATTTCCTTCTCTCCATCTTCTAATTTTTTTTTATGTGTAATCATGATATTTTTTCTTATTCATTAAAGTGACTTTATAAAGTTGAATTGTAAAATTCTCTTTGATTTATAAAAAGGAAACTTAATTTCCTAGGTCCTAGGAAGATGAAAAGTCACAAGTTGTAATGAGGACATGAAGATTCATGTGGGGGTAGATGAAAGGTCATTTCACATTGCTATAAATTGAAATGGATTCTCCATTTCAATAGATCCTTAAAATTTTGTTCTTTGTAACAATAGTGGATTGTGATATGTTGTTGAGCTTTGTGTTACCAATCCACATTAAATAAAATCAAAACTTCTTCCATTTTCATTTTCTTGTATTCCTCTACTTCTCTCTCTTATGTGATTTGTAAGCATAGTGTTCCCAAAAGATATTTGTATCTTTAATAGATTGAATCTAAGAACTTTGTGTCTGAGGTTTTTATGTCTCACTAAATATCTTCATTATTTTTTTCTTCTATATTGAATGTTGAACTACCATGGTTATTGGGTGTGAAATCTACAATTGGCCTACTCACGACAATAACCTTCCTTCCTAATGTCTCTCCTTACCCCTCATCGATGTGATTTCCTCCCTTGTACCCTATACAAGCACGTTTCCATAGGTTCAGTGGAGTGTCCATGTGTGATCCCCAACCTATTTATCCAACACACAATATTTAGTTTAGGATTAGATTAGTTACATTGGGAGCTACACCATTCAATGTAGAGGGTTTTAACCTTGTGAACGTTGATGGAGACACCTATAGACACAAAATAGTGCACTTACTAGTATTTATAACACCGTCAAGTATGTTGTTTTGTATATGGATCTTACGTAAGAAAAAGTATTTACCGTGACCCATTCCATAGTTCATTTGTTTGTATTATTGGTTTCTATTTCTTTTACCTTTCAAACTTATCACTCATACACCTTGTTTCTAGTAAGGTCATAGGGATCCTCATCGGTGAGTCTCCACTCATTTTTGTCATTTGTCTTTGGACACTAGTACCTAGGATTGGACACTGGAGAGCGGGTGCTCCTGTCCATCCTGGGTGTCCATTCCATTTTTATGTTTGATCTTATTTTTGACATTTAAGGATGGTATTTTTGGTTTTCCCACTCATATCTGAGGTACTAGTCAGCATGTCGGGTCATTAGTGTTAAAATTCAAGCAAGAGAACCCTATATAAACACAACATAAATACCATTATAATGGTGGAAATTTAATATCAAGGGCTATCTATCTACATATCTTAAGGGACTACATTTGGGTGCATTATTTTGCATACACATTGCATAGGAAGAGGAGTTCATTTTATTCCATTGACACATTTACATTTTATCTAGCTACCACTTGCTATCTTGGCATCATTGGTGCAAGGGTGACCTAGGAGCACTATTGCACACAAAACACATAGAAATACATTGGTTCTGAGATGTAGTGCAATGCTTAATCATAATTTCACCATTGTGATAGCTGAGGATAGTTCAACCCTCATTTTTCATCTTTCTTTTTTAGGATTTGATGTCTTTTTAGGGTTTTGTAGGAGGATATTTGTATGTAGGTTTACAAGTACCCTAGTGATCCAAGTGTGACATAAAGGAAACCAAAGGATAACAAGTGTGAATCCCTAGTGATACTATTGGAACTAGGTTTCGACCATTTCAGCAAACTCTAATACCCCCATAGAGGTCTTGGGTGACTCAGGCACCCCTATCCTTTCCCATGTTCCTGTTTCCAGGCATTGCGAGCATCTCTACATTTTTCTTAGCCTGATTATGATGGTATGTGTTCTTGTTCCATCACATTCTCTAGTCCAGACTCACTTTGGGATAATTATAATTAAGGTAAGTTCCCTATCTCTTGCATTTTCTTTCATATAAAGATCAAATAAATTTCCAAGCACTTGTATTTCATTATATATCAGTTATAAAAATATTTGCATTTAGATTTTAATAAAATATCCAAATTTTATTAAATCATTTTGGTGAACCCATAGCTTATAACTACTTTCCCTAGGATCCACTAAAACCCTAATGGCTAAGGACTAGCTAGGCTAGTCATGCCTCATGTGAGTGTTAATCCTATCTATGATGAAGCAACCATAGCTGAACTTAGCGCTCTATATCACAACACTATTCTTCCATATGATACTCAAAGGAAATTGTTAGCTCATGAATGTAATGTTCCTACTAGCTTTGATCATTCTACCATTAGCATTATTTTTGATCCGACAAGCTTTTCTGGTTGTAACAATTATTCGCACTCCACCTTCTTCTATTTCTACTAAGAATTTAGATGATGTTATTATTAGTTTTATGCTTAATCTTGATGATGATGTTTTAGCTAAAAACAAGATGAAAATAAACATGTGCATGATGTTGTTTCTCATACTAGTCAGGATGATTCTATAGTTGCATCTCATACTCCTTCCATTTCTAAAAATGTTTCTAATAATGCATCACATACTAGTTCTCCTCCTCCTTCATTATATGTTGATGATACACTTAATGAAATCCTTGCATTTAAATATTTATCTGATATTGATGAGGCACATGATAGTAATGATTCTACTTCTTTGCATACTATTGAATGTGAATTTTCTACTCCGCTTTCATCTTCTTCTAAGATTGTCTCTAGTAACATGCATGATTCATCTCCTTCCATTACTTCATCTCCTAGTAACACTTCTAATGCTAGTCCTACTACTTCACTGCCTATTACTTCTTCGGCACCTATATCTAGTGTGCCCTTAACATCGATATCTTCTACTTCTCTTGACATCCCTATGATCACTCATAATGGCAAGATACAACTACTCAATACACCATCTACATCTCCTACTATTCCATCATAGGATATCTTATCACTCATGCATGTTGTTGGTCAATTACAATCTCAGTCCAATCTCTCACACTTGAAAGAAAAGCCTATTATGCTTCTATCGATAACAATTCTTTACATGACAACCCTATTTCAAAAATATTCACAATTCAACATTCCCTAAGGATTTCATTATGCCTACATTTTCATGCTTTGATGGTACTAGAAATCCATATTTACATCTTAAGCATTATCGTCTACTAGTCATGGCTTCTTATTATAATGATTGATTATTGCTAAAAGCTTTTTCCATAGTCTTATTGATGACACTCTCCAATGGTACACACATTTACCCTTTGGATCTATTAGTACCTATTATGAGATGGAAGAAGTTTTCCTTCATCATTTCATACTTAATAATGGCCCTAGAGTCACACATGACCATTTACCTAGCTTACATCAAGGCAAAATAGAACCTATCATTGATTACATTTTTCGCTTTAATGCTTGCATGCATCAATTAGTATTTTAGCCCATTAACTTAGAAAATCAATTCATCTTTTTTTTCGTGGTCTAATTCCTACTATAAAAAAATGCTTCCAATATGATACATGCAAAACATTCACTCTTTTTTTTTGTACACACCTAAATTTGGTATCTATCCCCGTAATCACATGCGAGTGCATAATTAATTTTAAATTTTCCCATCCCCCCTTAATTTAGTAAAATTCCCCCCATTTATCCCATTCCTATTGAATTTAATTAATTAATTCTTACTAATCAATTAATATCCTATCACTTGCCCTAATGGACTTTCCATTTCCCATTCCTACACTTTTTCTAACCTATATCTACTGCCAACTCACCTACACCTCATCTCTAAACATCCTCTTCCCACCTAATGCTTTACAGAATTGCCCAATCTTTAAAAAACCCAAAATCATGCCAATATCATAAAAGTATCCCACTGGGGAAAATTTCCCCCACTTGATAATGACGACCCATCCTAGTCATCATCACCCCTATAAAATTAAATCCTCCCTTTCTATTCTTCAATCAAATGCATGCAAATTTGATCATTCTTACAAACTGAGAATCCTTCCTCATGTATAAGCATTCCTAGGATGTTTTATATGAATTCTACACATCCCTTTGGCATGCTTACATCACTCACGATCATCCTTCATGAGATTTTCCATCATCGTTATCTTTCTTTTGGTATATCTATCATATTATTATATATTCTTTGTTCCTAACCTTTTGTAGGTATAGAGAAACTTATGGAACATCTAGGGAATACTTAGCACCCTTCTCTTATAGCCCCTTTTCCTAAAGGTTTCCATATTCATCCACTTATCCTTGGCTTTGTATTTCTCTAATACTGATCCACCGTTGATCCCTTTGGTTCTTTGTCGACTAGGGCCTTGTTTATCCAATAATCTATCTAAACTCTCATTTCATGTCCCTTTTCCTACCTCTTTTGTCTCTCGGTTCTTTTCTACTGAGATCCTATTACAATACTTACAGACTGCCTTATCGGTTCCAAGATTGCACTCAGGACTTGTAGGTCTCACATATTTTATCTACATGTTCAGATCCATCCTCCCAGGTTTTTATCGACCTACCTATACATAGTATGGGTCGTCATCGACCCAAACTAGGTAACACTTAATTTGTAGTTATTTCAGTCATATCAGCTTCTAGATCAGTTTTAATCATTTCTCAGATTTAGTACTATTTCTATTTTTACATGCTATCTACTACTCTTGCTTTATTTCACTCTTTCTAAACAACAGGGGTTGACATCCACGAAAGGAAGAAAAAGCTTCTTAGAGCTGGAATTTTCCAGGTATCCCCACATAAATCTATCTAATCAATATCATTTCCATTCTATTTACAGGTCTTCTTCATCTCACAACAAGGATCAATCAATTATTTAGCACTGTATCCATCACATCACACATCCAAGGTAACATAAACCCTCCAACATTTCTGAGTTTGCTAGTTTCTTTAGTAACTAGTGCATCACCTTCATTAAGAATGAGAAAATTGGTAAACAATGTTATAAGGTCATCGACCTAGAGTAGGATCTCATTGTTGCACCTATTATAGATCCTCCTCCTAGTTCTTTTACTGCCACACCATCTATTTCTTCTCCACTCTCATCTATTGAGCATTCTCCTAGATCTCCATCTCCTCTACCTCATAAGCATCCTTTATCTTCTCCACTATGTTGGGCTCCACCTCGAATTCAAATATCCTTCACATAATCCATTACACTTTTCTAATCACACTAGACCTCATGATGTATTGTTTGCCTTTCTTGAAAAGAATTTGATTCTCTTACCTTCTAATTAGCATCATCTACCTCATTGCTTGCAGCACCAAGTGTGTGATCAACCTTATTAAAACTATCATCATATCAATGGCCATCACAATAATGATTGTTGTGCACTTCATGATTGATTAAAATAATTAGAAGATAAGGGTGTCATTTCCTTTGGCTCTCACTCTCATGAGAGGTATATGTCTCCAATTCCACACAAGTGTGTTGTTACTCTAGTTGACTTATCTCCTTTTTCTAGTTCTAAGGTCATTATTAATCCACCACCATAGGTTGGTTCTCATGCGTGCTCTTAATCTCATCCGCTACGTCATGATACTACTACACATTGGCTACCTAAACCATCTACATTTGTGCTTCCCACCACTACATCACCCATCATCAACACCATCTCATCTGGCATTCAATTCAGTTCATACACTCATGCTACTTACACTCCACATGCTTCCACCACTCCCCGCTCACTGGTACTTGGTATGTGATTTTATCACCTCACTCCCCAATGATGCAATCATGTTCTTATGAATCTTACATGACTATTGAGGGATTTTTACTCTAATAACCTCACCATATCTTCATTCTAGACATTATGTATCGATATATCTTTATCTAGCGTACACTATCATATTGTTAGGAAAATTAATGTTTACTATGATAATTATTCATGATAGGTAATTAGTGAGTGATTTGTAATAACAAATCACATATATATTTTGTGGGTATATAAGTTGTTATTAACAACTTATATTTACATATTGTTATGTAGGTTTAAACAACCTACATATATGGCTTATTGTTGTGAGTTGTTTCCTAAATATTAGGAACAACCTCACCTATAAATTTTGCCTGTGTAATGTTCCCAAAAAACCAATGAAATTTATTAGTGTTTAATTTTTGCAACTCTATCCATATTTCATGATTTGGTATCAGAGCAAAATGAGATCTTGAGTAGTATACGGGGAGTAACCATTGTTGTTCATGGTTGTCCCTCCATATGAAGTTTTATTGTGAATTATATTGAATTCTCTATTGATTGAATTATGCTACTAAGCTGATGTTAAAAAAGAGTGTCTCTATGTTTTTGGCCTGTTCATTGGTGTAGTCAACGTCTTTTCCTTTTTGTGTGGTATGACTCTAGTGTTCATGTTAACTCTGTGATAAGATTACTCATGCATATGTCATTTGATGCCACTGGATTTCTCATTCTGATTCTTATCTAGATCTGATGGACATCCTCATTAAATAATGTTCTGCATTTAGCTTTGGATTGATTTCATATTGGTATGAGTTTTTTGATATTGCATTACTCAGGCTCACACATCACAAGAGGATTTACAAACTTCTAGACAGAGCTTCAACCCATTTTGATACAAGGTTTCAATCAGTTTGATCTGCGCATTGTCCTTACAAATTGTGTTGATCCAAGACTCAAAGGGAAGAAAGGTGACCCACATTGCATCGAAAACTTGGCCGCAGTTTATTGATCCTTGTTGTTCATTGTACGTTGTCAAAACAATCATTGCCTAGATCTCTGTACTCTCAGATTGTTGACAGTCATTACCTCTTCATCGTTGAGAATCAAATCCATGTTCTCAGCATGACATAGTGGTTGTGGTGGGACTGAGGTCGCTTTTGTATATTCTTCCTCTGAATGAATTCGATGGAGCTCGTGTATTCCTTGTTACAAGTTCAATAAACTCTTGGTTGCATTCAAAGGCTTGCAAGTCATGGCATTCCATCTATTTGTGAGCTGCAGCAAAGCTTTGACGTCTCCAATAGCAACGTGTACCTCTTCAAAATATCTATGGTTAGATTTTTTTAGTCTTCATATTTGTTGTTTGAAAGTAATTAATCATTACTTTCTTGTTATTAGGTATTTTTGTTTATTGATATATGCCACATGAATTTCATAGTGGTTATTAGTTTTTTAAGTCTCATAGGTGGTTAGTCTTGAGTAGTTATATCTCAAGATTTGTTTTTATTGTCAATGTAAGAGCATAATTATGTCAATTATCAAGAGTCCAAAAGTTGTAAAAACAAAACAATGGTATTTAGAGAGTCAATTAAAATGTTTTTCATTATAAGTCATTTAATATTGTTATTAGATTCAATTCCATTATTTTCAATGTCTAGAGTTAGAGTCGTAGTTAAAATCATTTAAATGTACAAGGACACATTATCATATATATGTGATGTCCTAAGTCAAATATTAAGTTAATTTGTAAATCGAGTCTTGTTGTTAAATAGGTGATTTAGGATAGTCTTACAGATGCATTTTCGATGTTACCCGACATCTGGAAAATAATGTGTTTCACATTGTGGGAGGAAAGATATAATAAACAATGTGGAAATAATTGAGCTTCATATCCAAATCCGGATGAGTTAGCAACATGTTACCGTGGTGGACGAAGGAAAAAAAGGCTAGAGGTCGACAACAACCTCTCGTCATTCATCAATGATGGGGCCACACTTTTGGTATGATGACATTTGTGTTTTTAGTGTGGCATGAAAAATAAGAACAAATGATGTAAATTCCTATTCACTTGTGTGTATTTCTCATTTAACCCCTTTTGTTAAAACATTGTAGAATATTGATCAAAATGTATTGTAGCAATCATGATGTGAAGGTTTTTGGTGAACTGTAAAAATAATTGTGTGAGGGTTTTGGTGAACTCAGAAACCAATTGTGAAAGGTTAAGTGTACACTTGTGAAACCAATTGGGTAAGGTTGTTGGTAGAAGCTAGAGAAAACCATCAGTAGAAGAAATGTGTGTTAACACATATGCGAGTTTTGTGCAAGCCTAATGTTGCCTAGTTGAGGAGTTGATCATGAGCACATAAAGGTGGCACACTATAATCAAAGAATGAGGTATGTTTTACCATGTATGCATTATGGGGGTATGTTAGGAAAATTAATGTTTACTATGATAATCATTCATGATAGGTAATTAGTGATTTATTTGTAATAACAAATCACATATATATTTTATAGGTATATAAGTAGTTATTAACAACTTATATTTACAGATTGTTATATAGGATTAAAAACAACCTACATATATGGTTTATTGTTGTGAGTTTTTTTCCTAAATATTAGGAACAACCTCACCTATAAATTTGGTCTGTGTAATGTTCCATAAACATCAATGAAAGTTATTAGTGTTTAATTTCGCAACTTTGTCTATATTTCATGACATATCACTTCCCGGTGACGTACTCTTTCTTTACGGTTCATTCTCGAGTGTTGAGGGGTATTATATAAATAAACCTTATCATCTACACACTAGGGGACATTTCTATTATATAATGATAAATGAACCTTATCAAAACCAATATGTGTCACCTACATCCATAGATTAACAAATTAGACAAAAACGACAATTATGCAACCACGTAATGAATCAAAAACATAATTATACAAATACTCACACTTTGTTTTGGTCTTCAAATAGGACTTCAAGAAGAACAACAGTTGGGGGATAAGAAGTCCCTCCTCTTTAATGGGAGAGGTTCCCTTATTCAGAAACGAACCTATTTACACATATACAAACATGATTTTCTTGTGGAACTTGGATATTATGAAATTTTTTTCTATAAGGATCATCAATTACAAAAGGACTCGAGGAATGAGAATGCGAGAAGCGAGCGAGAAAGGCACCTTATGCATTATAGATGGAGTAATTCCTTAAGTGAATTGGAACAAGATCATTTGTATCATATTAATAAGATGAATTTGAAAAGACACAAAGTTATGTAAATAACATCTACTGAGAATACAAAGCTTCTCAGCATAATACAGACAAATGATCTAACAAGATTAAATGAATAGCTTAGGGATAAAGGAAATCAGATAGACAAAGAATGAAAAGTCCTTCTGTATTGATTTCTTCAAGATTTATTTACACTTTCAGAAATAAGCCAAGTTCTTCCTCCTTCAAAATGGCGAGGAGAGGCCATTATATAGTTTACAAATCAGTTACTCTCGGTAACTACTTCTTTTAACTAAAGATTAGTTAAAGGGTTGCTAATCGCAATACCCCAACTAATTACAACAAATCCGAGAGAAAGAAGGGGAAGAGAAGAGAAGAATTAGGAGAAGAAGACAAGTGCTTATGACTGGGAGGGACCCACCGACTTTAAGATCCGCTGTCTGAATCTCTTCAACGCCTCGGCTATGTCTCTGCCACGTGGGACTGATGTGTTGGCGGTAGACTGAGTCCAAAATCCGAGGCACTTCTCCATTTCCTTATCGAACTCGACATGAGTATGATAATCTTTATTTGCTTCTTCAATGGTAGATTGAAGAGAATAGATCTCCTTCATTTTTTCTTTAGAAATGGAGCTTTCCTTGAATAGATCCCCTTTGACAAAAGCTCTGAATTGAGCTTTGATTTCTTGTAAGGAGAGAGGCACACCAGAAGTCTCATCCTGAAGATGGCAATGTATATCTTTGAAAGTAGATACAACTAGTGTTTTGAAGGCCTCACCCTTCTGCCAGCTATTCCTTAATTCTCCCAAAGCCTCCTCCAGGACCTTGATCTTCCATTCCATGCTGTAGACCCAGGACTTTGAAAAATTATCCTTTGTATCCTCGAAGACTTTGCTTGCCATCAAAATATTTTCATCTGTTTGTCCCATGAGGCGGAGGTCTACTATGCAACTGCTCCAAAGTTTAAGTTCTTTATCAATGCTCCCAATAGTGGAGGAGAGCTTCTGTTGCAAGTTGTTCACCTTCCCGTGGAGTTTTTGAAGGCTTCATCAATGAAGTTTAAATGAACCAGCATATCATCCAACATGGCCTCCATAGCTCTTCCATATACGTAATACTTGTGCATGTCTTTAATACTCTATACTTCATCGGCTTAGAATTACTAGGTGGTGGAAGGGTAGTCAATGGGGTAGGATCCAAAACTTTATCTTTGCCACGGTGAGGGACTTGATGAAACTTGTAAGAATTTGGGCTTGTTCCTCCAAGTCAATGGTTTGAACTTGCCCTTTCTCTACCTTCCCAATGACTCTGTAATCGGTTTCGAAGATTGTGGATCTCACCTTCATGGGAGATTCCCATCTGGGAATCCTTGAGAGTCTCGGACGCTTGCAAATCTTGCTCGCTTATCTGTCTTAGGCTTGGGATGGAATTGCGGGGGGAATGGATACGCTCACGAGGAATTTTGGTTACAAGGGTTTGAGCAATAGATAGCATGAAAGCAGTGTGCAAAAACGCATAGGGGCAGTTTCATTATATAGCCATTTAGGAGAGAGAAAGGTAATAAATGCGCATTAAATACATATCTACCAAATTGAAAAGCAAGATATTCGGGTAGAGTGGGAAAAATTAGCACGAATGGCACTTGGTTCATTTGGGACACGAGGGACGTGAAAGCGCGAAGTACGCGGTTCAGCCGATTTGGGCGATGCGGGGAAAAGACACACAAATGCTTTTGGGACATGCGGGATGAAAGTACGTGGAATACATGAATCGGGCGAATCGGGTGAAAAGGGAACAATGGGTCCAGGGTGAACTTGGGACATTTGGGACAAAAAGATGTGGAATACGTGACTCGGCCGAATCAGGTGAAAATGGAACAACTGGTCCGAGTGAACTTGGGACATTTGGGACAAAAAGTTCCGATGGGCCCGAAAAGAATAGACTTCGGGTAAACCGGCCGATCGGGGAACAGAGAGCCCATATGAACCTGGGACACGCGGGACAAAAATGTCTGACAGGCCCGAAAAACACACAAAATGACCCAAAAAATGTAGATTTTCCAATTTCTTGACTTTTCACATTATCAGAACAACAGAAAAGACACTTAACCTCAAAATTTTAATTTTCAACTTCTTAAAAGCAGGGGAATTTTGAGTGGACAACAGCTGGCTCCTTCTGGGGATGACTTGGCATAAATTCAAAGAATGAGACAAGGCAAGAATTTAGACAAACTCGGGAAGTAGACCAGTACCTTATCCATTGGGCCACGGAGTCAAAAGCAAACCAATACAGAGGACAACACACCAAAACAAAGGGAAAGAAAAACAAAACGCTATACAGAATATACAAAAGGACTTCCTAATCACCTATGACTTAAACAATTTCAGGTACTGCCCACTATAAGGAAGTGGGAGAGAAGAACCATCCATATAATCAAGGTAAAAAGAATTCTTACCAGTGAAGTGCCTGATCTTGAAAGGTCGAGCCAAAGGGAATCAAACTTTCCATGGCTGCCACGAGGTTCATGCCTTTTATCCCACAACAAAACAGTGTCTCCAACTTGGAAATCTCTGAACCTGGCTTTCTTATCAAACAGGACCTTTACTTTCTATTGGTGAGCAGATATCCTATCAGCAACTTCCAATTTGTCCTCATTCAATTTGTGAAGATACATGATTCTCTTATCCAAAGAATCATTAAAACTGGTATCTTCAATGGCCTTCATTAGATGCAAGGCTGGTAGCTCCACTGTTACTGGCAATTGAGCTTCTACTCCATATACTACCTGAAAGGGAGACATCCCAATGGCTCTCTTAGGTGTGATCCTATCTGCCCAAAGAGCATCATAGAGTTTCTTGTGCCAGTTCCATTGGGATTCATTGACTAATTTCCTTATTATGGCCACCAGATTTTTATTTGTTGATTACGCTTGTCCATTTCCTTGAGGATAGTAATCGAGGAGTGAGCCATGGAGATGCCATATCCATAGAAAAATCCATCATCTCGGTTGAAGAAAAATTTGAAGCATTATCTGTCACAATCTTGTTTGGCACACCATACCTTATCAAGATGTTTTCTTTGATAAAGCTACATACTACTTTTGAAGTAGTACTCTTTTTTGGAATGGCTTCTACCCATTTGGTGAAATAAATGTGTAGTTAATACGTGGGTATGACCAGCACTAGAAGAGGGATTAAGTGTTCCAATGAAGTCCAAACCCCCTTTGTTGAAAAGGTTCTTCGATCACTGGTGGTTTCAGGGCAAGAGCCCAACTTGTGTCTACCCATGAAAGTCGACAAGCCTCACATTTATCAACCCATTTTGATGCATCCTTGAACAAGGTAGGCCAAGTAATATCCTCCATGAAGTATTTTATGAGTAGTGACAGGTTGATGAGTAATGCCCTCCACATGCCACGATCATGAAAAGCCGAGAGTAGCTTTTCTGCTATTCCTTGTCCACACATTTCAAAAACCTTCAATCTAACCCACGTTTAAACAAGGCATTTTCCCACAACACATATTGGGTTGATCTCAGTTTAACGGCTCTCTTCTCTTTGGTAGAAAAATGAGAGGGCATTCCCATAGGTGAGAAAATGAGTGATATCAGCATACCATTCGTCAATCATTGAGAGCTAAGAAAAGAAGCGGTAGGAAGACCAACTTTATCCTCCAATAACTCATGTCTAGCTCCTTCAGCGATGAGTTCACACAAGCCTTTTCCATGGACAAGCTTGGTTGATTTGATGTCAATATCATATTCTTGAACCTTGGCCACCGGCCTTCCCTCTCTTGGATCCAAATTCTGTTGTGTGAGAATTGACTTACGAGTTGTATTGGTACCAACACCGTGGAGTGAGAGTTAAGAATGTAAAAATGAAAGCTGCTGTGACTTTAACCACCGCAAAAGCATGTTTTTCCATTATGGTGTATTTTAACTCATGATTTTTTAGAATATAGCTCATAAATGCAATTGGAGTTCGTGCTCATTAGAATCTTCCGAGTCAAAACAACAAGGCCAAGGTGTTATACGTGGCGTAGCAATAGATAATGAAATCTTTCTTTGAAATATGGACATGCTAAAATAGGAGTTTTAGCAATGGCCCTTTTAATACCTTCAAAGGCTTCTTTCCCTTCAGGAGACCAACCAAAATGTTTTTTTACCTTTCATCATTTGGGAGATATTCAAAGTTAGCTCTGCAAAATCAGGGATGAACCTTCTCAAAAAGTTGATCTTACCAAAGAAAGAGTGCACTCCCTTTTTGCTGGTTGGAAGAGGAATTTGCTGAATAGCTTGAACTCGCTCAGGATCGATTTTTATACCATCTTTGGAGACAACGTGCCCCAATAATTTCCCCTCTGTGACACAAAAACAGATTTCTTAGGATTCAAAGAGATCCCATGTTCTCTACATCTCAAAAGAACTATTTCCAGTGCTGAAAATGATCGGCCCTTGTTTTAGAATACACAGTCAAGTCATCAAGGTATACAACAATACACTTCCCTTTCAAACTTCCAAAGGCTAAGTCCATAGCTCTCTGAAAAGTAGCATTGGCATTAATGAGCCCAAAAGGCATCCTTTTGTAAGCAAAGGTACCCCAAGGGGTAGTGAAAGCCGTTTTGTGTTAACGTGGTATTAACCTCTACTGGTTATATCCCGAGAATCCATCAAGCATAGACAACATGTCGGATCCATTCGTTGCTTCGCTTGCAAGACCTGATCCATCATAGGTAAGGGATAATTATCTTTCAAGGAAGCTTGATTTAGATTCCTGAAGTCAACACAGATACGAATCTCACCATTTTTCTTTCTAACGGGCACAATATTGGCAATCCATGTTGAATGATGGATAGGAAAAATGATTTTAGCCTTCAATAACTTTTGTATCTCCTGAAAGATGGTGTCAGCTATTTTAGGATTGTATTGCCTCTGCTTCTGTTTAAAAGGCTTAATCCCAGGTTTGAGAGGGATAAAATGTTGCATCTCCTTTGGTTGGAAAGCTTTTAAATCTTCATAGGAATAAGCAAGAACATCCTTATACTTTTTTAAAAGATCAATTACCTTCTTCTTTTCTTCTGGGGTGCAACATTTTCCAATGTTCACGAGTTTAGGATCAGTAGAACTCCCAATATTTATTTTTTCATATTCAGCTGATTGTTGAGGTCCAGTAGAAGCTTTAAACTTTACATACCTGTCGTGTTTGTCAAACAATTTTTCTAAACTCACCAATCCTTTTGGAATCTTGTTTCCTTTGAGTTTGATACATCCATCCTGATCCGCTTCTTCTTCTTGGGTGGCTTCTTTGTCAAAGGGCACACTTTCACGAGGCAAATTATCGCTCCCTTCAAAGTACAACTGTTCAAAATTATCCTTGAGTTCTAAGAAAGAAAGCAAGTGTTGATCATCATTGAAAACTTGCCAGTTACTTGTATTATCAGGTACACTAGGTCGATGGATCATCTCAATGGTGAACTTATCTTGAGAAAAGTCAGGATGAGGTATGAGCAGTGACCCTGAGACTGCTAGTGAATCAGCCCTGGTATTCTTCTCCCTAGGTATTGCTTCGATGGAGAAAGCATCAAGAAATTCAATGGAGTCCCAAACCTGATTCCGGTAATGTTTCAACCTTCCATTCTTTACCTGGAAGAGGTTCCTAACTTGCTTGACAATTAATTCCGCATCCCCACGAGCTAGAAGATTCTTCACACCCTGTTCTTTTGCCACCTGGAGTCCAAGAATGAGAGCCTCATACTCTGCTGTATTATTGGTATTTTCAAACTACAACTTGAATGAGAAAGGATGAATGCTTCCTTCAGGTGACACCAATATGACACCAGCTCTAGAACCAGCTGAGGAACAACTTCCATCAAACTCTAATATCCAAACACCATTAGGATCTTTAGGTGAGACTTTGGGAGTTGGATTTCTTTAGGAGACATAATCATGTAGTTTCCATGCCCCATATCCTCATAGAGTATTTGTGCTTTGGGATCATCGGTTTTTGTACAATATACTCAGACTGCTTCTCAGGAAGCAACTTCTTCATTTACCCATTAATAGGTATGAGGGCATGTGACCAATCCATTTGAATTTCTCCACCCACATCCTTACAGAAGTTTCTGCTTAGCAACATCCCGTATGAAGGAGGAATATCTACTACTAAGATAGTAGCCAAAACTTTCTTCTCAGGAAAAGTAGCAAAAGCCACTTGTGCGTCCTTAATTCTTCCGACCAAGGGCACTTCCTTACTCTCCATGGAATAACAAGATCCGTAAGTGCGTGTGAGAGTCAAGCCTAAGGCATGAGCTACTTTAGCAGGCATTACATTGTCTGATGCTCCTAAGTCTATGACACAATTACTGAACCTATGGCTAGCTATAAGGAGTGTCACATAGAATGGTTTGATTTTGTCATTGGGTGAGGCGTGACTACTACTGATTAGGTGTGGTGTAGAAGAAGGAGTGGGTAAAAGGCCTTTAGAGGTAGTTTTAGAATGGGAATTGACAAAGTGAATCATTTTAGCAAAAGCCTTGGGATGGGTTTGATAATATTCAGCCTCTGAGATTTGAACCTAAGTCTTTTTCAGGTGGTCAATAATATCAAAAGATCCAGAAGTGGACGGGTTATCATCACTTGAGATCCTAGGTTTATCAATTTTAGGGGAAAAAGAAGTAACTTTAGTAGCATAATTGACAAGACTCACCTTTGGTGTAGATGAAATGGGGATAGGAGATCCTCTTTTTGCAATTACGGGGATAGTTGTCGGCTGCTCCTTAGATTTCTTGGTGGGCTGCATCACTTTCTCCCTCTGATTTGTCTGCTCTCGAGTCATGACAGTGTATGATTTGCTATTCATGTCTGCTACTACTTCGTCATAATCATCCCCTTCATCGATGCCTTGGTGGTGAAGAAATTAACTCGAGATCCCTCAAGTTCATTTGTTTCATCATCAACCTCTTCAACAAATTGCTCACAATCTTCATTAACCTCCTTATCCTCTGGTTCCTCAACTTCACAGGTTGCATTGACAGGAACTTTAATAGGAGGTCCTTCAAGCGCTAGCCTTGTTTGAGAAGCAGGAAAATGATTTTACGGGCTGAAAATTCCTCCTTGGAACATCTGCATAGGGAGCATCTTTGAGCCAATTGTTTCTTAATGACAATGAGATCATTTGCAAGTTTTTGTACCAATGGATCGAGTATTAGGTCTAGGGAGTGGAAGAGGAGGAAGAAGCAAACTTAGATTTAGAAGGGTCTCTCCTCAACTTCCCGACATGATTAAATCATCTTCAACAATAACAAAGCAAGAGTTTGATCCTCACCAATGTTGCGAGATTAGCTCTTCTCGGTGCATAACTAACTTCGAGTGCAATTGGGAGTTTAGGAAGAAGCATTTTTGAATTTGATCTACTGGGTTTAGTATTTGGTGGAATTTTGTTAATCAACTTTGTTAATCGAGCCACAAATTCTCTCATGGGCTCTTGTGATTCCTTCCTTATTTGAGAAATTTGGCTAGCAAAGCATGCACATCTTCCGCCGGTTTGAAACGGTTTTCAAACCTAGTTCTCATTGTGTCCCAGCTAGTGATAGCTCCGGCCAGAAGGTGATAGAACCAATCAGCAGCATTATCTTGTAAAGTCTCAACAAAATCCTTACAGAGACGTCTTCATGTTCAACTCCTAGAACTCCGCATGCAACTATGAAGGCTGCGATGTGTTCATCAGGATGTACTTTACCATCGCCTTTGAATTTAGGAAAGTTCTTCCGGTTACCTCTGGGTAACTCATGCAAAGGCTAAGGAAGGGCAAGAGGCCCAACACGATGGCCCCAAGGCAATGGTACCGCCATTCTTGGAAAAATGGCTTGAAGAGGAACTGAAACACCAGCAAGAATTAGAGCTTGAAGATTAGGACTGATTTGCTCTGAAGGAATACCACCCGTAGGGATTTTATCTTGACAAGAGGAGTGCTTGTCGAATGAGCCTTTCTATTTCTCCTTATTGAAGGGAAAGGAAAACCCTGTTGTTCCAAGAGTTGAAACTGAGAATCTTCAATACCAAGGGCCCTTCTCCCTTGAGTAAAACGTGGAGTCACCAGATCAAAAGATGATCAATAAATGATTATAGAACTGGAATATGATTCCCCAGTGGAGTCGCCAAAAACTGTTGGTCTTCAAATAGGACTTCAAGAAGAACAATAGTCAGGGGACAAGAAGTCCCTCCTCTTTAATGGGAGAGGTTCCCTTATTCAGAAACAAACCTATTTACACATATACAAAACATGATTTTCTTGTGGAACTTGGATATTATGAAAGTGTTTTCTATAAGGATCATCAATTACAAAAGGACTGAGGAATGAGAATGTGAGAACGAGCAGAAAGGCACCATTCAGAATTATAGATGACAGAGTAATTCCTTATGTATGCGAGGGTACAGTGAATTGGAATAAGATCATTTGTATCATATTAATAAGATGAAATTTGAAAAGACACAAAGTTTTATAAATAACATCTGCAAGAATACAAAGCTTCTTAGCATAATACAGACAAATGATCTAACAAGATTAAATGAATAGCTTAGGGATAAAGGAAATCAGATAGACAAAGAATGAAAAGTCCTTCTGTATTGATTTCTTCAAGATTTATTTACACTTTCAGAAATAAGCCAAGTTCTTCCTCCTTCAAAATGGCGAGGAGAGGCCATTATATAGTTTACAAATCAGTTACTCTCGGTAACTACTTCTTTTAACTAAAGATTAGTTAAAGGGTTGCTAATCGCAATACCCCAACTAATTACAACAAATCCGAGAGAAAGAAGGGGAAGAGAAGAGAAGAATTAGGAGAAGAAGACAGGTGCTTATGACTGGGAGGGACCCACCGACTTTAAGATCCATTATGTTTGAATCTCTTCAATGCCTCGGCTATGTCTCTGCCACGTGGGACTGATGTGTTGGTGGTATCGAGTCCAAAATCGAGGCACTTCTCCATTTCCTTGTCGAACTCGACATGAGTATGATAATATTTATTTGCTTCTTCAATGGCAGATTGAAGAGAACAAATCTCCTTCATTTTTTCTTTGGAAATGGAGCTTTCCTTCAATAGATCCCTTTGAAAAAGCTCGAATTGAGATTTGATTTCTTGTAAGGAGAGAGGCACACCAGAAGTCTCATCCTGAAGATGGCAATGTATATCTTTGAAAGCAGATACAACTAGTGTTTTAAAGGTCTCACCCTTTCATACTGCCTATTCCTTAATTCTCCCAAAGCCTCTTGCGGGACCTTGATCTTCCATTCCCCATTTGTAGACCAGGACTTTGAAAATTATCCTTTGTATCCTCGAAGACTTTGCTTGCCATCAAAATATTTTCATCTGTTTGTCCCATTAGGGAGGTCTACTATCATGCATTGCTCCAAAGTTTAAGTTCTTTATCAATGCTCCAATAGTGGAGGAGAGCTTATGTTGCAAGTTTTCACCTTCCCGTGGAGTTTGAAGGCTTCATCAATGAAGTTTAATCCGTAACCAGCATATCATCCAACATGGCCTCCATAGCTCTTCCATATATAGAATACTTGTGCATGTCTTTAATACTCTGGACTTCATCCTGGCTCATAATTACAGGTGGTGGAAGGGTAGTCAATGGGGTAGGATCCAAAACTTTATCTTTGGACATTAGGGACTTGATGAAACTTGTAAGAATTTGGGCTTGTTCCTCCAACTGCTCAATGGTTTCTGCGAACGCCCTTTCTCTACCCTCCCAATGAATCGGTGAATGTTTCGAAGATTGTGGATCTTATCTTTAGGAGTATACTCTCCCATGGGAATCCTTGAGAGTTCTTCGACGCTTGCAAATCTTTCTCTCGGAGCTTATTTGTCTTAGGCTTGGGATGGAATTGCAGGGGGAATGGATATGCGCGCAGGAATTTTGGTTACAAGGGTTCGAGCAATAGATAGCATGAAAGCAGTGTGAAAAAACACATAGGGGGTAGTTTCATTATATAGCCATTTAGGAGAGAGAAAGGAAATAAATGCACATTAAATACATATCTACCAAATTGAAAAGCAAGATATTCGGGTAGAGCGGGAAAAATTAGCACGAATGGCACTTGGTTCATTTGGGACATGAGGGACGCGAAAGTGTGAAGTACGCGGTTTGGCCGATTCAGCGATGCGGGGAAAAGACGCACAAATGCTTTTGGGACATGCGGGACGAAAGTACGCGGAATACGCGAATCGGGTGAATCGGGTGAAAAGGGAACAATGGGTCCGGGTGAACTTGGGACATTTGGGACAAAAAGACGTGGAATACGTGACTCGGCCGAATCGGGTGAAAATGGAACAACTGGTCCGAGCGAACTTGGGACATTTGGGACAAAAAGTTCCGACGGGCCCAAAAAGAACAGACTTCTGTAAACCGCCAATCGGGAATAGAGAGCCCGTATGAACCTAGGACACACATGGGACAAAAATCTTTGACAGCCCAAAAACACACAAAATCACCCAAAAAATGTAGATTTTCCAATTTCTTGACTTTTCACATTATCAGAACAACAGAAAAGACACCTAACCTCAAAATTTTAATTTTCAACTTCTTCAAAGCAGGGGAATTTTGAGTGGACAACACATCCACAAAAAATAGAAATAGAAATACCCACCGATGTGATTCCCACCATGCATGATATGTCTTCATACACCCCGCATCATCTACATCTATTGGCTATATCATCACACCTACCGCATATAGCTCGGGAGGTACTAGTTACACTGATGTGGTCCTTGGTCTAGCTCTAGCCCTCCTTAGTGCTCTAATGGCCCTCACCCATACATATGGATCTAGGGGCACATCCTAGGCCATACCAAAATTTCATGAAACATGCTTTTCTTGGAATATCTTGGTCACCCCTGGAAACCGATCCTCTAGCCACATAGTCCACCAAATGTATCGTAGCTCTATTGCATCCTCTGGCTATCCTCTCGTAGTCTTGATATGGCCTCCATATCATGGCCTCTGGCACCATGTGATCTAACATTTCTATATAGGTGTGTGTATCCATATTCCTACTATGAATGCTAACCCATCTCCTAGAAAATATATCTAGCCTCTCCCACTCTCCTCGTGGTCCACCAACTAGCCTCAATATCACAATATTCTCATAGGCCCATACATGTAACAATTTGGTAGCTCCAATACCACCCTCGTTTTCCTCTTGTGTAAATCAGATAGATATTTATACATGTGGGCTAACACACATTATGCTCAATCATATCTTATCCTAGCCTCCTCTATCTAATGACAAATATCATGCATCTTATACAAGATTCCTACACCACCGCCCTCCACAAAGAATCGACGAAACAATCACAATAGTGATAAAATTCCACAACCACGTAACCCCTAACCTCATAATAGCATCCATACTAATATGGACATTAGTTTAAACTCAGGTCCTCATAAAGTACCACCTAACGGCCCTCATCTATCTCTAAGCATCATTTATAGCCATCACCTGAACCCTCTCCCCAATAATAGGCAAGCGCAATATACGATATACATCCTCCAAAGTCACGTTCATCTCACCCCACATGCAAGCCAAAAGGTGCAAGTATCTACACACCACCTCTCACAAAAATTTGTGATCATAGGCATATTATGGGGCACATCCCCCATCCTCGCTATATGTCGCAAGACAACATGGTATAGAACATCCCACTCATCATCCGAAAAACCCAATCCCAACAATGTGCTCAAATATCACCACCACAAAATTCCCATGAATGAATATCTCTCTACACAACAAAAATGACAACAAACATGGTGTTAGAACATCATACATATGCAAATACACCTACCTATAACATAAAAAGAATCAATTTTCACATTTACAACACTTTGGGCTCAACCCAAGCCATCTTGGTAGTTAGTGCCCAATAATAGGACCGGAGTGCCTAGAGTAGGTCACTAGCGCCCATGCCTAGGTGATACTATCCCAAAGGTCATTAGCGCCTTCACCACTCTTGTCTAGGTCCAAAATTATAAGAAACTCCAAACCAAAAATTACAAAATTCACAAAAATAGTTAGAAAATTTTTGAAAAAAACAAATCCCACTTACTAGATCATTTTTCATAAGTGACATCATATGCCACCACCATCTCGAATTGACTCAATCATGGTGCTCTCACTTGAGGAATCTTCACACACCCAGAGCTCAAAATCACACTTACACAATAATAAAATAATGTTATTGTTCACTTTTTCATATTACTATTTATAGTAACTTTCAATTACCTACCACACTATAGTCATTATTTACACCTATCCTTCGAACTAATACACATTGCATGATTTTAATCATATCTTGTACATCCTTACTTTGATTCCTATCTCGTTTACATCATTCTCTTTAGAATTTCACCTACTATCATATCGTACACATTCCAAAAATGTTATCTTCCTCTTTGACATCATTTCAACTCGACATACACACACTTTTGTGATATATATCATCCATTCACTATTTCATCATTACACAATTACTTTTGGCTCAATGTTCATTCTCATCATCACTCTCCCTTTCACAAAAGGGGAGCATATAATTGGGGCATCCTATAATCCCTTCACACCATTACATAATCATTTTACATTTCTAACTCTCTCATTATCAAAAATTTTCTCATACATTACACGATATTTCACACCACTTTCTAACAATTCCCCCTAATGACCTAATATAGGGGGAAAAGCATAAAATATATCCATGAGTAACCAATCAATCAATCAAATGCATTCAATTCTCATAGATAAAAACATTATACTATTCAAAATCACATCAATCAATTAACACAACACAATGTATTTATCCTCCTAGATGACCTAACTTGGGAGTTATATCACCACTTTCCCAGATGACCTAACATGGGAAGTTATTCTATATTTTCTACTACTTCCAGATGACCTAACATGGAAGCCATCTCACATACATTGCGGTGAAACCCCTAGAGTGGGGGAAATGAGATGTCATTTCCTTTCCTATATTTCTCCTATATGGGTTATTCACGTTTGATTGAAATACAACAAAATGGATCTAAATAAAAAAAAATCTGGTCTTTTTCATCTGCAACAGCTAGACCTTTTAAGGATGTAGTTAAAGTTGGAGAGTAAAACTAAACCTCTCTCCCTACACTCTTCCTTTGGTGGTAGGATTCCCAAATCATTAGTTTTTACACACGTGAAAATGTGTTGGGAACTGATCACTCCTTACCCCAACACATCTTCATCAAAGCAAAAAATCAAAATCTCCAATAACTCAATATTGAAATCATCAATCTTGCTTAATTATCCTCATAATGGTCCCATGTATCTCATTATGCCACATGGATTAACACACCAATCCTTGGTTCACCATGCTATATGTCTCATTTTACACATACTTTTGTAATATCTCGTGTGTACTTCAAACATGGGATTCTCTAGACTTCTCTTAGGTATGTATCTCTATTTTCTTTATGTTACCAATATTTTCTCAACAACATAAAGTTGGGGCAAATGTAGAAAAAAATCACACACTTAATAATACTTACTACACTACCAAGTATGATGTTTTATATATGGATCTTGCGTAAGAAAAAGTATTCACTTGTGACCCATTCCATAGTTCATCCTCTTGTCTTGTTGGTTTTTATTTCTTTTTCCCTCACACTTGTCACTCATACACCCAGTTATGGTTAGGTCACAAGTGATCCCCGTAATTTAGTCTCCCACTCATTTATCATCATTTATCTCTGAACACTAGCACCCAAGAACTCATGTCCATCCTGGGCACTCATGCCCTCTTTATGTTTGATCTTATTTTTTACATTTGAGGTCGGTATTTTTGGTTTTCCCACTCATATCCCAAGGTACTAGTTGGCATGTCGGGTCATTAGTGTCAAAATTCAAGAAAGAGATCCCTATATAAACACAACATACATACCATTATAATGGTGGGAAATTCTTATCAAGGGCTATCTATCTACATATCTCAAGGGATTGCATTTGGGTGCATTATTCTACATACACACTGTATAAGAAGGGGAGTTCATTCTATTCCATCCACACATTTACATTTTATCTAGCTACCACCCGCTATCTTGGTGTCATTGGCATAAGGGTGACCTAGGAGCACTATTACACACATAAGCACATAGAAATACATTGGGTTTGAGATGTATTTCAGCACTCAATGTAAGTTCACCATTGTGATAGTCGAGGATAGTCTAACCCTCATTTTACATCTTTCTTTTTAGGGTTTTACAGAGGATATTTTTATGCAAGTTTACATGTACCTCGGTGATCCAAGTGTGACATAAAGGTGACCAAAGGTGAACAAGTGTGAAATCTATAACGACATTATCAAAACCAGGTCCTGGACCATTTCTATAGACTCCAATGCACCAACAAAGGTCTTGGGCACCCGCATGCACCCCTATGCTTTCCTAGGCACATGTGTCAAGGCATTGCGAACATCTCTACATTCTTCCGAGTCTAATTACGACAACTGTGTTCCTGTTCCATCACATTCTCTAGTCTAAACTCACTTCAGGATAAGCATAATTAAGGTAAGTTCCCTAACTCTTGCATTTTATTTTATATAAATATCAAATAAAGTTCCAACCGCTTTTACTTCATTACATATCAGTTCTAATAGATCTTTGCATTCATAGTTTATTAATCAACAACTAATTTTCCCAACCAAAAATTTTTGCACCCAAAATTATCAGTCCCCCACTCAACCACCTTTTAAGAATACATTTTATGTCTTGTTTCTTCCACAACTGATATAGATCACTAATCAAACTCATAACTTTTAAACCCTTGCACACCTACCTCATTCTTTCTCTTTCCTTCTTCACTATGTCATGGCCTCAACACTTGCAAAAACTTCTTAAATCATTATTCAACATATAAAACACTCTCTCAACTCTCAAAACATTCCTTCACACATGTTACAATCACATACATAGATCGCACTTCTTGGCTCTTAAAGAACTAGTTCAAATTTGAACTTAAACTGCAATTTTATATCCTTCTCTTGATTAAAACACACACCAAGTAATTTACCTCCTTTATTTCAACCAATGAAACTGAATAAAATAAAAATTAAATCATTAAAATATTCACATATTACCCATATAGGTTGGCCATTCCCAAAACTACTCATCTTGGACAAAACATTCTCAAAACCCCATCACTAGGATGAGTAAAATCCACTAACAAAAACCCATGATCATTAAATATCTAAAACTCATCACATGTGTAAAATAGAATAAAAAATAATCCATGGTCATTAATTATATTTTAAAAATAAAAAAAATCATACCACAATTCAAAAGGCTCATTTCCTTCACAAAACAATTGTTTCCAACACCCTGTCTTCACCTTTGGGCATCAAGACCACTCTAGATCAACTCAACTATGGAATGTATCCATAATATTTAATACTTAGGACCTATACATCACATCCATTCATTTTATATCTCATGATACATCCATGTGTTCAAACCACAACAACTCTTCCCTTCTCCAAAACATGTTGCCCGGAAACCAGTTTTGCAAACTCAACTATTATGCACCCTCTCTACCACTTCCAAGACCTCAAAAATAATTAAATATTACATAAAATGATAATAAATCACTCTCCAACTGATATAAATACTAAACAATTCTATTTCATTCCTCAACCAACTCAATCTTTCAACCTAAGAAAACATGTTACGAAAATCAACATACATTTTTCCGCACAAACTGGCTTGAAAGTCCCATCAAATAAACTCACCATGAGACAAATATTATACCAATGTAAATAAATTTTAATCCTATTTACATAATATATTATAACTCCTTCCAAATCAAAGTGGAAGGCTTCAACCAAGCCATTCTCTACAAAGGGCCTAAAACTGCCCCAAAACTACCTTTGACTAGTCTTCACAAATAGGGCACACTTTTCATTTAGAAGCATCACCACAACCTAAAAAACCATAAACATCAAGAAAATATACCATAATAAAAATAATTTCCATTTATTTTTCAACTCCTTTGGAAAACCTTTTCCCAAACTAAACTTCTTCAGAAATAAACATGTTTGAGTGGGGTCCACTCATCACCACATACACTACCATACCTTTCTGAAAACCTAGAGGAGTCCTCTACATCATCAAATCATCATACTTTCACTATAAATCCATTTTTGTAACTTAGGATCAATATCTCTGCTATCACTTTTGAGCTAGGGTTTCAAACACATAAAAATTTGTTTACTTTCTTAACATTCATTCATAAAAATATGACAATGAAATGACCTTGTAATTTTAGTGAAACATTCTATACTAAATTTAGAAACATCCTTGAAAGCCACAAGGTCCCATGTAAATCACACAATTCAAGGTGAGCATCAGAAGGTGTAATTCGAGTTGGAAATGACCTTCTTCTTGACCCCATTTCACTCAAAATGGCATATCTTGATAAAAATTCTTTAGAATGACTCCAAATATTTATTTCACATCTAAGACACCTCTTTTCATCATCTAGAATCATTATCATAGCTCAAATAGGTCTCAATATTCACAACTCATCGCATTTTCATGACTAGCCCTTGGGGATTTTTACGGTTTCAGCTAAATTCAACTAAGCCAACATTGTAAATAATCATAAAAATATCCAAAATTCCTAACATCATTAATAAAACATATATAACTTACCTTCATGCATCCATAAGCGCATATGTCTCCATAACTCAACCTCATGCCTCCAAACACCTAGACCTAGTCTAAATGAGAACTTGAAACTTGGTCTTCAACTTGTACCTACACCATAAAACTCATGTGAGTGCCTAAAAACTTCCCAAACATTCTTTCCATGCTTCTACCATGATACTCAAGCCACCAAGAATCTCCAACCATCATACACCATCACCTAGGCTAGCTAGGTCACCTAATTGGGCTTGTTAAACCAAGCCATTCTCATTAAATCACCTCATGCAACCACGAGCATACCTAAAACACTATATCATCCACCTAATGATACTTCTCTAACACTTCACCATTATCATGTTTATCATTAATGGGATTTTACATCAATGAAAACACCTAGAACATAACATGCCAACAATCTCCCCTTTTTCATTGATGGAAAAGCTCCTGAACTTCTCCCCTTTTTACATTAATGAAAAAGAATAAATGTATTTACATGTTCTTCACCTTTTTTAGTTTCATAGACTCATCATTTTGTTAGAAACCTTAATCAAATACTTCATTCTAGCTCACAAACTTAGCCTTTTCACATAAAAACCTGATTTTGACCTCTTTAAAGTTGTTAAGACTCTACTCCCCTAGGAGAAAGCATACACAACTCCTAAACATGCCAACAATGATGATATATAACTAAAAAAATCTTTCTTACTTTTCTCTTTTAGTACAAGTATCCACACAACATCCTCATTTGGCTCAAAAACATGTTGTCATCACCTTATACCTTGTTTTGACCTTTTCATGTCTTGAAATCATTGTAGCACTCCTATCTCTAATGTATACACCTTATGAACAAGCCAACAATTCATGATTTTAGGCATAGAATGACCAAGCTTAGATTTTTATACCTTGAGAAGACACATTCTTGGCTAGACACATCCAAATATTGACATTATCTTACCTTGAAAATAGAGATCCATGGATTGAACCTTCAATATAATTTGAACAATCTTTGACAATCTCTAAAATCACAAGCATCCTATGACATACCTTCTCAACACTCCCCTTGGGCTTAGGCCATCCAACTTTGACTGAAAATACAAAAAAATACTTTTACCTTGATCTCTTGCTTTGAAAGGGACACAACCTCTTAGGCATAGTCTCAAGCTTTTTCTCATTTTTTTGAATCTACTTTACCTAATATTTCACAAAATAGGTCATATGACCTTCTCCATAACCCATTTCACTTGAAATTTGTCTTAATTTTCCTTACTGGACTTCAAGTCATCTAATCAATCTTCAAAAAATTGTGAGATAGACGAATGACTCCCCCTACCTTGAACTCCGCCTATAGACACCTGTAATAACTCATACCAATATCTGAGAACATTTTAATTTTATTATTATTGTCTTAAAATAACCTTTTACAAGACCCAACCATCTTGTGACACCAAAGGATTCCTCTTAGGAGACTCACACTCTCTAGGTCAAATTCCACATTTTATGACACCATAACCTATCATATAGAGTAGACTAACATGCTAAACATGTAGCATCTCAAATCATACTATTGAGGCCACTAACCTTGATAAAGAGCATTGTATTATACCATTTCATGAATTACTTGAAACCAAACTAAGATGTATATTACAAAAACTTTCTCCCCTGGATCCAATGACAATGATAACTTAGGACAAACACTTATATACCATTAAGCTTTCTTAATTCATCTCATATCATAGGGATAAGAGTACATCATTAGATTTCATACCTTGGTCAAATTATTACACACTTTACTATTATACTACCTTCACATATTTATGATGACTCTGAAAACCCTCAAACAAGACATTCAGATGCTTAGTCAAGGGTCAACAAGAACTTCCTCTATCTTAGTGGGACCACACAGACCTTTCACACCTATAGCTAAACATCTATTATTTTCTCGAGTCTTGATTCACTCAACTGAGATTAAACACTTTCTTGTAACTTTCTTGACCACCCATTTTGACTTCCCTAGAGAAAACTCTCATCCTTTTGATTATCGGGACTAGTCTAAGATAATATCAACATATCATAAATAGAATTTGGAAACTTATCATACCTATAGCCACCTATCTCTCTCTATTTCAGATTACCATTCACTTTGTGTCATGATACCACATAGACCAAGGCATATTTTAACAATGGTTTTGATAAAATCTTCCATACAGGCCTGCACTTCACACTTACCCATCACAAACATCCTTATGATACCTTCAAGGGCATCATGGATTCACATATCCTTGTCACAAACTTCATTACTCACCTACTTGAGCACCTACAAGCTCGTACATTGATATCATTGTACCTATATGTTTCTTGAAATACATTTTTGACAATAACATTTGAAGAACATCAACATATCTGACATGTTCATGTTTTATTGGCTATTTGAATCAACACATGAGGATATTTTCTTTTCTAAGCTAAGAATCATCTCATTATCCTTCATATCTACTTGCACATGCTACTAGCCCTACCAGAACACTTTTCAACCATAACATGTGATTCATAAACTCTCTTAAAGAGATCTTACCTATTTTGAGTACCCATTTGACCATTTAGTCACCTCCATGAACCTTGAAGCATGTTATTGTAGGGTATTTTCCTAGCTTGCAATTTCACCTCGAAAATTAGGTCTATTGAACTCTTAACTATCAAAACTGAGTATTTTCAAGGATTCCAAAGAAAAATTTCCTTTTCTAGTTATGAAACCTATTGAATCACAAAAAACTCACTATTAAGATGATTTGTTCCAATTTTTTATTTTTAATTCAATCATTTCCTCCCTCAAACACTAATTTTCCTTCATACCACTTCTTATACTCTTCTAAGACCTTGTCAAGGTAGAAACAATTCAAGATGCATAATTTTTTTTTTGCAAGATCTCAAAATTTGTCACCAAAACTATATCAACATCTTCTAATGTCCTAATCACACACATTTTGATTTTGAGGCAAAGGAACCACATTACTTACTTGAAGCTTGCTTAGTTTGTCTTCAATCTCCCTTCAAGAACTCAGAACTAACATTCTTAAGATGATTGTCTGATCAAGTAATAATATTTGATGAAACATTTCCTCTTCATTCCTTCTTCATGAATCATAAGTGAACATGACACCGTGATGAGCACACACCACGGGATTAAGACTTAGACAAATTTAAATTACAAGACAAACCTGTTGGTGAACATGTAGGATCTAAGAAAATTTTGACACTTTAATCATCCTTTTGAGACCATAAAATAGCTTCACACACTTTTTAAAATCTAATACATGCATGATTTACGCATTATACCTTATGAAAAACCTTTAACACATCATAGCTGACTTGAATTGAATACACAATGTGAAGCATACCTTTATACTTGCCACAAACTTTGACTACTAACTAAGACCAAGAAATGATTCTTCACTTAGTTATCATAGCATGAAATACTACCTTTGAGACTGCAACATGATTCATACACAAGATGATCCAATATAAACTAATAACACATCATAAGAGAGAAGATAAAGACTTGAGAACATAGACATACACACTCATAGACCACTAGTCAATGAAATTCCTTTTTACAATCTTACCAACCATAAAGGAGCTCAAAACATGTGTATAAGCTTAAGAAAGCATACCTTGACACCTTAGAGGAGACACACATTAATCTAGACAAATCCCCCTCTTTTAAATGATTCATATGAGCTAATATACCTCTAGTAATCCTAGTAGAGGCACATGACACCATGATGGTTCTAAAAGAAAGACCTAAAAAGGTACCAGGCCTTCTTGGACACCTAAAACTCACCTCCACTAGCTTGTTTCTGATGTAATATTTTTCTCATGTTTTGTTTTGTATCAATGCCTAACCTTGATGTGACACCACTATCTCTTCTAGGCTCCCAAACCTTTCCTTGACTGCTATCATGCATCCTAGATCTCTTAAATCTTCTTTCCTTCACCTTAGGACCTTAAAACCTTTAGTATTTCCTTGAGTAACCATAGTGAAACTCTTTAGCAACATGACTAAATTCATTGCAACTGAAACACACCATTGAATCTTCACTTTGTGTCCCTCAAATTTCTTATGGGGTCATTCAGAAAAAAATATAGTAACATGACCTCTCTTATTACAGTTGTAGCATACCACACTCTTAACTTTCTCACTTTTACTATCTTTTCATGGATGATAATTTATAGCAGACCTTCTACACTCTTTTTCCCTATGAATAAATCCATTGCAAGTAAAACAATAACCATTGAAAGATATTTCATACCTTGAGGAATTACCTTTACCATCTAAGATTCTCCTATACCATATAAGATAACATTCAAAGCCTTTGAATTTCCACTACATGTCTTCTTATCCGCATTTCTAGTTAGTGGAGTAGAAGGAATAGTATAACCATCCTCTACATCTTTCCAAATATCAAACCCTAGGGATATGATATGAATCTTCATTCTCAACCTCTAAAAAGCATACTTCACACCATCAAATAATGATGCTCTTGCTGGTAAAAGAGCCACTCGTTGACTCGCCATTATTGTGATTTAAAGGATATCCTTTCAAGAGATCAAACTTTCTAGAAGCACCTTCTCTAATACCAATTTTGGAATCATAATGGACTAATAGGGGGTGAATCAGTCCTTAAAAATTTAATTCAATTTCAGATTTCTTACTTAAACCATAAACCAATTAACCATTCATTAATGTGTGCACAACATCATATAACATGCATTAAATTAACCATGAACAATAAAATCAACTCCATAACACAAGATATAAGTGGAAAAAAATCAAGGGGAAGAAAACCCACTGAAACTTCTTATTATATTACTCAAATCAAAAGTATTTAATGAAGCACCAACTTCACAAGGAGCACCAACACCTAGTTTAGTAGAGCACCAACCCTACAAGGAGGACTAACCCATAGTTTAACAAAGCACCAAATCAACAAGGAGGCTACAACCCCTAATATGATCAAGAACCCACTCAATAACCTTTGAATAATATCTTTGATGTCTTATTTCTACTACAACTGATTGATATCACTAATTCAACTCAAAACCTTCAAACCCTTACACACCTAGATCATTCTTTCTCTTTCCTTCTTCATTTTGTCATGGCCTCAACACTTGTATACACTCCTTAAATCAGTATTCAACCTATCACACACTCTCTCATCTCTCAAAACATTCCTTCACACCTATTATAATCACACACATAGGTCCCACTTCTTGGTTCTCAATGAACTAGTTCGAATTTGAACTTAAAGTCCACTTTTATACCATTCTCTTGATTCAAACACACACCAAGTAGGTTTCCCTCCTTTATTTTTACCAATAAAACTTAAAAACATCCCAATTTAATCATTAAAACATTCACATATGACCCATCACTAGGAAAAGTAAAATCCACTAACACAAAAACATTGATTATTAAAGATCTAAAATTCATCACACATGTGTAATATAGCATAAAAACATCATCCATCATCGTTAATTATCTTGGACCAGTCAACAAAATCATTACACAACTCAAAAGTCTCATTTCCTTCACAAAATAGTTATTTCCAACACCATGTCTTCACCTTTAGGCATCAAGACCACTCAAGATCAACTCAAATATGGAATGAGATGACTCTATGTAATCCTATGTACCTTTAGATCACATACATTCATGTTATAGCTTATGAAACATCAATGTTTTCAAACCACAACAACTCTTCTCCTCTCCAAAACATGCTTCGCAAAACTAGTTTTGCAAACTCAACTAGTTTGCACTCTTTTTATCACTTCCAAGACCTAAAAATGCCTTCAATAGGAACAAAATTAATCATAATTCACTCTCTAACTCATATTAAACATTAACCAATCCATTTCATGCATCAACCAACTCAATTTTTCATCATGAGTAAACCTATCGTGAAAATCAACATACCTTCTTCCTCACAAACTAACCTAAAATCTAATCAAATCAGCACACCTTGAGAAAACCTTATACCAATGGAAATAATTCTAAATCCTATTTCCATGACATAGTATAAATCCTTCCAACTCAAATTTAAGGCCTTCAACCTAGCCATTCTTTGCAAACTTCCTAAACTGTCCAAAAACTACCTTTTGACTAGTCTTCACAAATAGGGCACAATGCCATTTAGAAGCATCACCATAACATTAAACCACCATGTAAATAAATAAATAAAATCCCATGATAAAAATAATTTCCATTTACTTTGCTACACCTTTAGACAACCTTGTCCCAAACTAAACTTCTTCATAAATTGGCATGTTTGAGTGGGTTCCACTCATCACCACATACACTACCATACCTTTCTGAAAACTTGGAGGAGTCATCTAAATCATCCAATCATAATAATTACACTAGAAATACATTTTGGTAACTTAAGAGAAATATATCTCCTACCACTTTTGAGCTAGGGTTTCAAACACACAAAAATATGTTTACCTTCTTAACATTCATTCATAAAAATGTGACAATTAAATGACCTCATTATTTTTTTAAATATTCTAGACTCAATTTAGAAACATACCTAAAATCCACAATGTCCCATGCAAATCACATAATTCAAGGTGAGCATCAGAAGGTGCAATTCAATTGGAAATGACCTTCTTCTTAACCCTGTTTCACTCAAACTAATATATCTTGCAAAATATTCTTCAGAATGACTCCAAATTTTTCTCACACCTCTAGGAAATTTTTTTGCATCATCTCTAATCATCATCATAGCTCAAGTATTTTTCCATCTTCACATACCATCTCATTTTCATGACTAGCCCTTGTGGTTTTACATGGTTTAGGCTAAAGTAAACTAAGCCAACATTGTAACTCATCATTAAAACTCTCTAAAAGGACCTAATATCATTAATAAATCATTAAATACTTACATTTATGTATTCATGATCCCACATGACTCCATAACACAACCTCATGCCTCCAAGCAACTAGAGATGGTCTAGATGAGAACCTAAAATCTAGTCTCCAACCTATATTTACACCTGAAACTCGTGTGATTTCCTAAACACTCCCTAAAAATGTTCTCCATGTTTCTATCATGATGATTAATCTGCCAAGAAGCTCCAACCATCATGCACCATCACCTAGGCTAGTTAGGTCACCTGATTGGGCTTGTTAAACCAAGTCATTCTTACTTAATCACCTCATGCAACCATAAACATACCTAAAACACTATATCACCCACCGATTTAGCCTCCTTTGACACTTAAATATCATCCTCGTTTTCATTAATGGGCTTTTACATCAATGACAACACCTAGAACAAAACATGATGATAAAAATCTATGTACTTGGGTACATTTCTAGGTCCTAAAGTATACTAATATATACATGATTTGTAAGAAAAAAACTAGTGGTTGATAAATCCTTTTGGCCCTTTTGCTTTATCTCTTGTCTTATTTTTGGTCTTACACATCTTACATCCCTACCAAAAATTAACTTATTTATCTTTTATGGCCTCGGACACTAGCACCCAATTAGGACACAAGCACCTAGGTGCTCATGTCCCTCCTAGGTGCTCTTGACCCTCTCTATCCTTTTCTTATCCTTTTGGGTCTCTTTTAATTCTTGGTCACCTTTTAGTACTTTGGGTCAGCCTTCTAGTTGTTGATTAAAAAAATAAAACAAGGGAATATATATATATATATATATATATATATATATATATATATATATATAGTTATTTCTCTCAAACCGGGGCCAAACACTAGCTTTATCTACCATCACTTACGTTTTCATTTAAAGGCTTAAGATAATTAAAAATAATCCATCTAACACATTCATATAAGGTATAAGGGATGCATCACTCTACATACACAACATAGGAGGGGAATTCTATTATATTTTATCTCATGCATTTTCATACTTGGAGAATTTTAGATATATCCCACTATCATAGTGCAACTTTCACAAGGGAAGCCTAGGGAATCATTACACACACATTCACAAGAAACTACATGGAGTCTGAAATATAGTGCAACACTTGGTAATAATTTTACTCTTCGAGTGACAATTGGGGTCGGTCGACTCCACATTTAACATCTTTTTATTATAGTTGATGTGGTTTGTGGTCATTTTGTAGGTAGAAAATTATTTTTAGGTTACATGTACAATCGATGATCCAACACTTGATCTAGAGTGACAAAAAGAAATCAATAGTGAATATCTTTTGCATAGAAAATATCATAACTTGAGCATTTGGGTGGACACCAATGCCTAAACTAATCACTAGCACCCGAGCGCTCTTGTCTTCCCATGGGTACTTTTGTCCTACACATTTTTGAGTCTCGTATCTCCCGTGAGAATTGACAACACTGCTTCCAAAGTGTGTTTTATTTATTCACCTCCCCAAATCATTGACAAGATGCATGAAATCAGCTAAGTCACCTCTCTCTCTCTCTCTTGTTTAGGGTTTCATATTATTGCATGCTTTTTCTTGTCCATTTATTTCATGTCTTGTCTTAAAGTATAGAATACTTTATGTATACTGTGTATACTTGGTTTTTCCTACCCTATTCAGTACTGAGTGATCTGTTTAAAGAACCTATCTGAATATTTGTTACCAATATTCATCTGACATCATGTTGCTTTAAACTAGGTGACATAGGACAACGCAACCAACTAACTTGTGATACTTTGGCCAAATATTTTCAACATATTGTTCATGTTACTATTCCTAGATGACATACTCATCATTTCAGAATACATCCTTCACCTCACTCTTTTGTTATCTAGAATGGTCTTTACTTGACTACCGTCAGTCCACTTGCCCAAGGTTTGACCCTAGCCCAGTTAGCAACATAATTTGTTATAGGAAGATGCTCATGATGACTTAGGGTATATGGGCATACTCGATCGACCTAAGTCAACCAAATGTGCCAAGGTACCCTGAGTCATAGAAAGCTACTCCCTATCCTAAACATGCTACTAACTTGACCTAGAGAGAAACTAAGTTCAAGTCCTAGATGTGTGTAGATCTAGATGAACAAATATGGAAGGGTGTTGCCACATGTCAACTCTGCAACACTGTATCCTCGAGAAGCCCTGGACTTTTTCAGAAGGTATATCTGTAGTTGGCATGTGCCAACATCCGTTAGAACTGATTCATCATGATGTACATACCCCTTAGTGGTCATTAATTCATAATTTAATTGGATTAAGATTCAGATTTACAGCAACCATGCCTAACCCTAATTCCAACATTCATTAAGTTCTTTATCCATAATTAATCTGATTTGATATTAAGAACTTCATTAACTCATGCTTGCATTGATGTTCATTAACGTGGCCTAACAAGTAGTTATCCCCAAAAATAGGGCAACAAACATCAATCGGTTAATTTTTAATGTAACCTAGTTGTCCAAAGAAGGTGTATCATTCACCTAGATTCAGCTAGTGTTTACTTTTTTATAAAATGAAGCACAAGGATTAAAGATCATAACCACCATTCCATTTATTTTTCATTCTTTTGAGAGAGGAAGAGTCTTCCTCTACATGGTTAGATGTTAGGGTTAACATAACCTTTTTATCATTCTTTACTCATATAGTTTAATTGTATGACCAATGCATATTTCATTATTAAACTATAGTTGTGTAGTTAGAGAATGACATCTTTTACAATTTAACAAGTTTCATTATAGTAAGGGAGATTGTACTATCCCCTTAATCCAACTTATTAATTGATAACAACAATAGTATACAAATAGATATAAAGAATATCGACAAGATATCACTACTATTTCCATCATATAAAGTACAAGAGAATTTACACACAAATTGGAGTCAGTCTCCAAACCTTTCAATTCATCATGATAAAATATACATTTACAAGACTATGCATTTCAGACATATTGCATGTCAATCAACATTAAGATCATAAAAGAACATCACTTTTCTTTTCCAATACAACTCAAGAATGAATCAAAATTCTTTACATAAGATCTAGAATTAAATAAGCCAATGCATCATAAAATTTTTTTGCCTTCTTTTATCACTTACGATGTCCATCTGCAAAAATTGCTAGCATGGGTCAGTTCAATGAACTGAGCATGATAAGCACTAAGCATTAAAATGAAGTGCATTCCACTAATTGTTCCATTAAAACAACTTGCTTTAATGAAACAATTAATATATCATACAAATAAGCATAAGTAATAACAAACCAGAAAAGAAGTACAAATAATGAGTTTGAATTCACTTTTAAGAAAAGAGCATAATATAATCCGCAACATCTGCATTATAACATATAGTTTAATTGATCCTATCAATTACTTTTAAAAAACAACAGATCTTGTCATCCAATTGTTTCATAATTCTATCATAATAGAAATACAACATTTATCTTTACTATGTAGCAAAAGAAGTTATTTACAACATAGCTCATATTAGGATGATTCATCCTACAACTTAACAAAAAGAAGAAGAATCAATACATATATTTCCCCATACACTAATCATCTAAAAAAATAGAAATAGGTTTAGAACACACATAACTGCTTCAGTTCAAGGATAACAATATAAGGATTCAACATTAAAGAGACAACATCTAAACAAGAATCCCAAATCAATCCAAGAAGGGATAGAGAATCAAAAAATCTACCTGCAAGTCTTAACTAACTTCTACATGTTAGAAGATATCATTCAAAGATTTGAAACCAGACGTTCCAAAATCAAAGCAAGACTCACATAAGGTTAATCTCTTCTCGTGTCCATCCAAGGAGGATTCATAATAAGATAGAGTGCAAAAAAGAGAAAACCTTCAATATCAAATCCAAATGAAGTATGACTCAGTCAAACAAAGCATCGGTCTAAACATGTTTATATTTTCTCTTCAATAGAACCGACTCAGCTATTCTCTTTCCACATCATTACAACAAATGACTTAGTACAAAGTAGACTAAACAATCCACAAGGAAATTTCCATCTCAGAAGAGTGGTTTCTCACTATTTCCTACAAGAGAAAGAAAGGAAAAGCCGAACCCAAGAAGTTGAGCAGGCCTAAGAGAACAATCACTCTACAACCAAGAAGAGAGTCGTGATACAGAGAAGTTGATCAATGAACTTATCTTTTCAAAAGTTAAAGGATCTCAAATGGAAAAATCCAATCAAGAATTCATTTCATTTCTAATATCAAATGAATTCCATTTCTATTTCAAACTCAGAAGTTCTTTTACTAGTTCCCAAAGAGAAACAAAACCAAACACACAGTTTAAAGAAAGCAACACTTCTAGTTTCCCTTACAAATCAATACAACCTGGTTTATCTATTCCAATTCATTAAACACAAGTTTGAATTCATTTCTAGAAAGGAGGAGTACACAGTATAGTCCCAAAAATAGAATATTATCCACAAGAGAAATATATTCCTTTCTCTTTTAAAGACCCAGAGATTCATTCAATGAATCTAACAAAGAATACAAAACCCAAATCAGTATAAGCTAAACAAGTTTCAAAAATACTCACGAACTCAATAGAAACTGAAATCCCAATTACAAGGGCTTCAACAACTCAATACAAAAGAGAAAGTAGTTCGTGATCCAAAATAAGAACAAATTAAAGAAACAATCCCAAACTAGAGGTAATAAATCCTATCAAACAAGATTCAGAATGAGAGAGTATTCAACTCTTCTTTCCTTTAAAACCCAAAAATCAATTAAGAGGATCGAAAGAGAGTAGTAAAAACCCAAAATACATGTTTAAGTCAAGCAATGTCTCAACTTTACCTCCAACGTGACTGAAACAGAAATCACAAAAAAGACTCTCACAACTCCATCTATAAAAAGATTGTGACAGAGAAGGTATTCATTTCAAACATCGATCACAAGAAGGAGTATGCATACTACATTTCCATAAACTTCAAAAAACTGATAATGACTATTTCAAATGAGCTCTATATCAAACCAAAGAGTAAATAACAATATAATATCTAACCAGAGGTTCCTTAATCCCTCAACAAGTTACAGTTATAGTCCATTAACCTTCAAACAAAATAGTCAAGCCTTCAACAAGATGCGGGTTTTCTCAGAGCAGAGGAGAGAAGAATATCCTCCATATTTACATGCCCTTACAAGTTCAAAGAAGTGGTATAGTCTCAAAAATAGAAGTACCACAACCATTCCAACTCAAGAAGCTACAAGGAGAAGATCTCAAAAGAGATTACCAAATCAACTCAAACCAAAACTATTCTCCCAAAGATTTTTCAAGCAAATAGTCCCATAAATGAGTTCTAAGCATTTCAAAACCTTGAATATGAGTAAAACTCAAGCTCAGAATACAAGTACAGAACCAAACACAATGCCTCAAATACAAGTTAGAACACACAAGTATTGAATACGAGTTCAAGTGCTTTAAACACATGAAGCTTAGAACACAAGCTTTTTAGAGCAAAACACAAAGCTCAATACAAGCTCAAAAAAAAACACAAGGCTCAATATAAGTTCAAGATAAATGAAACACAAGGCATTAATATAAGTTTAGAATAACACGAAACCTGAACACAAGTTCAAAATGAAATACAAAGCTTCGAATATAAGTTTCACATGCATGTCACCACTGAACTTGCACAGAGAGAGTTTCCAAAGGCTAACATTATTTTGCAATGGATTTATATCCAAAAACCACAGAGATTCATAAAACCATGAAAGTAAATAACCAGAAAAATCATGAAAACATTTATCTCATGAGAGAAGAATTGTTTTAATGAATCATTTAGAAGAAAGCAAGAAATCTTAATGGGTAGAGCCTATCATGCCTGATAGTGCTTCTGCCAATTCGAAGGAGACTTCCAGCGAGCTTCCAACTCTTTTTCTCTCTCCATGAAAGATCAACAACCAAACATATTTTCTTCCAATGCCTCATATACTTTCCTTCGATTGAAAATAGACCAGAGAAACCAAAAATAGCCACAAAGTAAAAGTCAAACTGTTGGTTCAAAGAACCAGATAGCTCCATGTAGAGAAAAAATCGCAATGCATGCAAGATCAAACAACCTCCAAAAATCCACCTTCCTTGTTTCCAAGATGGTTTGCACAAAAAACCGAGGTTCATTAATGCAATTACTCCCAAATCTCCACTTATCTCTCCTTGCCACCGCCTCCTAAAACTGGTGAATGCCATTTCCACTTCAACATGCATTTCCATCTTTAGTGAAGCCTCCACGTATGCTTCCACTAAATTTCTACTTGCCTTTCCAAAACTGGTTGTACCTCCATTCATTTAACCAAATCAAATCAAATAAATGCCATTGGAACCATCACCATAATGCCATGTGACCCTAGGTTCCTTTTAATAGTTTAGGATAGATTTCCCAAAACTTAGGTTAGTCTAAAAATAATTACCTTAGGTCTTAAAAACATTGCCATAGGTAATTTCCACCTTAGGTTAGATCAAATTCACAACCATATAGTATTAGGTATTAGGTTAAAATAGCCTAGCATTACTTTAGTAATTTCTCCCTTATTCATTTAGCACAAGAACTTAGGTTAGGATGCCATCCAAACAAAATAGAATAAGAAGCTTAGGTTAGATTGAAACCCAAATAAGTAGACATAGCTAGGAAGTAGGTGCTTTTACCTAGTTTAGGATACCATTAGGATAATCCTTTAGGTTTAGGATTTAGATTCCCTTCATAGTCATGAAACAAAGACTTTATTTTCTTATGCCATTAATGTCTGAAGAGATCAATCCCAAAGATCCAAGCACAAACATACAACCGAATGAAGGCACGTTCATACAAGACCAAAGAATTTGTAACATACAAAGTTCAGTCCACTATGTCTCTCCACCTATGAATGTCAATTTTACCATTTCATTTAAGTAAGGAGATTTAAAACATTCCTTGGATCACTGGAATTGATCCAAGGATGAGTTAGTTAAAAGAGATAAGTTTGCAACTCTCAAAACTAGATTGCAACTCACCTACAAGAAGTGAAAATGGATTCTTGCAAGCCATATCATTTAGTCAATGAATCCAAGAGTAGAAATGATTTATCCATAACAAGCATGATTTTCAACAATCAAGGAAACACACCTCATTCAAGAAAATCACATGCCAATGCTTGTAATGCAAAAGAGGAATATAATTGTTTGTCAAAGGTGTTACATACTTCCCTCCTAAAAAGAATCATCATCTCGATGATTATCTTATGTTTGACCATTGCATTAAGGATAATCAATTTATTCACTTACTTAACATATGTTTGCAACAATATCAAAATTTAAAGTTCCAGAAATCAGCATTCACATAGTTGTTTATTTAAAAATAAATAGTTATCTACCCCCCAAAACTGGTAGACTTATTGACATATAAAGATAAAATCACAAATTTTTATCAGTCATCATAGTCAATTTTGATCAAATAAATATGGAAAAGTAGTTTTCATATCTTCCAGTTTTCCCAAGTTGCACTTTCTTCATTAAACTGGTCCCATTGGACCTTACATTGACTTATTTCATGATTTCTTAAATGCAATTGGTGAGTTTCCAAGCACTCGTATGGGTTTAACCATGATTATTCCTGGGTCTTGGACTCAAGGAATTCCAATTTAACACATGTGATAAATCTAAAATGTATTTCTTAAGCAAAGAAATATGGAAAACATCATGCATTCATGACAAAGTAGGAGGTAATGCTAAATGGTAAGCTATAGGGTTGATTACTTCAACTATCTCAAAGGGTCCCACATAATGAGGTGATAACTTGGCAGCCTTGCCAAAAGTTATAGAGATCTCTTTTTCGGTTTAACCTAAAGAAAGACCTTCTCACCAAGTTCAAATTTCTGTCAACCCACTTTAAATCAGCATAACTCTTTTGCCTATCTGCTTGCTTCTTTCAAGTGTTCACGAATCATTTTAACTTGTTGTTCCATTTCCGTAAGGATTTCAGGTCCAATTACCTCTCTATCCTCAATGTTGTCCCAACTAATGGGGGTTCTGCATTTTCTTCCATATAATGCTTCAAAAGGTGCCATCTTAAGAGAGGCATGATATGTGTTATTATAAGAAAACTCAACTAGTGGAAGGTACTCTTCCCACTTATATTATGATCCATACAATACATTGTAACATATCCTCTAAAACTTGATTAACTCTTTTCAGTCTATCCATCCATTTCGGATGATACGCAAAACTAAAATTCAGCTTAGTTCCTAGAGCTGCATTAAGTGTTTTCCAAAACCTTGACGTCATTCTAGGATCTCTATCAGATATGATTAATTCAGGTACTCCATGTAATCTGAAAATTTCATGTACAAAATCTTTAGCCAATATAGGAGAATCATCCTTTAGATTACCAAGCAATAAAATGTGCTACCTTTGTTAGTTTATCAACAACTACCAAAATAACATCATGTTTATTTCTTGACATAGGCAACCCTTGTACAAAATCCATGCTTATTACTTGCCATTTGTACTGTGGTATGCTATGAGGATACAATAAACCAGTTGGGTGCATATGTTCAGCTTTAACACGTTGACATTCAAGGCAATGTGTCACAAAATCAATAACATCCTTTTTCATCCCCTTCCAGAAATATTGTTGTCTTATATCAGCAAGCATCTTTGTAATACCAGGTGTCAGAAAAAGGTGAATTGTGAAATTCTTCTAACAATTTCTTTCTTAAATCATTTAGTGAAGGTATGTATACTCTGTTTTCAAATCTTAAGATTCCTTCATTGTCAAAGTGAAAACCTTTATACCTCACATCATTTGGATCTACAAGCAAGCACTATTTTTACTTGTTGAAAGTAAGAATCAGATTCCATAACACTTTTTACTTCATCCTTAAACTGAGTTCTCAATGTTATAAGAGCATAAATGTGCTTCCTATGACTTAGAGCATCACCACTCTATTTTCCTTACCTTTGATGTAATTGATATCAAAATCATATTGAGACAAAAACTCTAACCATCTTTCATTGTCTTGCATTAAGATTTGGTTGAGTGAAAATATACTTCAGCCCAAGATGATTAGTTTTTAATTCAAAAGGTTTACCAAGTAGGTAATGCCTCCAAACTTGTAGTGCATGAACAATGGCAGCAAAGCTCTAAATCATGTGGAGCATAATTCAACTCATGTAACTTTAGTTTTCTACTTTTGTAAGCTATGACATGATCATTTTGTAACAAAATACCTCCTAGACCTTCCCCAGATGCATCTGTTACAACCAGTGAAGTCTCCATTAGGATCTGGTACAACTAGAATAGGTGTTGAAGTTAACTATTCCTTCAAAGTTCTAAATGCAGATTCACATTTCTCATTCCAAACAAACTTCTTATATTTTTTTTGTAATGAAGTTATTGGTGCAACCACCTTAGAAAAATCTTTTACAAATTTTCTATAGTAACCAACAAGCCCCATGAAGCTTCTAACTTCATGTACATTCTTTAGTGTAGGCCACTCAGTTATAGCTACAATTTTAGAAGGATCTACAAAATTCCATTCTTACTTATTACATGTCCCAAATAGTGCACTTTTGTGTCATAGAAAGAACATTTAGCTTACCATATAACCGTCTCTTTCTCAAAATTTCCAAAACTATCTTCAAATGCTCATGGTGTTCCTCAATACTTTTAGAATATATGAGAATGTCATCCAAGAATATGAGCACAAATTTGTCCAAGTATTCTTGAAAGATATTATTCATTAAATTCATAAAAGTTACAGGTGCATTTGTTAATCAAAAGGTAAAACTATGAACTCATAATGTCCATACCTTGTTCTGAAAGTTGTTTTATGAATGTCCTCATCCTTAATCCATAATTGATGATATCCAGATCAAAGATCTATCTTAGAATATACCGATGCTCCATGCATCGATCAAATAGATCATCAATTCTAGGGAGTGGGTATCTATTCTTGATTGTTGCTTTGTTTAACATTCTTGTAATCAATGCACAATCTAAGTGTTCCATCTTTCTTTTTCACAAAAATTATTGGTGCTCCCAAGGTGAAACACTTGGTCTAATCAAACCTTTAGACAAAATTTCTTGCAATTGAGCCTTAAGCTCTACTAATTCTATAGTAGTCATTCGATATGGTGCTTAGAAATAGGCTCGGTTCAGGCTTGATTTCAATTGTGAAGTCAAATTCCCTTTTGGGTGGAAGACCTAGTAACTCTTCTAGAAACACGTCACTGAAGTTTTGTAACAATGGATATCATTCCATGACATCGTTGTTCTCTTAGCTATTTCTATAATCTTTTTACATATAAGGTACAACCTTTATTTTTGGCCTTTTTAAGTTGCATATAGTGACAGTTTCTAACAAAAATCTCACGTTTCACACCCTGAATCTCTGTTTTTTCTATGAGATCATCTAAACAACTAATATGTTTTTCAAAACAATCCACTTTTGCCTTATGTTCAGCTAACCAATTAACACCTATGATTACATCATAAGACCCCAAAGGTGCAACATAAAGATCAACTTTCTGTGGAAAAACTAGGTAAGTCAAGGACTGCTCCAAAAAGACACATACTAACTAGTATGAACACATTGTTTCCATAATGTATAGTCCATGTTTTATCCATGTTTCAGCTTTTATTTTTAGTTTTGATGCTAATTTACTAGAAATAAAACATTCAGTAGCTCTCGAGTATCAAAAATAATAGTTATAGGTATGCCAAATAACTTACCCAGAACCTCTATGGGTGTGGCCTATTTTTTCAGCCTTTGTCAGCTACTGTAGCGTGTATCTTGTTGTTGATTACGATCATCCTTTTTCAAAGGACATTGATTTGCGTAATGATCTTTTCCATAGTTATAACAGACCTCCTATAGGTCCCTTTCTAGGCTCAAATTTATTTCCAACCCTAGAATTATCATTCTGACCTCCATAGGACTTTATCCATTATTATTATTCTTGACAAAGTTGTTCCGTGCATTACCAAGTAGACTTATTTGTTGTTGCTTTCTTACTATTATCAGCTGAAAACTTACTTTTCATTCCAAATTTCTTCCATGGTCCTTTCTTAGGTGCAAGAGATGATGAAGAGGAGTTGGGAACTTTCTTCCTTACTTCCTCCTTATGAGCAGAAATTGCCTTCAATTTTGTTCCTACCTTATGGATTTTTCAACAACCCCTTCCATCGTGGTTGGGTTGTGAACATCCACCTCTCCTCCTATAATGGGATTCAATCCCATGATGAATTTTCATATCCTGAACTTCTCATCAGTTTGATATTGAGGTACATACTTAAGGAGTTTAGTAAACCACTCCCAATACTCAGTTATAATTAGCTTTCCTTGAGCTAAGTTCTGGAATTTAGTCATTTTCTGATCATAATAAAGTTGTGGTAGCCAACGTTGCCTAAAGTAACCTTTAAATTGATCCCATGTGATATTAGTTTCATCAATATTTAACTCAGCCTTATGGTTGTCCCACCATGAAGATGCCTCATGGGAAAGCTGATATGCTCCCCATATCACCTTTGTTTCTTCTGAGAAATTCCTTATTGCAAAGTACTTCTCCATTTTTTGAGCCAATTCTCAGCTCCATCTCCTAATGTGGTGCCATCAAACTTGGGTGGACTTATCCTTTTTATATCATTAGTGAGTTCAACTGCCAGCCTAGCCTTTTTGTTCTCAAGATGATCAGGTATGTTCACATTGTTATTATCAACACCTAAATTGGCATTGTCCTCAGGAGGTGGCTGATTATTATTACCAACATCTTCTTCCTCCTCATTTCCCATTACTTGTTGTTCAAGTACAGCCAAATGATCTCTTGTGTCAACAGGCAGGCATAAGGATCTCATCAATTTTTTGGGTAGTTCTTTGCTCCTTCCTTAGGTGGAGGATTATTTGCAACATTTCCTCTTGTTCTAACCATTTTTTGTTAACAAGAAAATTTAAGTTTCATCAGATTATGGACACAATAGGTCCAAGAGCTACAACCTTCAACTCTGATACCAAGATGTAACATTCCCATTTTAAGACTTTAGAAACAAGGGATTTTTTTTTGAAACACAATGTTCTCTGTTCTAAATAAAACATCATTTAGAACACACATTCCATGCCAATCAATCTCATAATAGATAACCATATGCAATTTGTAATGACTCGGTATGTTACCGATCTCTCATTCCATGACTCGGTTACCAACCGATCTCTCATGTTTGTCTTAAAGTATAGAATACTTTATGTATACTACATATACTTGGTTTTCTACCCTATTTCGGGTACTGAGTGATATGTTTAAAGAACCTATCTAAATATTTGTTACCAATATTCATCTGACATCATGTTGCTTTAAACTAGGTGACATAGGACAAACAATGCAACCAATAACTTACGATACTTTGGCCAAAGATTTTCAACATATTATTCATGTTACTATTCCTAGATGACATACTCATCATTTTGGAATACGTCCTTCACCTCACTCTTCTATTATCTAGAATGGTCTTTACTGACTACCATTAGTCCACTTGCCCAAGGTTTGACCCTAGCCTAGGTTAGCAACATAATTTTTATAGGAAGATGCTCATGATGACTTAGGGTATATGGGCATACTCGATCGACCTAAGTCAACCGAATGTGCCAAGGTACCCTGAGTCATAGAAAGCTACTCCCTATCCTAAACATGCTACTAACTTGACCTAGAGAGAAACTAAGTTCAAGTCCAGATGTGTGTAGATCTAGATGAACAAATATGGAAGGGTGTTGCCACATGTCAACTGCAACATTGTATCCTCGAGAATTCCCTAGACTTCTCGAAGGTATAGTCCTATAGTTGGCATGTGCCAACATCCATTAGAACTGATTCATCATGATGTACATACCCCTTAGTGGTCATTAGATTTAATTTAATTGGATTAAGATTCAGATTGCAACAACCATGCCTAACCCTAATTCCAACATTCATTAAGTTCTTTATCCATAATTAATCTGAATTTGATATTAAGAACTTCATTAACTCATGCTTGCATTGATGTTCATTAACATGGCCTAACAAGTAGTTATCCCCAAAAAATAGGAAGAAAACATCAATCGGTTAATTTTTAATGTAACCTAGTTATCAAAGAAGGTGTATCATTCACCTAGATTCAACTAGTGTTTACTTTTTATAAATGAAGCACAAGGATTAAAGATCATAACCACCATTCCATTTATTTTTCATTCTTTTGAGAGAGGAAGAGTCTTCCTCTACATGGTTAGATGTTAGGGTTAACATAACCTTTTTATCATTCTTTACTCATATAGTTTAATTGTATGACAATAGCATATTTCATTATTAAACTATAGTTGTGTAGTTAGAGAATGACATTTTGCAATTTAACAAGTTTCATTATAGTAAGGGAGATTGTACTATCCCCTTTAATCCAACTTATTAATTGATAACAACAATAGTATACAAATAGATATAAAGAATATCGACAAGATATCACTACTATTCATCGTATATAAAGTACAAGAGAATTTACACCACAAATTGGAGTCGCAACCTCCAAACCTTTGATTCATCATGATAAAATATACATTTACAAGACTATGCATTTGGACATACTTTGCATGTCAATCAACATTACATCATAAAAGAACATCACTTTTTTTTTCCAATATAACTCAAGAATGAATCAAAATTCTTTACATAAGATCTAGAATTAAATAAGCCAATGCATCATAAAAATTTTTTTCCTTTTTATTTTATCACTTACGATGTCCATATTGCAAAAATTGCTAGCATGGGTCAGTTCATAATGGTGAGCATGATAAGCACTAAGCATTAAAATGAAGTGCATTCCACTAATTATTCATTAAAACAACACTTTACTTTAATGAAATAATTTATATATCATCACCAAATAAGCATAAGTTTTTATAAAAAACAAGGTTAAGAAAGATAAAAGTACAATAATGAGTCTAAATTCACTTTTAAGAAAAGAGCATATATAACATGACATCATCGCATTATAACATATAGTTTAATTGATCCTTTCAATTACTTTTAAACAAACAACAAATCTTGTCATCCAATTGTTTCATAATTCTATCATAATAGAAATACCACATTTATCTTTACTATGTATACAAAAAAGGAGTTATTTACACTATAGCTCAAATTAGGATGATTCATCCTACAACTTAAGCAAAAAGAAGAAGAATCAATACATAATAAGATTATGCATTTCACTATGCATGAAAATCAAATTAGGTCATAAAAGACACATAACGCTTTAGTTTAAGGATAACAATATAAGATTCAAATTAAAGAGACAACATTAAACAAGAATCCCAAATCAATCCAAGAAGGGATAGATCAAAAAAAATTCTACCTATAAGTCTTAACTAACTTATACATGTTAGAAGATATCATTCAAAATTTGAAACTAGATGGGTTCCACAAATCAATAACAAGACTCAGCATGAGTTTAATCTCTTCTCTTGTCCATTAAAGGAGGATTCATAATAAGATAAATGAAAAAAAAAAACCTTCCATTATAAATTCCAAATGAAGTATGAATCAATCTAAAAAGAGCATTCGGTCTAAACATGTTTACATTTTCTCTTCAACAGAAAAAAACCAAATCAGCTATTCACTAATAGAGCATATATAATCTACAACATCTGCATTATAACATATAGTTTAATTGATCCTTTCAATTACTTTTAAACAAATAAAAAATCTTGTCATCCAATTGTTTCATAATTCTATCATAATAGAAATACCACATTTATCTTTACTATGTAGCAAAAGGAGTTATTTACAGCATAGCTCAAATTAGGATGCTTCATCCTACAACTTAAGCAAAAAGAAGAAGAATCAATACATACTATCCCCCACTAATCATCTGAAAAATAGAAACAGGTTCAGAACACACATAACTACTTCAGTTCAAGGATAACAATATAAGGATTCAACATTAAAGAGACAACATCTAAACAAGAATCCCAAATCAATCCAAGAAGGGATAGAAAAATCAAAACATTCTACCTATAAGTCTTAACTAACTTATACATGTTAGAAGATATCATTCAAAGTTTTGAAACCAAACATTCCAAAAATCAAAGCAAGACTCACATGAGTTTAATCTCTTCTCGTGTCCATCCAAGGAGGATTCATAATAAGATAAAGTGCAAAAAGAGAAAACCTTCCAATATCAAATCCAAATGAAGTATGACTCAATCTAAACAAAGCAGTCAGTCTAAACATGTTTACATTTTCTCTTCAACAGAACCGACTCAGCTATTCTCTTTCCACCTCATAACAACAAATGACTTAGTACAAAGTAGCCTAAATAATCCACAAGGAAATTTCCATCTCAGAAGAGTGGTTTCCCACATTTCCTCAAACAAGATAGAAGGACAAAAATTTGAACCCAAAGATTGTGAAGAGATGCCTAAGAGAATAACCACTCTACTGATCCTAAGAAGAGAGTTATGTCACAGAGAAGTTATGTCAAGTGAACTTATATTTTCAAAAGTTAAAGGATCTCAAATGGAAAAGATCCAATCAAGAATTCATTTCTTTTATACTAACAAATGAATTCCAATTTCTGTTTCAAACTCAGAAGTTCTTTTACTAGTTCCCAAGAGAGAACACTAAACCAAACACACAGTTTAAAGAAAGCAACACTTCTAGTTTCCCTTACAAATCAATACAACCTAGTTTATATATTCCAATTCATTAAACACAAGTTCAAATTCATTTCTCATAAAGGAGTACACAGTACAGTTCCAAAAATAGAATATTGTCCATAAGAGAAATATATTCCTTTCTCTTTTTAAAGACCCAGAGATTCCTTCAATGAATCCAACAAAGGATACAAAACCCAAAATAGTATAAGCTAAACAAGTTCAAAAATACTCACGAACTCAATAGAAACTGAAATCCCAATTACAAGGGCTTCAACAACTCAATCAAAGAGCAAGTAGTTTGTGATCCAAAATAAGAAAAATTAAAGAAACAATCCCAAACCAGAGGTAATATATCCTATCAACAAGATTCAGAATGAGAGATTATTCAACTCTTCTTTCCTTAAAAACCCAAAAATCAATTTAAGAGGATCCAAAAGAGATTAAGAAAACCCAAAATACATTTAAGTCAAGCAATGTCTCAACTTTTCCTCAACGTGATTGAAACCAAAAATCACAACAAAGACTCTCACAACTCCATCTATAAATATTTGAGAGAAGGTATTCATTTCAAACATCAATCACAAGAAGGAGTATGCATACTACATTCCAAAAACTTCAAAAACTAATAATGACTGTTTCAAATGAGCTCTATATCAACCAAAGAGTAAATAATAATACAGTATCTAACAGAGGTTCCTTAATCCCTCAACAATTACGATTCATATCCATTAACCTTGAAAAAAATATTCAAGCCTTCAACAAGACATGGTTTTTCATAGTAGAGGAGAGAAGAATATCCTCCATATTTACATGCCCTTACAAGTTCAAAGAAGATGGTACAGTCTCAAAAATAGAAGTACCACAACCATTCCAACTCAAGAATCTACAAGGAGAAGATCTCAAAAGAGATTACCAAATCAACTCAAACCAAAACTATTCTCCCAAGCTTTTTCGAGTAGACAGTCCATAAATGAGTTCTAAGCATTTCAAAACCTTGAATACGAGTAAAAATCAAGCTCATAATACAAGTACATAACCAAACACAATGCCTCGAATTCAAGTTCAGAACACACAAGTATTGAATATGAGTTCAGTGTTAAACACAAAGCTTTGAACACAAGTTTAGAGCAACACAAAGCTCTAATACAAGCTCACAAAACACAAGGCTCTAATATAAGTTTAGAATGAAACACAACCTCAAACAAAGTGTTCGAATGAAATACAAGTTTCAAATACAAGTTTCACATGCATGTCACCACTGAAACTTGCACAGAGAGAGTTTCCAAAGGCTAACATTATTTAGCAATGGATTTATATCCAAAAACCACAAAGATTCATAAAACCATGAAAGTAAATAACTAGAAAAATCATGAAAACATTTATCTCATGAGAGTAGAATTGTTTTAATGAATCATTTAGAAGAAAGAAAGAAATCTTAATGGGTAGAGCCTATCATGCATGATAGTGCTTCTACCAATTTGAAGGAGACTTCTAGCCGAGCTTCCAACTCTTTTTCTCCTCCATGAAAGATCAAAAACAAACATCTTTTCTTCCAATGCCTCATATACTTTCCTTGATAAAAAATAGACCAGAGAAACCAAAAATAGCCACAAAGTAAAAGTCAAATTGCTAGTTCAAAGAACCTAGATAGCTCCATGCAAAGAAAAAATCACAATGCATGCAAGATCAAACAACCTCCAAAAATCCTCCTTCCTTGTTTCCAAGATGGTTTGCATGCAAAAATTGAGGTTCATTAATGCAATTACTCCCAAATCTCCCACTTATCTCTCCTTGCCCATCGCCTCCTAAAACTGGTGAATGCCATTTCTACTACAACATGCATTTCCATCTTTAGTGAAGCCTCCATGTATGCTTCCACTAAAGTCTACTTGCCTTTTCCAAAATTGGTTGTACCTCCATTCATTTAACCAAATCAAATCAAATAAATGCCATTGGAACCATCACCATAATGCCATGTGACCCTAGGTTCCTTTTTAATAGTTTAGGATAGATTTCCCAAAACTTAGGTTAGTCTAAAAATAATTACCTTAGGTCTTAAAAACATTGCCATAGGTAATTTCCACCTTAGGTTAGATCAAATTCACAACCATATAGTATTAGGTATTAGGTTAAAATAGCCTAGCATTACTTTAGTAATTTCTCCCTTATTCATTTAGCACAAGAACTTAGGTTAGGATGCCATCTAAATGAAATAAAATAAGAAGCTTAGGTTAGATTAAAACCCAAATAAGTAGACATAGCTAGGAAGTAGGTGCTTTTACCTAGTTTAGGATACCGTTAGGATAATCCCTTAGGTTTAGGATTTAGATTCCCCTCATCATCGTGAAGAAGACTTTATTTTCTTATGCCATTAAATGTCCTCGAAGAGATCAATCCCAAAGATCCAAGCACAATCATACAACCGAATGAAGGCATGTTCATACAAGACCAAAGAATTTTTAACATACAAAGTTCAATCACTATGTCTCTCCACTTATGAATGTCAATTTTACCATTCATTCCGATAAGGAGATTTAAAACATTCCTTGGATCACTGGAATTGATCCAAGGATGAGTCAGTTAAAAGAGATAAGTTTGCAACTCTCAAAACTAGACTACAAATCACCTGCAAGAAGTGAAAATGGATTATTGCAAGCCATATCATTTTAGTCCAATTAATCCAAGAGCAAAAATGATTTATCCATAACAAGCATGATTTTCAACAATCAAGAAACACACCTCATTCAAGAAAATCACATGCCAACGCTTGTAATGCAAAAGAGGAATTCAGAATTGAATGTTCCAAAATCAGCATTCACATAGTTTTTATTTAAAAAATAAATAAATAGTCATTTGCCCAAAATCTGGGAGACTTATTGACATATAAAGATAAAATCACAAAAAAATTTATCAATCATCATAGTCAATTCTAATCAAATAACTCTTGTTCTATGGTTCATTCTTAACTATTAAGGAGAATTTCTAAATGAGCCTTGCCTCATACACATACACTAGGGGGAAATGTGGTTCCTCCTCTCTTCACATATTTCACATCACAACACACTATCACACTCGCACACTCTTTGCATATCTTGGTTGCATTTAGTCTTACTATCTTATACTATTCACATTTTTACACTTTGTTTCCTATGCTAGTTGGATAATTAGTATGTCATTATATTTTTATATATACACATGTTTGTTCACTTGATATATTGAGGTGAATGTAGTACTTTTACTGATTCTCACTTGATGCATGATGCTTGACACTTCTCATTATCAATCCCACAAGGCTCATGGGGGAATCTACCTTTATTACTCTTACAACCCACATATTATAGGTTCTATTGTTAAATTATTCATTACTTCTTGATACTACCATGTACTTTCCATTGATTTATACATACTTTGACATACTACTTATCTTTCTAACATACTAACGGGTGATTCATGTGTAACATTTAATTTACATGATTCTATACAACTATGGTTATTTTCATTTCTTGTTCATTATTGTTTGTTATTGTTTTCGGGATATGCCCTATATCTTGCTTGACTATTGTTTTCTTATGGACTTCAGCTTGATTGTCTTATGACATTATGAGTGATGTCCCATGTATGAAACCCACTTTTCACAGTCCATCTTGTCTTCCTAGTTGCTTGTTACATTATCTTTTATTGCATGTTATCTTATTTTCACTAACACTTGTTACTATTCCATCTTGTTTGCATGTGCCTTGGTTTCTACCATGCACATCTCCTACCCCTACTGGGTTTCTGTTAGTGCAAATTCACAGCACCCCAAAATGATCTTCACATCTGTTGTAGACAAATGGTAAATTTGGTGTGAATGCACAACATGGAGTTTTCTCCAAGGTGTGGGACCTTGCAAGGTGAGAAAAATCTCTAGATTGAAGCTAGTTCTTACTCCTCTGTTTAGGTGTATGCATGTAATTTTTGCAAAGGTTTTGATTCAAAATTCCTACTCTAAACTACCAAGGAGATAAGGTTGAGAGAAAACATGGTAAAGGGAGACAAAAACTAAGCTAAAATGGTGATACACCAAAGGAGTGATGAAATTTTGTCTTGCAAATAAACACATATCATAGAGATGTAACACCAAAGCATGTACAAATTTCCAGAATATAATGAAAGATCATAAGACAATGATAAATGCATGAGAGGATTGAAGGATCATTCACAAAACAAGCATTACCATTCCCAAGTTTAATAAAATGCATTACAATGGTAGAAAGGAAAAAAATGTGCCACAATATCCATGGAAGGTCTAAAACTCCTCGAATTCATGTTCTAAGGGGAAGAGGGGAGTCTGCAAGAACAAAAACATCCAACCCTTTACAAATGAGCCAAAACTGGCTTTTAATGATGAAGCAGAACAAAGGAAAGGCAAAAAACATGGGAAAATTGATTTGAGATCTCCAACCACCAACAAGATCCATTAAAATAGCAAGGGCACCTCAAAAATCCATTTTTTGATGCATTTGGCCATGATGGAGAAGAAATGAGCACCATACCTCATCAATTTTTATGGTTGGGGGTCGGTTCTACATTTTTCCCGTCTAAGGACATTTCTTCAATTTTATCCCACAAATCTCCACCAAAATCAAAATTGAATAGTCCATAGTGTGGAGAATTTGAACAGATTTCCAATGATATAAAAAACACAAAAAACTAAACTCTGGATCAAAACATATGGCCCTCTGAAGACTTAGGGAAAAACAGGCAAAATTAGGGAAAAATTAGGGTTCATGAGCCGAAATTCAAACTTTTTACCTCCTTTTTCGAATTGGAAAAATTCCCAAAAATTCCTCGCCACCTAACCTACACTACCACATGGTGCCATCTCATTGATCCGTGGGTTCAAATGATCATTTTCCCCTTTTGCGGAATTGGAAAATTTTCCAAAATACTCTGTGCCTCCACCACTCCAGGACACGTGGCACCATCTGGTTACTTGGTGGGGTGCACTCCACTTTTTACCTTTACATTATTAACAACTTTGGAAAAAATTCCAAATTCCATCCGCCACCCCGACTCGCCGCCGACAAGACACATGGTGCCTTCTCATGCTTGGCGGGGATGTGTTTGTATTTCTCCCTTTGACACACTTTGACCAAATGCCAAAAAACTCAAAGTCCTCCCACCCCGCCACTCTAACATGACACGTGGCATAATCTCGTTACTTTGTGGGATTTTGGGTCAAATATTTTCCTTTTCCCTTTAACCCTAAAAGGCTAAGTGCCAATTTTTTTTCCCGCGGGCCCGCCTTGGGAAAATTTCCCCTCAAACTCGTCAAGCCATAACTTGCAAAATACAAGGAGTTAGGAGGACTTATTTACCTTCTGGAAAGGGGAGAAAATTCTCTATCTGATGAAGCAATACCTAGAAAATTTTGAGTTCCTGAAATGTGTAAAAATTTGACTGAGGCACAAGAAAGGAAAGAATGAAGACAAGTTAGCCAAAACAAGCAGGGGGCTTATTTTGGATAGCAATTTTTGTGACTCGGAGGGTCATCTCACTGCTGGATGAAGTGACCAACTACCTAAAGCAATCCATTAGGCATTGGAGTCATGAACTTAAGCGCTTGTTACTTTCAATTCATTAGAAAATCTCTAAGATGAAGATTGTGAGAGTAGAAAATTACTTTAACACGGAACATGATCTGCAAAAGATGCATCCTTGGGGCAAAAAATTTTTGCCAAAGCACTTAGGGAAATGTAAATCTAAGCTATAACAAAACAATGTGCATAAGCACTTGGAGGAATGAAAAATCTAAGCTAATATGTACAAGGTGAGAAGTTTCCTTTAGTAGCAATGCTTTAGATGGATTCCATTAACTAGAATCTCTGAGTTCCTCACCATCTAATGTAGACAATTGGAAGGCATTGTTGTTTTTGCATTTTGTGACTATGTAGGGGCCACTCCAAATGGCATAAAATTTTTAATGCCTTCCGACTTTTCTCTATACGCATCCCATTTCAACACTAAATCTTCAACTTGGAAAGTTCTAGCCTTAGCTTTCTATCAAACCTTCTCTTGATCAAATCTTGGTCCTCCATTGTTTGGGTTGCATGCTCTTTGATTTCTTGGAGTTCCATAAATTATGCATATCTAACCTCCATGGGATAAAACTCTAACAATTCGATTGCTTCATGAGTTCCAATGTTGGCAACTCAAGTGACATAGGCAAGACTACCTCTTTCCCATAAACCATTCTCGAATGGAGAGTTACCTATGGATCTCTTGGGAGTTATCCTATCAGCCCATAAAGATGATTTGAGCTTAGTGTGTCAATTCCTCTAATTTTCATCAAGAGTCCTCTTGATGATCCTTAATAGATTCTTGTTTGTGGAATCAGCTTGGTCATTACCTTGAGGGTAATAATTTGATGAAGTACTCAAATAGATCCCATTTCTAACATCCCATTCAATTACCTTTGATCCTATGAATCCTAACACATTATCGATATTATAGTGGTAGGTATACCAAATCTAGTTTCTATCCCATCATAGAAGTCTAGAATGCTAGATTAATTTCCTCTTTGAGTGTCACCGCCTCATTCCATTTGGTGAAGTAATATGTTGCTTTCATCAGAATCCATTTGTGCCCTTAGCTTGAGTTTGGATTAATGACTCAATGAAATCCAAACCCCATTGCATGAATGTATGGTCGAATGATATTGGGTGCAATGGAAGTGCTGCTAACCTCTCTTTTCCTGTGAAGAATGCACATTTCTTGCACCTCTTGATCCATGCATAACAATCACTAAACATTTTGGGCCAATAGTAACCAGCCTTCATGATCTTGATAGTTGTCACTCTTGGAGAAAAATGACCCCACTAATCCACCATGGAACTCTTCTAACATTTTCTCAATCTGATTTGTCCTAATGCATCTCAGTAACACTCCATTGATATCCTTTTTGAACAAGACACCATCAACAAGTGCATACGGAATAGCCTGCAAGCTGAAGTGTCTTATTTTTGCTTTGTTCATCTCTAGAGAGCATAGGCCTATTTGTAAGAAGTGTATTATGTCTTGGGTCTAGCAAGGAATGAGCATACCACCATTTTCTTCTTGAATATCTCTTTGTTCTTGGCTATCTTGCAGCACCAAAACAACATTCTTCTCTTTGCTTGTTTCAATTGATTGACTCAAGGCCAATTTCTCACACAATCCCTTTCCTCAGACCAACTTGGTGACTTTGATCTCAATGTCATACTCTATGACATGATTAATCCACCATGCAATTTTTTCATTTAGATCTTTGTTGAGGAGGAAGTCTTTAACTCCCACATGAGAAACCAACAGTTGAACTTTGTTGTTTGAAACTAGATACTTAAATTTCTTCAAGCCCCTAATCACTATAAGAACATGCTTCTCAATGAAGGAATACCTTACTTTATAGTCCTCCAAGATTTGGCTAAAGAAGGCAATTGGCTACTCTGCATTTTCTTCATTTCTGTTGTACTAAAATTGCAAAAATTATATCATCACCACCAAATGCATAAAGGATGAAGTCTCTGGAGAAATCTAGGTTAATGAGAGTTGGAGCCTATGAGATAGCTTCTTTGATTGCCTCAAAACTTTCCTTACCTTCAACTTTCCATTTGAATGCCACACTTTTCTTCAACATCATAGTTATTAGCTTGACAAGGGCTACAAATTTTGGAACAAACCTTGAACAAAATTGATTCTTCCCCGAAACTTTGAAGAGCCTTCTTATGCCTTGGCAATGGCAAAGTGCTCTTATGGCTTCAACCCTCTCTAGATCAATTGATAACCCTTTTTTGGAAACAATGTGGCCTAGGAGATTTCCTTCATGAGCTAGGAATATGCATTTTTTGGGATTCAAAGATACCCCAAATCTTCTACATCTTTGGAACACTTGTCTCAAATGAAAGAGATGGTCTCTGTAATTTTAGAGAATACAATAATATCATCTAGGTATATCATCACTATTTTGTTGATCAATCCCTTAAATGCCATATCCATTTCCCTTTGGAAAGTAGCTCCTGCATTAGACATCCCAAATGACATTTTTCTATATGCATAGGTTCCCCATTTAGTGGTGAAGGCTGTTTTGAAATGATCCTCTTCCTTTACCATGATCTGAGTATACCCTAAATAACCATCTAGCAATGAAAACCTCTCAAAGCTAGCAACAACTTGCAAAATCTGCTCCATATAAGGAAGTGGGTAGTGATCCTTGAGGGATACTCTATTCAAATCTATAAAGTCTACACACAACCTGATTTCTCCACTCTTCTTTATAACTAGAACCAAGTTTGCAACCCAGCTTGAATGTTTGATGGGTAATATGATACTTGCCTCTATTAACTTATTCAATTCCTTCTTCATGAGAGGCTCAATGTGTGGATTGAACGGTCTCTATTTTTTCCTGATGGGCTTAGCACTTGGATCCAGTTCAATTGTGTGTTGATCTAGCTTGGGATTGAAACCCTCAAGTCTTCATAGCTCCAAGTAAATACATCCGAAAACTCTTGGAAAAGTTTAATGACTTCATACCTTTCTTTCTTGGTTGCCACTTTACCAATTTGAAGTGACTTACCTTCTTCAACCGAGATGGGATCTGAATCCTCTCCCTTGACTTGGATGTTTGCTTTCTCCTTCCTAAATTGATCATTAGGATTGAAAATAGACTCTAAAGTCACATGTCTTTGGTAATTTATTGGTTCTTAGCTGTACCACTTGATCACCGTATTTTTGTTCTAACTTTTCCTAATTTTTGGCTAAGAACTTAGCTTCCTCTGCAAGAAATTGATGATTTTTGGTCACTCTCAAACACTTGCCAACTTTCATTATTGTTTGGCACTGATGGCCTCACAACCACATGGATTTTTGGCTACATTTTATCTCTTTTGATACTTTCCACAACATCAAAAGTTGCTCCAAATGTTGCAATCCTATCAGCAGCTTGGTTCTCTTTCCTAGGGATGGATTTTATGCTAAAGCTCTCAAAATCCTCAATGAGATCCCACAACCTATTCTTATAAATTTTGAGCAGGTCATTCTTGGAAGCATGTTTTCCTTTAACTTGATTAACAACTATCTCACTATCACTAAAGACTTGTAAGTTTTTAATGCCTCTCTTCCTCAACCAATGTAATCCATGTATCAAAGCCTCATATTTAGCGGTGTTGTTAGAACATGCAAACTGAAATCTAAAAGTTGAATAATACTTAATTCCTTGAGGTGAAACAAGCATAGCTCCCCTCCTACACTTTATCTACTTCTTGATCCATCAAAGAAAAACTTTCATACCTCATTGTCATCTTTATGGTGTGGCTTAGTGATGCTAGGAAGAGGCTGATTTTCTTCATGCATGTAATAGACTCCTAGTTCAGATTCCTCTATTTCCTTGTAGGGATGAAAAGCATGTACCTTGCTTTCCCATTCATCAAGAGTCAAATCTTGAATTCTTCCAACGTTGGTGGTAGCTTCTGTGTGCTTTGATAATCCTCTTGATCAAACGTTAAACAATTGACATTGATTGGACTTGGAGTATGAGGCTCATTGTGAAAGTTTGCAATAGGTTCAGACCTGATTGTGGCCTTGGCTCCATACCTTGTCCTAAACAACATGTGTGACCAATTAGCAGATAGGTAGCCTCCAATTCTAGTTGTGAGGTCCCTTGACAAATATATGACAAAGAGTGGTGGCAATTCTATCACCTACACATCTTGCAAAATAGTGACATTGGGGCATGCATGCAAAGTAAGGCTCAAATATTTAACTACCCCAACTCTTTTTACTGTTGTCCCATCTAATTGCACTACCCCCTTAGAGATGAATTCATATTGAAGGCCCATATGATCAGCTATTTTCTTGGGCAATCATGAGAACTAATTGATCTAGAATCAATCATACAATTATGTGCTAGTTTATCCCTAATGATCAATGAAACATAGAATGGAGGGGGATTTAAAATTTTACCTTACTGTCCTCCATGATTCCCCTCAGGCTAAGTAGCATTTGTGAGTACCTTCTCTTGCATATGAGCTAGCTGATTTAAGGTTGACCAATTATTCATGGCAGCTTGTAATAGATCCCTTTGTCCTAGGATGGATAATGACTCCCACATAGATATGTTCACATTGGTCTTCTTCATTTGTTCAATGATGTTAAATGGGGATGAACCGTCTCTTTGCTACCCTTTAGTCTACACATTATTTTCTTGTACATGGGCTACAACAGCTAGCATTTGAGCTGGTCTAGAAGGTGGCTTGGGTTTTCCTTGCACATTTGGAACTGCATTTTTCTTACCAACACCTTATGGAGTAATGGAAGGTTGTGAATCACTTGGATCTAATGACTGCCCTTCACTAATATTCCTCTTCTTTGACCGTGTGTTAGTTGTTACACTCGAGAAGATGTTTGATTCATACCACAAAAATCTTCAGCCTGCCAATTCACAAGTGTAGTCTCATTTGGAGTTGTATTTTGCTGAGATGTTCCTTGTTGTTGGTTTGTCTCTTGACTCGCCTCACTATCTACACTAGTTTTTGTCACCATCAAAGCTTGGTTCAAAGCATCATTGAAGCACATAGATTGATTGTGAAGCTCATTGCATGGAAAACACCAATCATACTCTTGAGCTATATTATTTTACACTACCACTAAGGCTTTAGAGGTAGATGCAACATTGGGGTTATAGGGCTAAAATGGTCTATTGGTAGGAGGCCTTACTTGATTTGGATTTGCAGCTAGGTTAGGTGGCCTATTAGGCTGATATGGTTGTCTATTAGGCTGAGTTTAAGGCTGATAATAAGGCCTAAAAATTTGAGCTTGTTGACTCTTAATTGTAACCATCTCATTTCCCATATTTTGAAATTGTTTCATAATTTCTTAAAGCTTATTTGAGGTACTAGAGGATGAAGTAGAAGTATCATTTGAACTCTAATTTCTAGGAGTAGGAATAGGAGCTAAAGTAGGTGTTTGACTAGTACTTGGGATTTCCAACTCTAGATATAAGGAAATAGGAGGCCTAGGTGCAATTTTACCACTTGGATTAAACAATTCTCACCCTAATGATGATGTTGTAAGTTGTAGGTATAGTTTCACCTCCCATGGATTGGATCAATATAGAAATGCCAGAATTTAAAGCCTTGAGAAAGTATAAGAAATCACCTTGAGTTGTTGGCCTCACTGCCAATGGGATTCTATTCCATGTTCTTTGAAATCTGAAATTGAATTCTGTTAGCTACTCATTGGGAGCTCTCTTGATAGTTGTCAGTTGCTCCAATAGAGACAAGTTGTCCCCTTTCTCTCCAAATTAATTATGGAGGGATGTGCACAACTAGTTCCAATTTTGGATAGAGCCTACCTCAAGGCTCCTGAACCATTGCAAGGCTTTCCCTTTGAATGAAGATGCCAATAATTTGACATCAATTTACATCTCAACAATCTCATGGATTGCACAAACATTAGAAAAGTCTTTGATATGATCACCGGGGTGGTCTAATTTTCTCCACTAAAAATGGGATGTTATTAAATGCTACAATTGGAATTGGGTTTTGTGCATTGAGAGAAAGTGGGTTGTTGCTTTAGTAAAGTTGACATAAGGGTTGGGTTGTGCCATTCTGATTAGCTTTGAGAACCCTTGTTGATTGGATGAAAGGTCTACCAGGTGGAGGAGTTGATAGAGTTCTATTTGGTGGAGATGGAGACCTTTGAATCCTCCTTCCTCTTTCTCCTCTTTCTAGGGATAATTGCAGATAGTTAAACAATCCCTCTTCTTTGGTCCTTGACCTTGTCTGGATCCTTCTCATGAATCTTCAAGCTTTTTGCTAAAACTAGTTGATTCTATTCTTTTGGATTCACCAGATGTGTAAATTAGGGATCTTTCAAGCAAGAAACTTACAAAAATTACACATCAAATTTGTTATAATAAAGATGAAGACCTCTAAGGTCCCACCGAGCATGCCAAAACTATTAGTGCAAATTCACAGCACCCCCAAAATGACCTTCAGATCTGCTGTAGACAAATGGTCAATTTGGTGTGAATGCACAACATGGAGTTTTCTCCAAGGTGTGGGACCTTGCAAGGTGAGAAAACTCTCTAGATTGAAGTTGGTTCTTACTCCTTTGTTTAGGTGTATGCATGAAATTTTGCAGAGGTTCGATTCAAAATTCCTACTCTAAACTACCAAGAAGATAGGGTTGAGAGAAAACATGGTAAAAGGAAACAAAAACTAAGCTAAAATGGTGATACACCAAAGGAGTGATGAACTTTTTTCTTGCAAATAAACAAATATTATAGAGATGTAACACCAAATCATGCACATATTGATAGAATATAATGAAAGATCATAAGACAATGATAAACACATGAGAGGATTGAAGGATCATTCACAAAACATGCATTACCATTCCCAAGTTTAATACGATGCATTACAATGGTAGAAAGGAAAAAATTTTCCACAATCTCCATGGAAGGTCTGAAACTCCTCGAATTCAAATGAGCCAAAACTAGCTTTTAATGAGGAAGTAGAACAAAGGAAAGGCAAAAAATGTGGGAAAATTGATTTGAGATCTCCAACCATTGACAAGATCTATTAAAACAGCAAGGGAACCCTCACAAATCCATTTTTGATGCATTTGCCATGCTTTAGAGAAGAAAAAAGTGCCATACCTCATCAATTTTGGTGGTTGGGGTCGGGTTCTACATTTTTCCCCGTGCAGGGAAATTTCTTCAATTTTCTCCCACAAATCTCCACTAAAAATCAAAATTGAATAGTCCATCATGTGGACAATTTCAACAACTTTCCAATTATATAAAAACACAAAAATTTGAGCTCTGGATAAAAAGATATGGCCCTCTGAAGATTTAGGGTAAAATAGGCAAAATTAGGGAAAAATTAGGGTTCACGGGCCGAAATTCAAACTTTTACCCTCCTTTTTCGAATTGGAAAAAATTCCCAAAAATTCTCCACCAACCCGACCTACACTGCCACATGGCACCATCTCATTGATCCACATAAGTTCAAATGATCATTCTACCCCTTTTGCAGAACTGGAAAATTTTCCAAAATTACTCGTGCCTTCGCCACTCTGGGACACGTGGCACCATCACGGATTTGCTTGGTGGGGGTGCGCTCCACTTTTACCTTTGCACCATTAACAACTTTGGAAAATTTTCTAAAGTCCTTCAACCATACGACTCCCGCCCTATCGACGGGACACGTGGCACCTTCTCATTGCTCGGCGGGGATGTATTTGTATTTCACCCTTTAACACACTTTGACCAAATGCCGAAAAAACTCAAATTCCTCCCCCCCCACCGCTCGACATGACACATGGCATCATCGCTATTGCTTTGTAGGATTTTGGGAAAAAAATTTCCCTTTGCCCCTTTAACCCCAAAAGGCTAAGTGCTAATTTTTTTCCAGCTGGGCCCGCTTTGGGAAAATTTCCTCCAAACTTCACCGAGCCATAACTTGCAAAATATAAGGATTTAGGAGGACTTGTTTACCTTTCTAGAAAGGGGAGAAAATTCTCTATACGATGAAGCAATACCCAAAAATTTTGAGTTCTGAAATGTGTAAAAATTTGTGAGGCACAAGAAAGGAAAGAATGAAGACAAGTTAGCCAAAATAATTAAGGGGCTTATTTTGGATAATGATATCTAATATTACATATGCATATCATCTTTAGGTATTCTCCTTTGGGATGCATTTTCCTACAATTATCACTTATAACCCAAATGAGAGGGGCATCTAATGGGTTAAAAAATCACCCCTACAAAGTAGCTCGTAGAGATTCGAAATATACCAACACGGTAAAGAATCAAAGAAAGGCACACGCTTATCGATTGGCCCATAATTATATTTGGGTCTAAAACACGTGAGTATACACTAGCGCCTGGATCCTATACTAGTAATAGTGGGCACTTGTGTCCCCTTTGGTTCTTGTGTCATGGGGGAAGAAATAATTAATTTATCAATACATCAAAATCTCTAGAGTTTTCAATATAGTTATCTAGTAGAAGGAACTTACCTCCGATTCTGAGATATAATCAATTAATTACAATAAATTAGAAACATAAACAATAGGAAAAAATCATAGACATGCCATATGTAGTGGTGTTTATTGGGAAGCATCATGGAAGGAGAGAAAACTAGACCTGTCTCCCTAACACTCTTCTCTTGGCGTAAGATTACCCAAAACCTCACCATTAGCATTCAAATCTAGCAACTCCAAGTAACACGGGACAATTTTATATCTCATACTCTCTCATATATTAGGTGTACACTTTCCATTACATACTTATACACATATTACTCTAATTTTTCATATACAAAAATTTAACTACTTTATCGCTCTTCATTTTTTAGGTCCTGTCCAAGTACGCAACAAGAATAATCTCACATCAACAAGAATAAACTCTAACTACATGATACTATGCATACACTTCACCCCTAGGGTCTACTTCCCTTTCTAGTCTCCACTCTTGACATTGTGATCACTCCATGCTTTACTTGCCCACTCGACATGCTATCGGCTACACTCTTCTTTATAGGATTACAAGGTACGCAATCTTCTATATACTTTATGATATCGATTATTCAATCAATCTAATAAAGTGGGGGAAGTGTAGATATAAAATCTATGCACCTAGGTAGATTTATAGGTCCTAAAGCCTACTAATATATACATGATTCCTAAGCAATAAAACTAGTGGTTGAAAACTCCTTTTCACCTTTTTTTTTCTTTATCTCTTGTCTTCTTTTTGGTCTTACACATCTTACATCCCTACTAGAACTTAACTTATTTATCTTTTATGGCCTCAAACACTAGCACCATTTAGGACACAAGTACTCAAGCACTCTTGTCCCTCCTTGGTGATCCTAACCCTCTCCATCCTTTTCTTATCCTTTTGGATCCGTTTTTATTCTTGGTCACCTTTTAGTACTTTGGTTCATCTTTCTAGTTATTAATTACAAAATTCAAACAAAGGAATAATATATATACCTAGTTGTTACTCTCAAATCAAGGGCCAAGCACTAACATTATCTACTACCACCTAAGTTTGCATAAAAAGGCACAAGAGCATTACAAATCATCCATCTAGCACATCCATATAATGGAAAAAGGTTGCATCACTATGCATATACAACATAGCAGTGGAATTCTATTGTATTTCATCTCACGCATTTTCATACTTGGAGCATTCTAGATCTATCCTACAATCATATTACAACTTACACAAGGGAAAACTAGGGCATCATTACACACACATTCACATAGAAATACATGGAGTTTGAAATGTATTCATGCAACACTTGGTACTAGGTTTACTCTTCATGTGACTAGCGGGATCATTATGAATCCATATTCTGCATCTTTTTAAATAGATTTGATGTGGTTTGTGGACATGTGTAGGTAGATAATTGTTTTGTAGGTTATATGTATAATCAGATCTAGCACTTGATCTAGAATGAAAAAATGAAATCAACAACAAAGCTCCTCATGCATGAAAAGGTCGAACCTAAGAATCTAGGTGGGCACTAAAATGTGGACCAGTCACTAGCAGACCAGGAACTCCTGTCTTCTCATAAGGTGGGAACTTCTATCCTACAAATTTTTGAGTCTCATAATCTCTAGTGATCCTTGATGACACTAGTTATAGTTTGTTTTATCTATTCACCTACCCATATCATTTTTAGGTTACATGAAATCAACTAATCCACCCCTCTCTCTCTCTCTTTCTTTTCTTAGGATTTCATATTATTACAAGCTTTTGGTTGTTCATTTATTGTATTGTGACATTTCTATACCATTTATTATTATAGTAGTTACTCTTAAATTAATATTTTAAAAAATTATATTAAATCAATTACCATGTTTCATATCAACAAGTTCTCACATCTCACAATAAGATGAATCATATGAAATATTAGTGTTATAGTTCAAAAAGTGATTGAAGGACAAGAGATAATTCTTAGAACTATCCATCATGGATCATTATCAAAGCAAAGCTTCTCTTTATCAGATTAATCATCTCTTCCTTCTCTCCCTCCAGGTTCTAGTTTCTCATTAAGAATGTACTTTTTGCTATTTCAACATATTCACTAAAGTGACCATTATTTAAACATTGTAAGATTCCTTTTTCCAATAATAATAAAAATATTCACTTCTTAGGAATATGAAAGGACATGAGTGGTGAGGATAGGTGAAAGGTCATGGGGAGGGTAGATGAAAGGATAGTTTGTAATGCTTTATAAATTTGAATGGATTCTTCATTCTAAAGGGTTGGAAATTGTTGATAGAATGTATGTTATGTTGAGATTACCACTTCTACATCAAATAATAATGTTTCAATTATTCTATTTATTTGTCTTATGTTCCTCTACTCTCTCTACTTTCTAATTTTTTTAGCATTATGATCTTGTACAACCAAGAAGGAACTTTGTGGTCTTGATTGATATATTTGTAAAACTTTGTGTCTCTTGTTTACCGATCTTGCTAATGTCTTACATTATTGTAATATTATAATTGAATGTGTACTTACTCTATTTATTGTATGTGAACTCTTTTAGTGCCTACTCACAATAGTAACCCTCTCTCTCCTAATTTCCCTTACTCTCCTTTACCCCCCTCATCATTCTACAAGTACAAATTCCTCCCTTGTACTTCACACAAGTACTTTGCCACAGGTTTGGTGGAATTTTCCTATGTGATCCCTAACCTATTAGCCACCCCATAGACTCCAGATAGTTTAGGTAGTTTACATTCAATAATGGGATCCTTCATATACACAAGGAGGGGTTCAACCCTACACTTTGTTGGTGGAAGTACAATAATTTGTAACATCAAAAGTTATTTCGACAACAATTTTTGGTGACTCTATTGGGGAGAGATCTAACCTTGTGCACCCATAAATATATCTGAGAATAACAAAATTATATTTTCAAAAATCCATAAACATTTAAAAGTTGAAAAATACCAAAAATACCATTTGAATGTTCAAGAAGCCTTGTTATAATCCCACTTTGAATTTTTTTCACTTATCCAATTTCATTCCTTTATAAGTGTTCCAAGATAAAATAGAAAAAATTGTACAATTGAGATGATCATGCGGGTGGCATTTTGATCTCGCATTTGAGGAGAAATAAAGAGCTAACTTTAAACTTCCCAATGTATAGGTAAGAAGACAAATTCTGAAAATCCTCTTGAAGGTCATTCTGAAGAACCAATTGTTGAACCACTAGTCCTCATTCCTCCTGAAGAAAAAAGAGAATAAGAACTAGAGGAAGAAGAAGAGGAAGAAATGGTTGCACCTATGTCATGGGGAAAAATATTGGTCCATTGGCTTTGGCTCCACCACTTCACAAAATTCTAAAAGAATCACGAAATAAATTTCCCAAATTATTTAGAGATGGAAAGCAAAGACCAGATGATCATATCAAAACCTTCATCAAATCCTGTGGCATCCTTGGAGTACAACATGAGATTTTTTCATGCAGTTGTTCATGGAAACATCGTAATATGTTTTTGTGGACTAGTTATACTACTTTCCATCACACTCAATTACTGATTGGGATGATATGAATAAAACAATTGAAGCATGATTCATGACTACGAGAAGATGTTCATGCCCTCCTTTCTCAACTTACTTAGATGAAGAAATAACTGTAAGAGTCCATGAGATATTTTGTGGAAAAATTCAATAAGTTGATCAACAAGATTCTAGATGTTACTCATCATACTATGGATAATATAAAGAGGTTCTTCATTAATTCTCATATCCTAAAATTATTTTCATACTATGTAGAGTTCAACCAAACAATTTGGACAATGCTCAAAAACTTTCCATTGGAGTGGAAGATGACCTGATCATGTCAGGGAAGATCAAGAATACTTCAATGAAGGATAAAGCCTAAAATTCTAAAGATGAAAGAGTTGATCCATTATTGTAGAAGTTGGCCAATGATTTGACAATGTTGAAGAAGGAAGTTTCCCAACATGCATCATACAAGAACTAGAACATAAATCAAATTGCAAGAGCACCATGAAGGATTACCTTCAAAGCTCCACCAATGAATGTAATATGCGGTATTGATGAAGATGAGGGAGAAAAATTTGTTGAATCAAAAATAGGAGGAGGAGGAGGAGGAGGAGGAGGAGAAGAAGAAGAAGAAGAAGAAGAATGTGTCAGGATTGGATATTTTGAATTCACACCAGATGAAGATTCCGAGAAACCTATAGATAGTTAATTTTGTGTAGTGTTTAGTAAATAAAAAATAGAGAAAAAAATATCTTCTTCTCTTTGCTCAAGATAAGAATTTAGATCCTTAAGTAGAAACTCTATGAAAATAAAATAAGAAAGGAGTATCATCTATGTCCACTTCCATGAGATCAACCAAGAGGAATCCCGAGACCGTCTCAATCAATAAATATTTTTCATCTTTGAGTAAGTATCATTCAACTTCTATGGCCATGATTAGTGTCTATTTTTGTTGATCCTAAAAATGCAAATCCTACCCTTGTTAAGGCTGTCATAGTCCCTAAAGTGCTTACACATTCTCCACCTTTTGACATCATTGATCATTGCAAGAAATCCAAAATTCAAATTTCTAATTCCAATACTTCCATCCCAAGCAATTTGATAGGCTTGTGTAGTTTATCAAAGGAAGTAGTTCAAGTTCATGTTTCAAAAATTTCACCACCAAAGAACTACCTTCCACCCTCATACCACTCCTCAAAACTATCTTGCTTCCACATCCTCCACCTTTGGGAAGATAGAACCTTTCTATATAGCCTTGTTGGTCAATGGGTACAAACTAAATAATTGCATCATTGACTCGGTGCTTCCAAAAACGTCATTCCCACAAAATTTTGTAAATCTCTCTCTCTCTCTCTCTCTCTCTCTCTCTCTCTCTCTCTCTCTCTCTCTCTCTCTCTCTCTCTCTCTCTCTCCTACCACTAGCCATTTTTACTCCATGGAAATTAATGAGGTGCCTCTATTTGGCCAAGTCAAGAATTCTCGGTCACATCTATAGATTTTCTTGACAAGAAGATCATAATGAGAATTCTTATAGCAGACATGTCAGCCTCATATGGTATGGTGTTGATATGAAGATTATATTGAGATGTTAGTGGTGATATATAGATGGATTGGTCACATGCCATCATTCTAGTAAATGGTAAAATGAAGAAACTTCTTCCCATACGTGAATATTAAGTACATTGTTCAAAGGCTTGATGACCCGGCAGTAGATATCTTGTTTCAAGATTCAATGTCTTACAAATTTTCATGACTTTGGAAAAGATGGGGAGCTTCCCATGTTGATAGAAGAGTATCCAAGCATCACAGAGCCAGTCATAGAATGTCATGGTAACTTGATGGAATCAAAATTTGAAAGCATGTACTTCCCATTGGATGTGAGCATGAATGGAGTTTCTCCACTGGATGTTGATGATGGTCATGTAAGTATTGACTTACAACAAAGCAATCTCAAAGTGATGGGTAATGCAAACCAAGAAGAAGGATTGATATCAAGAAAATTCTTGTCAAGTGAGTTCAATGTTTCAAACTAATGTAGCCTATAATTTACTATGAATAATCTTGGCATCTTTGACACATCACTCGGCCTAAGTTGAGCACTCACCCAAAGCATGCAAAGGAACCAAGCACCTTTTTAGAGTTTCTTATATAGGATATTAGCATGATGATGTTTAAACATATTCAGATTCATAACTAGACATAAGTATTCCACAATGAATAATCTAGATTTATATATTAGAGAATCATAATAAATGAACTAAATAATAACTATGATAATATTAACCATATAAGAACCAGATTCAGTTATGTCTAATACCATTATCCAGCCAATATACTCCATTGCATTAAATACTTGTAAAACATAGAAGCTTATTACACTATATCAAGTATCTCTATGAGTCATGTGCATGTCAAAACCAGCAGCACAACTCTACAATAATTCACCACTTACTAAACTACACAAATCAATACATATTTATAGGGGTGGGGACTTTCCCTTCACCACCCATGCACTTCTCAAAAATAGGTCACATGCTGATAATATCCATGCACCTTTACAATAGTATGCAAAACATGCAAGTTCTCTAATAATAGATGTCCTATAGTTAACTCCAAGTAGAAATCCTATTATTAGCTTAAACTATGCATGGTGCTTATCTACCGCTTGTTCCCAAAATACCATTGTGTGTAGCACAAGTCTTCATCTCTATGTGTGCTCCACACGTTATCTCAAAAAATAGTCCTTATCCACAAAAATGGCTAAGTCCTGAGCCAAAGTGTTATGGCACACATTTCCTTTCCTATCTTCTCATGCCTTCAAATGCACCTTGTTCCCGCGTGTGCATCCTTTGTGTGTCTTCTCCTTAGAGAAACATTTTTTCTACTCAACATTACCCCACACTAAAGTACATTTCCACCTCAGAAATGGGAATTATTTCTGATGTCTCCAATAATAAAGAATAAGTAATGAAAGAATGAATGAAACATTATACAAAAGAATGAAGTTTACTCTGCAGCACCCTCTTCTTCAATTGGAAGGATTAACTCTGGATATTCAGTTTTGATTTCAACCTCCAATGTCTACTAGTCACTTAGTGCATTCATTTTTTTCTTTGGAATATCTATGGCTATTGCATCTAATTCATCCTGAGTGATCTTCTCTTTCTCATTTTGTAGCACCGAACAACATTGGCCATACCTGATAGCATTCCTTCCATGAGATCCATATTTTGCACTATGAGTTTCCCAATCTCATCAATTTTATCCTTGTGTAGATCCTAGGCTGCTACTGAGGGCCTCACACTTTTGTTTTACTAGTGTTAATATTTCGAATGCCCAAGTGTTTCATCTTTCATTGCCTTCAGAACTTCATTATCCTCTACCATAGTTCTGATCCTTATTATGGCGTCTGGCGCCACACATATATTGAGAGCTTGGTCGGCTTTCTTTAGCTCATATTTCAAGGTTTGGAGCAAGGCCTCATAAGTTGAAACTTTTCTAACAATATTGGCCCTTGATCTTACTACTTCTTGTGCAGAATCCTTTGGTGCGGGCATTTGAATTAGCCCATCATCTAATACCAAATTGACCAAAGTGCGCACATAATGCATAGCAGAAGGAAATTTTTCAAGAACTTGAGATTCTAGATGAGGCCTTGTTTTAAGAATGTGATCACCAAGCTCCTCAACCATGCTAACAAAGGCCTCATTATTTTCCTGTTCTCATTCCTTCTCTTCTTTTAAGCACTTTATCTCTGCAATTTTATCCTTGTTATCTTCAAGCAACGCTCAAATGGTGGTGGCCTTATCAATTTTCCTCTGTGCCACCTCACTAGATACCTTAACCAAGGAATTATTGACCTACTCATCAAACATTAGAGTAGGTTTTATTTTCATTTACCTACTCTGGGGTCCCTTCTCCACTCTGCGCAAGACACATGACTCTTCACACACGTCAAAATCTAGTTCCTCCATATGAGTCTACATGGACCAGGATAATTTCTTCCTTGTGCATGTAGTATCCATATTTGGATCCATAATCTCCCAACCATATAACTCTTTAAGGCCCACAAAGTGCTCTAAAAACAAGCACGGATGATTTTTCTCATGTCCTCAAAGCATAGCCCATATTAGGGACAACATATTCTTCACTTTTCCTCTCTCTTTTTTTCCTTGGCCCCTTAAGAACCTGGGTACCAAGGTTTGGAGTTGACCCTTCTCCTTCCTGAGTAGTAATGGATGCACTGGGTGGCTCACTCACAACTTCCTCTACTTCTTTCACCCCTTCCTCGTCATCTCTCATCTCTTCATCTCAGGTCTCCTTTGCATCTTTAGGTTGAACCAGGATTCCTGGTGCGTTCTCCCCGACTCCTCCTCCTCATCCTCTTTAAGCTTCAGATTTATTCTCCTCTTTTTCTCGGGTGTTTCTTTTTGAGGGGAGAGTCAAGGTGACCTTCGTAAAGGTTGAGATGTTCATGTGCCTTGGGTTCTGGTTCTTTTGAACACCCTCTTGAACTGGCATTCCTCATGGACTATGTTTATATCCAAGTCTTCCTCTTCTCCTTGTGGCTATGGAGGAGTATATGCACACTCACTTTCTACTTTGTCAATGGTCTAACTCTGGCCTCTATGGTCCAAGCCTCCATTATCCTCATTGATTTCTTCTTCCTCATCTTCCTCTAAGGTCGAGGTAGGATTTGGAGCTGCCACATTTTCAATTGTATGCTTTCCTTTAGGCAAGCTTGGGAGCATGAACTCATTCTCCACATACTGGCCCTTTTCCAATATAGGATTAAGTTGGAGGTAGATAAGCATGGCCCCATTGTCCCCAATATCCAAACTTACTGGCTTCATACTTATGACATCAGAAATAAGCCTCTTAATGTAGGCAGATCGACCTGGATAAACATAAGTTTTCCTTAAGGTATGGTAGTCACAGTCTACCTTGTCTGCATTGTAGCTTAACCGGCGTGCATGAGAAAACTTGTGTATTACTTCCTAGAAGAATCATGTTGTGAAGGTGTATGGTAGTTTACACCAAGGAATCCATGTCCCATCCTTCATTACAAACCGCATGATGCAAAAATGTTGATATACCGTGAACTACATGGCCTTTCCCACCACTGAGGGTAACTCCTTTGGAATGTGCCATTCCTCCTTGAAGGTCGTGCAAATTTGGTCATACCATAACTCTGCCCTTTTCTTGAACAAACCACTCATTGATCCTTCACATAGATATTTTTCAAACCTCTCTGCAAGGGAATTATTTTCCATGGGGTATTCCCAGATTTTATTGTTTGGTCCGTTAGGCACTCCATGCCTTCATTTTGTGCCTCAGTCAAATTTTCACACATTTAGAGCACTCAAAAGATTATGGAAATGGCTTCATTAGATAGGATTTTTCTTCCCCTTTCCAGAAAGGTAAAATTTTCCTCCTAACTCCTTGTAATTTTCGAGTTATGGCTCGGCGGGGTTTGAAGGGGAAATTTTCCCTAGACAAGCCCGCAGCCAGTGAAAAGCTAACACGTGTCATCGGCAGAGCGGCAAGGCGTCGGGGAGTTTTGGCACTTAGCCTCTTTGGCTAAAAATGCACAAAGGCAAATTTGGCACCGTGGGCCCGCAAAAGAAAATGAAAAGTGCCACACGTGTCCTATCCGTGGCGGGAGTCGAGGGGCGAGGAAGAATTGAATTTTTCACCTTTTTGTCAAAAGGCACAAAGGCAAAAGTTGAACTGCATCTACACCAAGCAATGAGAAGGTGCCACGTGTCGAGAGGGGGGGGCGGAGAAGTTTTGGGAATTTTTCCCAAATTGAAAAAAGAGAGAAAAGGGCAGGTCTTTGGCCCGCGATCCCATCAACAAACTAGGTGGTGCCACGTGTCCTAGAGGGTGGGGGCATGGATTTTTTTGGGAAATTTTTCCAAAAGGGAAAATTTTAAAGTTTGACCCCACCGACCCCAATTTTGACCCTGTTTTTACTAGTTTTTCCCTAAATCTTCAGAGGGCCATATCTTTCGAACCAGAGCTTGATTTTTTTGATTTTTGGTGTCATTGGAAAGTATTGAGATCCTCTACATGATGGATGGTTCAATTTTGAATTTTGATGGAGTTTTGTGGGAGAAAAATGGGAAAACATCTCTGGCATGCAAAAAAATGTAGAAATGGTTCCCAACCACCAAAATTAATGAAGTATGGGCCTCTTTTTTGCTCTGCAAAGCAATGTACAATGAAGTATGGGATTTTTCATGGAAACCCATCATTTTATAGGCCAATTAAATGGATTTTGGTGGTTGGAATTTAAAATTGATTTGCCCACATTTTTACATTTCCTTCATTTTGTTCGATGGTTAAAAGCTAGATTTGGCTCATTTGTAAAAGGTTGTTCATCATTCTTCTCTGCTCTCTCCCTCCTTTTCTTCCCAAGGTCGAAAAATGGAGTTTGAACCTCCTCCCCTCTCTGTAATGGCATTTTTTTCCTCTTACCCGTGAAATGATGTTTTGTGCAAACTTCTGGAGCAATAAAAACATGTTTTGTGATGCATTTGTCCATCCTTGCTCATTTTTGGTTGTTTTCTTCTTGCCTCTCTTCATTATAGGTATTTGTGCATGTTTGGATGTTCATTGCAGGTTTTGGAGCTATGTTCATGGAGTTTTGGAACATTTTTTTGTGTGAAATCCATCCTTGGTTTTGTGATGCACTTGTCCATCCTTTCCATTGCTCACCTCTTCTTGTTCCATGGTAGTTTTGATAGATGTTCAACATTTTCCTTCTCTAGTGTATCACCGTTTTAGTGTAGGCTCTATTTTTCCCTTTTTTCTCTCTCTTTGTCTCCTTGGAAGTTAGATTAGGATTAGATTAGTTTTCCTGCACTAGAATAGCTTGTGGTAGGTAGTTTAGGAAGAGGAACCAACCTTCTCTGGAGAGCTTTCCCATTTGCAAAGGTCCCACACTTTGGGAAAGCTCAATGTTGTGCATTCACACAAAATGACATTGCCTTAGAAAAGTAGATCCATAGGTCATTTTGGGGGTGTTGTGAATTTTCACTAACAATTTTGGCATGGCATGCCTGTGGGACCTTAGAGGTCTTCCACTTTGTTTTTGTAGGTTGATGTGTTCCTATGAAAATTTCAGCCTTTGGAGGCACTTGCAAACACATCTGGTAACTCCATCTGATCAATAACTCATTCTCTGAGTTGCAGACCTATTTTCCATCCATTTCCATTCATTCTTCCTTCCATCTCTTCATCTTCTTCCATTCCATGAATTTGTGCAATCATGACTTCATTTCCATCATGGGATTCACATTCACAACAACAAAAATGTTTTCCACCTCCAACATATTTTACAAATCCTTCAAATCAGCATTTTGAACAAATTCAAAATCATCATGCTTACCCATATGAGCAATACCAAAATCAGTTTGGTTATGAAACATATCAAGAGCAAGGGTATGCATGCAATGAGGGTAGTCAAGAAGAAAATGCAGATTTCTTGGAGAAAATCCAAAAAATGGAGGTTGGCATGGTGCAATCAAGGGCTCAAGCACAAATGAAGGCTTTCAGAATTGGTTTCAGAGCACCCTGTCCATGGGGAGGCCCTTTTCCAAGACACTTTAGCCCTCAGGAGAAGTTGGACTTCATGATTGAGATGCTACCCCAACTTGCACAATGGATAGTAGAGATAGAGGCCTATAAACTTGGTGTTGAAGCAACCTTGTCAATGGGTAAGTTCTACACCATCATCTGGTTTTTCTCTTTCCATTCCTCAAGTAGCACCATCTCATTTTGAATGCCAAATTCTAAATCCAGCCCATGTTGTCCCAAATGTTGATTTCATTTCTCCATCCCCTAGTCTTCCACCCCATCTCAATTCTTCTATCCTTTTCCCTTCCAAACAGCCATCCCCTCCAAAGAAACAAGAGTTTCACCTCCTCCACCACCAAAAATAATTGCAAAACCAGTTGAATCACAACCCACCCTCCTCTTGCATTCCCAAATCCATGTTGGGAAAATGAAAATCAGAAAATCAGTCATGAAGGACAGCAAGAAGAGGAGCCCAACAGGAAAGAAATGACAGAAAACTTGAGAAGTTGGGCTCTCAAATTTGGGATAACAAAGATCCCCTTGATGGTAAGCCTTCAGAGGAGGTAAAGGTTGAAGAACAAGTGGTGGTTAGGACTGATTTTGTTGCAGTAGAAGAAGAGAAAAAAGAAGAAGTAGATCAGCAATCATTTTGCTCATAATGTAGTGTCCATGTTGGCACTCTACTTGAAGAAGATGTTGGTCCAATCCAAGTTACACAATCAGCCATGGAAGAGGAAAGCTCTAAAAGAGATCTTGCAGCCCCAACTTGTCCTCTAGAGCAGCAGATTGAAGAGTTTGATTTGAAAAACTTCATGCTAGAGGAAGAGTTCAATCAAGAGCAAGATTGTCTTCAAGTAGTAGCAGAGGAAGGAGAAGTTGCTCCAAATCCAAAAGAAGAGGAGCACATTCCAGCTGTGGAGGAGAAAAGTGCAGATCCAAAAGCTTTGAGCACAAAATAGGCTATAGAAGAACCTTCAGTTCTTCCTTCCACTTCATCTCTCTTGAGTTCTAGTGTTGAAGAAGAGTTTGATCTTTCAAACTCAATGATTGAAGATGAGAGAAACCATGGTGATCAAGTTGTAGATCAAGAGAACACCATGGGAGAGGTTGAACATTTGCAGTAGGACAACAATGAGGTAGTTTATCTGTCAGATTTGGAGGATTGTTTTGATGGAGAAGAACCAGTTGAAATCACACCATTTTCTCCTTCATCATCCATCTTCCAAACACAAGAGACCTGCTGCCATGAAGGAGAGCATTCATTTGTAGTAGCCTACATTTTATAGCAGCCTTTTGGAGCCAAGATTGGAAGATTTTAATCTTCCATGTTCTTCATTAGAGGAGGAAGAGAAAATCAGAGGATTCCATCATCTCTTCCACACCATCCATCCAAGAAGGTCTACAAGAGGACTCCATTTTTGGAGTTGAATTTCAAAGCAATGGGCACATTCAAAGGATCATACCTTGCCCAATAAGGTATTTGGCTTCATTGGAGCCAAAGGAGAAGCCACAACCAGTCATGCTTGCTTCTAAGCATGAGTATGAGCATCAAAGTACCAAGGATCAGCTGCAATACCTCTACAATCCAAATGCAGAGCAACTAAAAGAGGTATTCAATTTGTTTTCAGTTGACACCTTGCTGATTTGGGTAGAAGACCAACTTCTTGTTGATTTTCCACTCATCCTAACAGCCATGATCAGCTCCAAATCAATTGCATGGCTGCCAATTTTGAAGAAAGGAAGCTATTTTGCACAACCAGTTGTAGGGTTTGTTTAGCTTACCCTTTGCTTCTTAGTTAGAGTAGAGTAGGTAGGTTTTCTTTAGTAGAAGAAGTGTTTGTGCACACTCTACATATTCCACTTGGGATATGTATGATTTTCAATTTTGTACATAGTTTTTTGGTGTTGGTTTTTGCTCTTGCACAGTCCATTTCAGTGGCATTTTGGTGAGGTCAACTCCAAGTTTCAAGTGGGTTTCCAAGTGACTCAGAGGTCGAATTTTCAGAGTTCAGATCAGAATCAGTTTATCAAGCTTGACTCCATGCCCAATGGATGCTTCAAAGGCCACTGATATTTCATCTAGTAGGCAGATGACCCCTGAGAGTCGCCAAAATTGTTATCCAAAATGAGCCCCCTACTCATTTTGGCTAACTTGCCTTCATTTTGTGCCTCAAAATTTTTACACATTTAGAGCACTCAAAAGATTCTAGAAATGGCTTCATCAGATAGGAATTTTCTTCCCCTTTCCAAAAAGGTAAAATTTTCCTCCTAACTCCTTGTAATTTTGAGTTATGGCTCGGTGGGGTTTGAAGGGGAAATTTTCCCTAGATAGGCCCGCAGCTAGTGAGCCTTTTGACACGTGTCATGAGGCGGAGTGGCGGGCTTCGGGGAGTTTTGGCACTTAGCCTCTTTGGCTTAAAATGTAAAAGGTAACTTTCACCGAAAGCCCAAATGGAAAGAAATGAAGGCCAGGGCTGCTCCACACAATATCAGATGCCACGTGTCCAATGGTGGGAGTCGGGGGGCGGAATAATTTTTTTTTTTTCACCACTTTTGTCAAAAGGTGCAAAGGAAAAAGTTGAACAGCATCGGTGTTAAGCAATGAGAAGGTGCCACGTGTCTGTCAGAGGGGGGGGCACGGTGGTGGAATTTTTGGGAAATTTTCCCAAATTGAAAAAAAAAAAGAGAAAAGGGGAAGGTTTTGAAGCCCACGATCCCATCAATGAACCAGATGGTGCCACATGTCCCAGAGGGTGGGGGCATAGAGTTTTTTGGGAAATTTTTCCAAAAGGGAAAATTTTGAAGTTTGACCCCGCTGACCCCGATTTTGACCCTTTTTTTACCATTTTTTCCCTAAATCTTCATAGGGCCATATCTTTCGAACTAGAGCTCATTTTTTCACAATTTTGGTGTCATTGGAAAGGTATTGAGATCCTCTACATGATGGATGGTTCAATTTTGAATTTTGATGGATTTTCATGGGAGAAAAATAGGAAAACGTCTCTAGCATGCAAAAAAATGTAGAAATGGTTCCCAACCACCAAAATTAATGAAGTATGGGCCTCTGTTTTTCTCTGCAAAGCAATGTACAATGAAGTATGGGATTTTTCATGGAAACCCATCATTTTTGCAGGCTGATTGAAAGGATCTTGTTAGTGGTTGGAATTTAAAATTGATTTTCCCACATTTTTACATTTCCTTCTTTATTATTTGATGGTTAAAAGCCATATTTGGCTCATTTGTAAAGGTTGTTCATCATTCTTCTCTTTCTCTCCCTCATTTTCTTCCCCAAGGTCAAAAATGGAGTTTGAACCTCCTCCCCTACTCTGTAATGGCATTTTTACCTCTTACCCATGAAATGATGTTTTGTGCAAACTTCTGGAGCAATATAAAAACATGTTTTGTGATGCATTTGTCCATCCTTGCTTGTTTTTGGTTGTTTTCTTCTTGCTCTCTCTCTTCATTGCAGGTATTTGTGCATGTTTGGATGTTCATTGCAGGTTTTGGAGCTATGTTCATGGAGTTTTGGAAAATTTTTGTGTGAAATCCATCCTTGGTTTTGTGATGCACTTGTCCATCCTTTCCATTGCTCACCTCTTCTTGTTCCATGGTAGTTTTGATAGATGTTAACATTTTCCTTCTCTGGTGTATCACTGTTTTAGTGTAGGCTCTATTTTTCCCTCTTTTCTCTCTCTCCTTGTCTCCTTGGAAGTTAGATTAGGATTAGATTAGTTTTCCTACACTAGAATAGCTTGTGGTAGGTAGTTTAGGAAGAGGAACCAGAGCTTTCCCATTTCAAAGGTGTCTACTTTGGGAGAGCTTTCACCCATTTGCAAAGGTCCCACACTTTGGGAAAGCTCAATGTTGTGCATTCACACCAAATGACAATTTCCTTATTAGCTAGATCACTACTAACCTTTGGTCTTAAATTTTGGCAATGGGAGTTCGTACAACTAGTATACCCCTACCTTCTTCAAGAACTTCTCTCCAGCATCATCATACACTAGCATGTCATCAATTGTTCGCTTGTTGGTCTTTCTATTCAGCAATGCATCCAGTTCCTCCTTGTTCTCGGTGGTGTGATGTTTGTAGTCACACACCTTGCACTGTGGATATGGGAATCCCAATCCATCTGATAATTACTTCTTTTGATACTGCATTTCTAAAAAATTTCTCTCGGGAGCATCCTCGACCTCAATTTCCACCTTCTTACCCTTTGTTCCTACTCCAGGTGCTTTCCTTGGTGCCATGATAAAATTTGTCCTTTTTCCTCTATCGAGTAAGCTCCCATGCCCTAGCTCAAAACCACATGCCCTAGCTCCTTCTCAACACTTCTAATTCACTCAAACCCTTCTCAAATGGGTGACACAAGCCAATTCTATGCACAAATATTCTCTCCTCACCTAGTTTCACAACTCTCTACACCTCAATGTGTTTCGCTCAGTTTGGTCACAACTAGCTCACTTGAATACTTGTGATCACAAAGGTAGAAATGAACCCGCATCATATCTTTATATAGAGTTGTGAAAAGTTATCACATTTATTGCTCCTTTACCTACCACCAATCCTCTCATTAATTGACCATTTTCTAGATTTTTGCATGATACACCTACACGCCACATCTATAACCTTTTAGTGTGCCTTCCTACCTTCTAGCTACAAACCTCCTTTTGCACACTTCCATGTGCCGAAGTACCTCACCATTGTGCCTTCCTCTAGTAGTTTTTATAGCCTTGGATTACCTCGTGTTATATTGTTCATTCATTTGTTTCTAACTATGGTCTTTTTTAGGAGCAATTTTCTCTCTAGTAGTGCCTTTCCATACTATCTGCACTTTTTAATCAAGAGAAATCACCTATAACAATATTTTCTTATGTGTACCCATTTTTGAATGACAACCACCCCACACTAAGGGTATGTGCAGTCCTCTGTGCATAAAAACACTACTGATTGTGATCATCTTCTACCATGTAAACGTACTTATTACACAAAACACTAAACTAAATTGAAAAGCATATGACAAAGAAGGAAACACGCTAAATGAAATACAATAAGGAAAATCTATACTAAATGAAAATGTTGCCTTATTACAAACACCAAGAAGGCTTATTTATAATAAGGCTTCAATCTACTCCCGTTGAAGTAACCTCTAAGTAATGACAAAGCATAGTGACAAAGAAGGAAACACATTAAATGAAATACAATAAGGGAAATCTATACTAAATGAAAATATTACCTTATTAAAACACCAAGAAGGCTTATTTATAGTAAGGCTTCATCCTACTCCCATTGAAGTAATTGAATAACCATGTTCCATCAAGAAATGCTAACTAGCAAGTGCACGATTTAAGTATGTGAGTGTAACACCCTGAACTGTTGTTACTTCCTCCTGAGCATACAAGTGTTGATATGTGATTTCTTTGTAAAAAGGATGTGTTCCTTTGATTGAGAAGTCATGCTTGATATGTACTGTATCTTCTTTGCAGATTGCAGATCTTTGACTGAGTCGGAATATGATTGGACTCTTTTATTTCTTTCATTTCACGCCTGAGTTTAATCTGATCTCGGAATGAATTATGGAGTTATCCATCTATAAGACCTAGCCTTGGATCAGTGGAATTGATCCAAGTATTGCTTTAAGTTTGTTCGTGATGAATTAAAATTACAGACCTTGAGCAGGTTGCAAGGTCTGGATGCATTGAGTAAGCTAGTCCGGAGTATAACTCAGGTTGATCGTGTGAAATGGATTGGTTCCCGATATCGAAGTATATCTGGAAGGTCTTGATCGTGGACCAGGTAATAATTCAGTTACATATAATTCTGTAGCCTAATGGCAGTACAGGAGTGAACCCTGTTCGAGAATGCATGTTGTAGGTTCTTTTTCTGAGCATATGAAATGTTAGACCTAACTGGAATTATTAATGTTAGTAACCTAAAACTAAACCTAACCTAGGGGTTAGATTAGTGTAAATCTAACCTAGACCTAGGCTAAGAGCTAATGTTCTAAGTTAGTATCTATGTTCTAAGAGGTTAGACTAGGTGTTATCCTAAATCCTAACCTAAGTTACTAACCTAACTATTGAGCAAGGATTAAGGGGACCTATGGAGGGGTGCGAACCATGGGCGGTAGTTTCTATGTTATTAAATGCGGGATAAGCATGAGGGACAGGTAATTTGGTGGAGGTTTTAAAACGGCTAACTTGAGCCGACGTGGCAGGTCGCCAAAGTTGGAAATGGTCTTTGGTATGCATTTGTCCATCGCCAACTATGGCGGTCGGTGGCAGTGGAGATTGAGTGGGAAAATGGGAGTAAATGCCATTTATGGACTCGGTCTTCGAGCTCGGATTTCATGGGGAAGCATGCAAAATGGAAAGTTAATAGTTTATTGGGTTTTGCATGCGCTCCGGTTTTCCTTCTGTCTGTTCACTGGTTCTTCGCACCAGTCTTCTTGGTGTTGCATGGCAAGTATGAGCGTAACTAGCTCTTTCCTCTGGCAAGGAAAATATATAAGTCATGGAAATAGCAAATTTTTGTTGGTGGCTCTAACTTGGAAAAGAAGGAGAAGGTTCGAGCTCTTTCAGTGGTCTGCTTCGAAATATTAAGCAAATATCCAGGCATGTTAGGCCCTAACCTTTAAAAATCTTGCTTTCTTTCAAGTGATTTCATTAGAACAACTCTGTTCAAATGATTTATGGGTTTAGATGATTTTATGGTAGCTACGGGTGATTTTGTTACTGTATCTTCTTGCTGTTTGATTTTCAAATTTAACCCTTGATGGGTGTGTGTTGTATTTCGAACTGTTGCTCTATTTTATTGTGTTTTACATTCCGGCGTAAGTCTGTGAAACGTATGCTTGAAGGGTACTTATCCTGCTCTGTGAGAACCCGTGCATGTTTCCCTTGCTGGGTTCAGGCTACAGTAGAAGCTTGTTGTTGATACTTGTTGATTGAGGCTTGTTGTTGATTCTTGTCGGAAAAGATACTGATGGACATTTTGTTCAGTTAATTGGACTTCTTTGTAACTTCTGTCGAGGTTATTAAGGTAGTGGTTACTGAATCTTATTGGGTTTCGCTTTGCTATTTTAAAAGTTATTTGTGAATGGATAACTTGCGTGTTCTGATACTTCATTGCGACACCGTGTCCTGAAGTTATTTTTCCCTTGCATTGTGGTTATGGGATGCAACCCGTTGATAGAATGCAATATATATATTTATTGTACTCAAAACGACTCTGTGGAGTCCATTGAATGATTCGTAAATTGTGGACCACTGTTGAAACTTCGTATATATATATATTTGAATATTGATAATTTGATTTTTATCTGAGTCTTGGAGGAGTAACAAGTATTACGACCTCTGTTATTTTGTAATGAATACCTTCGTGTTGCAAGGAATTTTTGGTACAGACTCTTTGGGTGTATTTTTATGTTTCCTTTCTGTGCAAACTTGTGCGAAAAATATTGATGAGGCTCAGTTGGTTTCCTTGTTGCGAAATCAGTAGTTAGCTTTTGTTTATGCCTGATTTTTAAATGTTTACCATTGATTGGCACAGATTGGAATCATTTACTATTATTTATCTTGTTATTGTTGTTTGATTGATTGAATCCTTGAAAGGTAACCAGTGTATTTGCCTCAAATTAAGCCTGATTTGGTACACTGTTGTTTTTGTCACTGTTGGAGTTCCTTGAGTATGGATAGATATCATGTGTCCTGGCTCTGTTGAAGTGAGTCGCGAATACCATACTTTAAACTCTGAATGCGTCCAGATGAGAATAGATATGTTATGTTTCCTTTCTGTTTATTCCAGTCAGATGAGGTTGTGCATGTTGCGGGAATTCTGTGTGATTATCTCGGCATAGTCTTAGGGAAACATCAATTGCTTAATGCCATGGAGTCTATTGTTGACTGCGATATAATAGAAGTTCTTTGATTTCGACCTTGGGTCGAAAAGCCTTACTGTGTTTAAGTAGGGACTAGCATGGGCTGTAGGTTGATGTAAGGGATTGTTGGCGTGTTTACGTCTTCTGTTGCATGTATACCTATTCATGAGCTTGATTGAACTTAGGAGTCATCGGCTGCACCTCAACAGGAAATGGCAGTGAATATCCTCTTGTATGTCGCTTCGTGTGGGAGGTCATGCAGAGTCTGTTTGGTAGATAGTCATCACTATTGGCGTGTTAGCTACTGTACGGGAGTTTTGTTATATTTGATTTTATCAAAACAGTGGTTCTCCTTGTGGCTCATCTGACTTATTCGTATGCATGTAAGGTGAATGCTTTCCATTTGAGGAGATGGTACAGTCATGAACTTGTTGAAGGGAAATATGAATGACTTGTTTTCTTTCTCTTCTGTTATGAAAATATATGTCGATATTTTTATTTAACCGTTGGAACTGTTTTTAACATATTGATGGAATCATGATTTGTTATGATATTCCTTTTACTGTTGAATGAAATGATCTGTCTGAGGTTTGCTGTTTTTGGAATTCAGATGGATAAATGATTAGAATACTTTCGTTCTTCTTGATCCCTAATATTTTGATGAAATATTTGAGAAGTATTTAGGACTATTCTGTAACGATAATAGAGTTACACATTTGTAGTCATTTTTGTATTACAAAGGCATAGTCTGAAACATGTATACTTGTTTGGTGAATTGATCTCATTTAAACAGGTTGTTTAATGAAAACAATTGGTGGATTGCAATTGTTTTAAGAGTTAGTGCTTATCATGCTCAGTTCATCGAACTGACCCATGTTGACAAATTTTGCAGATGGTCGCCGTAAGTGGTAAAAGCATGCAGATCTGACAGGATGTTCAGATTGTTTAACTTGGTTTATGATGAATTCAGTTTGATTTTCTTTAAATGTACTATAAGAGGAAATATGTTCTTCTTCCGTTGAGTATTGTATCAAGTATGTTGAATGCATAAAATGTATTTGATTAGTTCTGAAAGGAATGGAAATTGATATTTGTTACTTATGTGTTTGTATTCTTATCTTGATAGTTTGACCTTCTTCGGTTCAAATATCTTGAGAGCATTATTATTATTGCATATATTTGGAGACTTTTGTGATTGTCAATATAAGCTTGCAAGAATATGAGACTGAATTCTTATGATTGTTTAGCAGTTCCTGTATGTTCTATCAGGAGCTAAACTGAAATTTAGATCACTGTCTTTCTGAAAGATAGGGTTAAAATAAACCTAAGCAGAACGCTAAACAAGCTGAATTAAATTATTAATCCCTAGTCTTGATTATGCCAGGACAACATTTAATTGGATTCTTAATCATTATATCTTGATACTAATAAGTACGATATAAATTCAGTTATGAGAACTGATATAAACCTAGATGGGGTTCAGATGGCAATCTCATGTGAAGTTTATGAGATATTGTCCAATTTCATTGATTTAGAATTATGTATATTCTATGAACTCCTTGATGAGACCATAGTCTTAATAACTTCTCTGTGTAATGGGTTTTATTGAGAAAGGTCATCCTAAGATGAGGAATCCAGGGATCGGGAAAGGCTAACCTTAAGGGAAACGTCTTTTAATGTAATTTAAACTCAATGTGCGTAACGCTTATTAATTAGTAGATCTTTTCGAGGCAGATTTAAAGGTTGATGGCACAAGTCAACTGCAGGGTTGTACCTCGAGAAGATTAGGATCTTCTCGAAGTTACAACAATGCAGGTGACTTATGACGGCACCCTTTGCATTGATCGCTAAGATTTACACCTTTAACTCGAACAAGTTACTTTGGGACCGATTAGGAATGTGGTCACATTATATGGCTGCCTAGGAGACTCGGGGTATCATGACACACTGGTTTAACTAGGGTTGACCCAGTATGTCATCTTATCCCTAGTCCTCGAGTGCATCCATATAACGTTGTCACCTTACTAATCCGTTCCCGAGTGATTAACTTGGGATAGGAGGGACTGACAGAAGTCGGTATAAGACATTCTACATAACATAAGAATGGGGTGAAGGACGTATTCCAGATTGACGAGTATGCCGTTAAGGAATACGAGACATAAGCAGTATGTTTCAAATCTTTGGCCAAAGTATCGCAAGCTGCTGATTGCGTTGTCCTGAGTCACCTGGTCTAAGGGATGAGATGCCGATGAATAATGGTAACAGTTATTTAGTTAGGTTCCTTGGACAGAGCATTCTGAATCCCAGAATAGGGAAGAGAACCGAAAGAGTGTTGTGTTAAATAAAAATGCCAACTCTTATTACTCATGAATAGATCGGTAGATTACCGAGTCATGGAATGAATAGATCGGAGGTACTCCGAGTCATTACAGCTGCATATGGTTATCTGTTATAAGAATGGTTATTTGATTTGTGAGTTCTAAATTATGTATTTAGAACCAGGAAGCATTTATCAAAAAAAAAAAAATTGACTTGTTCTATTGTCTAAAATGAGGTTATTCTGATGAGTGATAACATATGGTCCCAACCAATGCACCTTAAGCTTGCCTGGGTGGCACAGAAAATTTGAATCATAAAGAAGCACCATCTACCCAACCTCAAGCTTCTTTTCCTTGATATGTCTATCATGCCATGCCTTCTTTCTAGCCTTTTCCTACTTCTAACTCCAACGTGCTATGGTGCATATCTCATCTAGTTGTATTAAGTTGTCAATTATCTCTTCCAAATATTGCTCATCAACTATACCTCCAGTGCACACAATACGTAAAGAAGGTAACATAAATTCTATGGGAAGAATTTCTTTTACACCAAACACCAACTTAAATGGTGTGGATTTATTCAACCTTTTATAGGTTTTTCTATATGCCCAAAGTACAACAGAAACTTTATCATCCCAATATTTCCTTCCAACATCACAAATATTTGTCAAGGTTTGGCTCAATATCTTATTGAATGCCTCAGCAGTCCCATTTTCTTGAGGGTGATAGGGTGTGGTCTTGTGGTGCACGACCATAAATTCATCCAATAATAAAATGATTGTATTATTCAAGAAATGTGTGCCCCTATTACTTTTCGAATCAATAGACATCCATACTGGTAAGAATATTTTCCCATAAGAACCTTACTATTATAGCGCTATGAAATCCTTTATAGGTTTTGCTTCTACCCACCTTGTAAGATAATCTATACATGTGATAATGTAGAGAGATCCAGTTCTATGTGTAGCTAGGGAAATAGGACCTACAAAGTCTATTTCCCATTTTTCAATTGGTTCTGCACTAGTAATATACCTTAAAGGCATTTCATCTCTTTGCCCAAGTTTTCCAAGGCATTGACAATGAGCACACACCTTACAATACTCCTTGTAATCCTTGTACAAGGTTTCCCACCATAAACTAGCGAGTAGAATCTTATGCGTGGTGGCGTCATCTGTATAGTATCCACCTACAATACCACCATGAGCCTCTTCCATGATTATCATTCATTCATGCTCTAGTACACACCAACACAATACTTCATCTTGTCCTAGTTTGTAGGTCACCACTGATCAACATGAAAGGTGTAACACAAATTACAAGTTGTTTCTTTTCCAAGGATTTCATTCCTTCTGGCGTCATACTTGTGCGTAAAAAGACAACAATATCCTCCAATTATGAAGGTGTGTGGTTTAACCTGTACAACTGTGCATCAGGCATTATATCTTCAATTATTTTTTATGTCCTCTCTTGATTGAATTCTTGATAAGTGGTATGGGCTAGAATTACTTTTTCTGGGTTTTACCACGATTATAAAGTCAAAATCTTGGAATAAGAGAACCCATCGGCATATGCAGCCCCTATAAAATGGGCTTATTTACCAAGTATTTCAATGCCATGTGATCTATATAAAACATAAAAGGTGTTGCTAGCAAGTATTGTCTAAACTTATGTAGCGTGTAGATCATTGACAAGGCCTTGCACTCTGTAGTTGTATAATTTTGTTACGTAGGGGTAAGTGCACCAAGTTGGGGGGCCAAAAGGGGGTCTTAAGTGGACGTATTTTTCTAGAAAAAAATTCAACTTGTACAAGTTTTTCAAAATAGTTACACTCAAAATTGGAAGATGTTGTAGAAATATGAATCGTATAATTTTGAGTCTAGTTTCTAAGCTACTAAATTTTATTGAAAACGGATAATTTTAAGTGGTTCAAACAACTAAAATACCAATAGATGCTCCTATTTTTGTTAAAAAACATAATAGAGTGACTTTCATGCCCCCCACCATTTTTTGAGCACCATTTAGTATTTTTGAAAACCCTTCGGTATAAAGATATCTAGGAGCATCTAGTTTGGGCTCCATTTTTTTTCGATTTTATAGCGAATATTTTTTATTTATGATTTTTCTAGTACGAAATTTTATGTTTTGAAAAATAATGAGCTCTAACCGTGCCCCTCCTAACTACCTCAAAAATATTGAAAATTAGAATTTTTTTAAAATATGTATAGAATTATGCCTAGTTTGGGATAGTATAATTGTTTTTAAATTTTGATCACCCAAAAAAAAAAAAGATACACCATGAAAGATAGACATATTTACACTTTTAAAAATAGCTATAAAAAGGCATAGTTAGAAAATAAATAATATGGAAACCTTATATTAGTCAAAAAAATTGAAAAATTACATTTTTAGAAAGAATAAACTCTTCTCTACATCGTGGTATAATTTTTTTAAAATGGATCGATTATTTTATTTTTATTTATCATAGAGGAAGTGGCATTTTTACATTTTCTTGCAAAAACACGTTGTTTAGTGTGTTTATGACAGTCCATGCCACAAACTTGGGGATCAAACCGGATCCGAAGCCTTGAGGTATGGCTTGGAAAAAGAGAAAATACAAAATGCATAGGTGTTATAACACGTACTTGTTTTTCTTTGTTTATATATTATGGCCCCCAACATCCCTTTCATCTCTTTCATAGGAATTCTACAAACATTCTATTTTGTCTGTAATTTTCTCTACATTCTTGCACGATTTTTAGTAGTTCATTTTGTCCCCCACCCCACTAGTTGATTTTTTCTAATCATGTGTGATAAACGTCGAGCTAAGGATATGAGGAAAGTCAAGAACAAGACACTAGAGAAATTGGAAGAGAAGAGAATAAATAAATTGAAGAGAATGCAAAAACTTTGAGCAGGCAAAGTACATCCGCTATATCAAATGTAGCTAATGTATTAGAAAATGGGGATGAAATACATAATGAAAATATAGAGAATAATGATTTTGTAATGAATAATGATATTTAATTGAATAATAATATTGGTTTGGATGAATAAATTGATATGAATCCAATTGTTGAACCCTTACCGAGAATCCAAATGTTAACCCCAAAATTTGTATGAAAACTTGAATGAAGAAAGTAACTTTGTAAATGAATCTTCACCTCTAAGAACATATCCTTCCATTTTGTGAAGAAAACCAATTCACTTAATTGAAATTGATGAAAACATTATAAAACCAATGCCTAACAAAATATCTGAAAGAAATGCGAGAAGAAAATTTAGTGGAATTTGGGATAATTACTTTGAGAATTTAAATGACACACAAAGATGTCAATTATTTGTTACATTGATGAAATTAATTAAGATGAGACCTATAATGAAGACCTTAGGGTTAAGAACATCTAATGTTGTTGATCAAAATGTGTCAATTGTTGAAAACATACATAAAGCATACCAAACTGTAGGTGGAAAAAGATGCACCAAAGATAGTAATGTTACAGCGTGCACTTACTAATTGTATAGTAAGTGATAAAATAGTTAATAAATGCTTGATTAAAAGCAAGTGCTTTGAAGCTAAATAGAAAAACACGAATGAAAGAAATCGAGAGACGTAAATGTCTTTAGTTAATCAATAACACCGACTATTGGGCTTTCTTTAGTATACTTCCATGAAAAGACAAGAATACATCTGATATTATAAAATAATTAATTGTAAAATTTTGGAATGAGAACACAAGGGTGTTATCGAATAGAAGAGATACAAAAAAAGAAGAATAGGTTCTCGAAATCGTGAATCATGTGTAAAACATTCCTTAGATATGACTCAAATAGAATTGTTCTCTAAGTTTAAGAATTAAAATCCACAAATTAACATTAGCCAAAGATTATTTGAAATGAGAAAACCCTTTTATGTGAAAATTAATCACTCACGTACCACTTGTTTTTAGAGGCATCATGTTGAATTTTCAATGCATTATAATGTTTTTGTCAATTATGTCATGTTTTACATATACATCATATTGTAGGAGTGTGGATTAAATGTCCCACAAAAATCTTCAAGGGAATTTATTCGACAATATTTTGTGAAAAATCAATAAGAAATTTTTTTATAACAAAGCATGTTTAGATGGAATGTGCAATGTATGTGGTGGCTTGCCAAATTTGAAAAGTTATATCCATGAGAAGATTAAATATTCAATAGGAAAATAATTGGTTGATTTCACCAAATATAAATTGGTGGCATATCAATTAAAAGATGGAAAAGAATCTAAGAGGTGTGAGCATGTTAGAAAACAATTACCTATATCAGAATATATGGTCAAATTCAGAGAGGATATTTTTTTATGAGTATGCAAGGCACACACATAGAGCTCGATGGTCGGATGAACAATTCAAGTTAAGAAAGGAAATATTCCCACTTGGTACTATTGTTTTAGTAGTTGACTTCACAGAGAATTACACATTGCATCCACGAATGGAGGTTCGGTCTCAATATTATAACTCAAAGTGCAAGTTTCTATTTTCATGCATATAGCATTCATGCACTCTCTGAAAGCATTGAGCAAGATCAAAAAATATTAAGAGAGTATCATTTCTACATCAATAATGATCAGACAAATTCTATAGAATATGTACAAGGGTGTTTCTAGGTGATTTATGTGAGCTTGAATGAGAGGAACATTAGTTTCAATCAACATTACATTTGGTTGGACAACTACACTCACAATTCAAGAATGCACGGATGTTTTATTGGCTAAGCAGGATGCACAAAGAAACAAATGTACAACATATATAGATTTTTACTAAGGCAGGGCATGGAAAAGGAGAGCATGATGGTGTAGGAGCATGTGTGAAAAGAGAACTTCCAAGAGAAGAGTTAAAGTTCAAGGATGGTGCTAAATTTATGGATGTCAAAAAATATTGTTGATTGGTGTGTCAAGAATATGGGCCATGAATCTCAAGAGAGATCAACGGTTCATAGATATTTTTGGTTGATAGAGGAACAACATCTAGCAAACTTTGAAGATTGTATGACAGTTCCAGGATCAAGTGATATGCAAGCATTCCGTAGTTCAGATGCAAATTCTTAGACTATTTATATTAGGTGTATGACATGTTTTTGTATATCATGCATTGATTTTGAGTGGAATGAATGTGATTCATAGTAGTGGGTGGATGAATGGACTCATAGACCTCTAATTCCACTCAACATTCAAAAGTTCCATGAGCATTACAACTTACATGGTCTTGAGATCAAATGACAATGTTTCACCTGATTCTTAGATCCTTTCTTTGAAGTGTTGACAAAATAGATAGGGTAATGGGCATAGGAGGAATACCTATTCAAATTTTGGTTGATGGGTTGTTGCGCATGTATGACTTCTAGATCCACAACTAATTGTGAGAGCTTCCTTTTGGCTAGGAGGAACTACCTGTAATGAAAACAAGACCACCATAAGGGATTAAATAATATGGGTAGTGAACTGCCTAGCATATGCTAGATTCGGGAAGTGTGATACTTCCTAGATGGCTATCATTCTTTATTTTAAACAATTTAATGCCATAAACAAATTAAATCCTATTTTTTATTTAAAATGATTTAGGTATCTCACTTAAAACATAATAAGAAATAAATCTAATCTAATAGGCTAAGCTATAATAAAATCCAAAGGTTAAATGATTGATTCGGGTCTTTGTAGGTCTAATAGAGTTCTCGGGTAGATCACATGTGAATGAGAGTGAGGTGAAATTAGGTGGGTAGGTATTTGTTTAGGACTGTATGGGCAAATACAAAGACCGATGTCAGTCGGGGGGGTGACCTACGGCGTTAGATGTGACTGGAGTGCCGGTTCTTGTGAGATCTGGAAATGTCATAGAACAAGCTTTTGGTCTCCTTTGTGATTTCACAAAGGACTTTGGTTGGTTGAGATGAGGTATTGGGTGACTGGAGTAGGATTTGGTGAGGTTTTAATGGGTATATGGAGGTGGAAGTGTTGGATAAGTTCAATAGGGGGCAAGGTAAACAATGGATGATAAAATGATGATGAAATGAAATACACTAGGAAAGTATGACGTTATACTTACTTGGATTCTGATCCCAAATACTGTGTGTGAGGGATGGAGGTGCTGATGAGGGGTTTGAAGGCTGCAAGTGATCACCAACTGAAGAAAAGCTTCTGTATGGGCTGCATGTACTCTCCTCTTTGCTTGGATAGATCAAATCATGGTTGGGATGGCTATGTAGGAGAAGATGCTCAATCTCCTTCCTTGCATGTGGGTTTTTACTATAATTTTCTCTCTGAAGATGTGTTATCTCTCTGAGATGTGTTCTTTCTCATGAACCTTCTCCCAATATTTTCCAACCTTGAGAATAAGGTTTTTGGGGTTAAAAGGGGTAACTAGCTAGCGGCTCGGCTTAACTAGCGATGGTTAGGTAACCGGCATCCATCAAGGTGGGTGTTTCACATAGAATGTTTCCATTCTTAGAATAGAGTTGCTTCTATCTTTTCATTCTCTTGAGAAATAGATAAGGGTTAGGGCTAGGAGGAATACCTGTTGAGTGTTGGGAGGGTGTGCGCGTACCGTAGAGAGAGATCAGATCGATTGTGAAGAACTCCTTTTTGTCTGGGAAGGACTACCTGTGAATAAGAATGTAAGACCACCAGATTATAGTTAGACAATAAATGAGGGAACTGCCTTGGGCCCAGGAAATATTAGACTTCCTTTCGAAGGTGGTCAGTTCCCCTTTCAATACGAATTAACACAAATGATAACAAAGAAGTTATTGTGAAATTACGATTTAGTTACCTCATTAAAAAGCAATAGAGGAAAGGCTGGTTTTGGTTTGAGTCATTGACAAGGGTAATGTACGGTCACCGTATAACCGATCTCGGTTATAACACGTGCACCGGTTGTTGATAACCTGATATCGGTAGGGCGGTGATTTAGGGGCTTTTAATGAAGGTTGGCTATAAGGCGGTTATGGTGTTTATAAGGTTGGTAAATGATCGGGGGTAGGCAATAGGTGATGGAGAAGACTCGAGAGTGTGGGAGCTGTTCTTGGGGCAATACAAGGGTAGAGGAATGAAAGTTAGATGTAGGGTGCTATCGGGTAGTAGATCTAGGAGTGAGCTTATAATTACTATGAATCAGAAGTTCAAGAAATGGTATTTAAAAATGTACAAGACACTACTTACTAGTTCTTGATGAAGGTATAGCTCCAAGGATTGTGATGACGAAGACAAGGCTCAGGTGGGATGATCCGACAATCAAAAGTGAGCTTATCTTCTCTCCCAATGCTTGGATGAGTGTCGTTGTGCTCTGGTTACTCAGTTGTAGTCTTGGGCTCGATGTCCTTCTCTGCAAACTCTTCTCTTTCCTTCACTTGTCTCTGTCTTGCCAAGTGAATTCGGATCTTTCAAATGAATTCTGATCCCTTGTTTTTGGTTGGGGAAGGTCATTTATAGGGAACCGATGGTGGTTACGTGAATCGGCGGCGGCGGTCGAGTAGGAACCTATGTTGGTAAAGTCAAAGTGGGTAATGTTTTTAGTAAAATAGCCAACTTTCCCTCCTTTCTCCCGAGGGATTAGTTGTGGGCTTGGTCAAGTAATTATTAGGTTGGTTTTGGTGCGGGTGAGGAGTAATTAGTCATGGGTGTGGATGTAGACCAAGTTATAGGTCTTAATTAGGTTAGTTTAGGGTTAGGGCTAGGTCATGATGAGGTGGTGAAATGAGGTGGCAGGTTTGGAGATGTGGATTTATTAATTATAAGGTAATTAATAAATAATTGTGTAAGGTTTAAGTGGTGAGGTTAGGTTGCGAAATGAGATGCGGGGCACAGGGTGTCGTAAGACATAAATTTGGTGTCTACATTAGCCCCTTGTTGTTGTGTAGCTTGTCTTGTGAAGCTACACTGACAATAATAAGAAGTGGTTACTCCCGTTGAGGGTATAGGTAATCCCCCTCAAATCTATCACAGATTGAGGCGACGTGAAATCAGGGATAGGGTTGATAAAGGGTGAATTATGATGAGATGATGGTAAGATGGTGGGGTAAGTTGAAGGAGTTGGGACGCATGACACATTGAAATACAATAGTGCGACTAGGGTACATGAATTGAAGAGCAAAAAAGCAATTTATAGGCAAAGGTCGATAGTTTATCCAAACAAGGTTGATATAATCCTTGTATCAAGGCATAGGAAGTAGCTCTAGGGGATATAATGGGTAAGGTACAGGAATGTTTCGGCATATTCGGCAAGAGACTAAATGGTTGGTTTGGTTGAGATAAACATCACGGTCTCGTCTAGGCAAAGTTGGTTGATTGATCAAGTCAAGTATCCTAATCATGCTAAAAACACGAACAGGTGAGCGTGATTGAACAAAAAGCTACATGTTGGGTGGATAAAATCATAATTTATGGGTCTTGGTCAAGGTACTTAATTGGTGCAGCCTTGGGTGGGGCGATTGAGTGGTGAGGGCCTTGGGTCGGGCTTGATTGGTTGGGTGCGGCCTTGAGTCGGGCCGATTGATTTGTTGCGGCCTTGGGTCGGGCTGATTGGTTTGTTGCGGCCTTGGGTCGGGCCGATTGGTTGGTTGCGGCCTTGGGTCAGGCCGATTGATTGGTTGCGGCCTTAGGTGGGCGATTGGTGAGTTGCGGCCTTAGGTCGGGCTGATGAATTCAAAATAAGGCTATTTAGCAAAGCCGGGGGTAGGCGATGTGGTGAAAAATGGAGATTGGTGGATAAGGGACAAAGGTGAGTGTTATCAATATAAATACGCGAAAATATTTATATTTTTAAGGAAAACACAACACATGATAGGTTATGGTAGGGGATGGTCGAGCTAACCTTGGGAGACCCCATGTCTCCTAAGTGCTACCTACATAGCCCATTACACAAAGCAAGGAGGGGCCTCAGACCGATGTAGTTCTCCCTTAGGACCAGGGAGAGGTGAATTCAGGTAATTTGGTTGTGGTTAGGCAATTTGTTGGTTGGTAAAAATATTGATATTGGTAGGGTAATGTTGTTGGTGTTGGTAAGGTATTGGCGGTATTGGTGTAGGTATAGGTGAAGCGAAGGTTAGCTTACCCAAGTATTAGGGAAACATGTCCTGATTAAGGTCAACACATAATCCTAGATTCGGGTAAAAGAGGGAAAAGTGTCCCATAGTTGGAAAGAGCTGAACAAACCACATATTATCGGAGGATGAACTTGAATCCCTAGGTACCTTGCATAGGCGAGAAGTTGATAGGTGAAAAGAGTTGTATAATCACAATATATCGGATATACGTCACGTCCCTTGAGTTTTGTTGTTTTGAAGAATGGTGAGATGAGGTAGATGGTATAGCTGGGGCGCGATCGAACTTGTTATAAGGTGATTATTCTGACGAAAGAGAACCAAACCTAAATAGACAAGTCCATGACTCAAAAGTGCTTTTGAATGCTGCTTATTATTTTTATTTTTATTTTTATTTTATTTTTTTATTTTATTTTTGAATATAGACTGATCGATGTGGGAAGTCTATATGGGATATGCATTTTGTTGTTCTTGAGCTCTTCACGAAGCTGATCAATGCGAGAAGCTTCTGATAGAGGCTGACTTTGTATAGCTGTCCTTCAAGGGAGCAGTCTATTTATAGTAGCAGATGTGGCTTTTGTGTATAGTTGTCCTTCGAGGGAGCAGTCTATGTATAACTTTGAGGTCTAGATGTCCGTTTGGCATGAAGCATCTAGTTTTGTAGGAAGTTTGACTCAAGAATATCCCATAATTGTATAATTGAGAACGTGTTATTTTGATACTTTTAAGTCATGGACTAGACTAAAAAGGGGAAGGCATCTTTAAGAGGAGATGATGACCAAACCATGTGAGCGTGATTCTATTTTGAGATGCATGAAGCAAGGTGTATGAGGTGGTAAATGAGCTCAAGGGACGAGCGCAAGGTAGATAAGAAGTGATATAATACTAAATTCAATAGTAGAATGGTTGAAGATGCAAGGCATTAAGGGGTTCAGGCTCAGGTTTACCATTGAGTGAAGCTAAACGGTAAGTGCCTGATCCGTAAGTGTGAGTGATAATGTAAGGCCCAATCCAATTTGGAGCAAATTTTCCACGCTTGCTCTTTTCTAGTTTGGTTACATGTTGATTCTCTTTGAGGACAAGATCACCAATCTTAAAGGTACGCTCATGAATTCGCTTATCATAAGCATGCTTGATGCACTTTTGATAGATTTGAAGGTGGTCAAGAGCTGTAAGATGACGCTCGTCAAGAAGCTCCAATTGGGCTAACTGCTCTTGGCGGAAATCATCATTGGTGAGAATATCCTGGAGAGATATTCTTAGGGAGGGTATTTGTATTTCGAGAGGCAAGACAGCCTCGGTACCATATACCAAAGAAAATGGTGTGGCATTAGTGGAGGTACGAATACTAGTACGATAAGCCCAAAGGGCAAAGGGGATGTGATCAGGCCAATTTTTCCCGAGAATAGTTAACAACTTTCATGCCAAAAATTTTCACGTAGAATGTTTCCGTTCTTAGAATAGAGTTGCTTCTATCTTTTCATTCTCTTGAGAAACAGATAAGGGTTAGGGCTAGGAGGAATACCTGTTGAGTGTTGGGAGGGTGTGCACATACCGTAGAGAGAGATCAGATCGATTGCGAAGAACCCCTTTTTTCTGGGAAGGACTACCTATGAATAAGAATGTAAGACCACCAGATTATAGTTAGACAATAAATGAGGGAACTGCCTTGGGCCTAGGAAATATTAGACTTCCTTTCGAAGGTGGTCAGTTCCCCTTTCAATACGAATTAACACAAATGATAACAAAGAAGTTATTGTGAAATTACGATTTAGTTACCTCGTTAAAAAGCAATAGAGGAAAGGCTGGTTTTGGTTTGAGTCACAGTGACCGATGCCGGTCACTGTATAACCGACTGCGGTTATAACACCGGTACCGGTTGCTGATAACCGATATCGGTAGGGGCAGTGATTTAGGGGCTTTCAATGAAGGTTGGCTGTAAGGTGGTTATGGTGTTTATAAGGTTGGTAAATGATCAGGGGTAGGCAATAGGGTGATGGAGAAGACTCAGAGAGTGTGGGAGCTATTCTTGGGGCAATGCAAGGGTAGAGGAATGAAAGTTAGATGTAGGGTGCTATCGGGTAGTAGATCTAGGAGTGAGCTTATAATTACTATGAATCAGAAGTTCAAGAAATGGTATTTAAAAATGTACAAGACACTACTTACTAGTTCCTGATGAAGGTACAACTCCAAGGACTGTGATGACGAAGACAAGGCTCAGGTGGGATGATCCGACAATCAAAAGTGAGCTTATCTTCTCTCCCAATGCTTGGATGAGTGTCGATGTGCTTTGGTTACTCAGTTGCAGTCTTGGGCTCGATGTCCTTCTCTACAAACTCTTCTCTTTCCTTCACTTGTCTCTGTCTTGCCAAGTGAATTCTGGATCTTTCAAATGAATTCCGATCCCTTGTTTTTGGTTGGGGAAGGTCATTTACAGGGAACCGATGGCGGTTATGTAACCAATGGTGGTCGAGTAGGAACCGATGTCGGTTAAGTCAAAGTGGGCTATTTTTAGTAAAATAGCCAACTTTCCCTCCTTTTCTCCCGAGGGATTAGTTGTGGGCTTGGTCAAGTCATTATTAGGTTGGTTTTGGTGTGGGTGAGGAGTAATTAGTCATGGGTGTGGATGTAGACCAAGTTATAGGTCTTAATTAGGTTAGTTTAGGGTTAGGGCTAGGTCATGATGAGGTGGCAAAATGAGGTGGCAGGTTTGGAGATGTGGATTTATTAATTATAAGGTAATTAATAAATAATTGTGTAAGGTTTAGGTGGTGAGGTTAGGTTGCGAAATGAGATGCGGGGCACAGGGTGTCGTAAGACACAAATTTGGTGTCTATAGTGGGATTTCCTAGGTTTACTAAACTAGGGTGATCCTCTTGATTTCCTTGGATTTCGTGTCATTATCTCGTGGATTAGACTAGGAGCTTCTTGTGAGCATGCGGGAATGTGGTTAGAGGGAATGTGGCCATTGATTTTTAGGGTTTGGGTAAGTCTTAGTTAGTTATGGAAGCTTACTAAGAATAGGTCTTAGGTTGAGGGGAAAAGTAAGGGCAATGTGTAGGTGAGGGTGACCGATGGCGGTCATGGATAACCGACATCGGTATAGGAAAACTAATGATGGTTAGGTAGGGCACATGACCGATGCCGGTCAATGGTAACTAATGTCGGTTAGGTTGGGTGGGTTATAAAAACAAAAAAATCCATGTTTTTTTATTTCATTTGTTATTTGTGAAGTTGGTGAGTAGTGGTTCCACGAGATCGGGGCAAGAGATTTGATTGGTTAGAGGTTGTGGGAGCTAGTCGGTGATAGTAGAGGTTAGAGAGGGATTAGGCGAGGCCACCACCATAGCGGCGGACGTGCCGAGATAGTGGCAGTGGCGAGGTAAGTGCCTAATTCTATATTGGTGATTAGATAGATGAGAGGTTTTGGTTATTGTTATTGGTAGGGTTTTTGATTTTTTTTTTTGTGGGGGTAGGAAAAAAAAATGTGGGTATGGGTGGAATAATGGGCAATAAGATGGGGGAGGGTAGTAAATTGTATAGGTGGGGTGGGTAGAGGTCCTGGGGTAGTGTAGGTCATTGTAGGTGGGGTAAAAGGGGCAGGTGGGAGAGTTTTTTTTTTTTTAAAGGGGGTTTGGGAAGTCACGGGATTTTCATGACAAATGATCTACATCGATCAAGCTTGGTCGGTGTTGGTTGGGTAACGGTATTGGTCACCAAATAGGTGACAGATGTCAATTAAGTGATAACCGTGGTCGGTAAAGGTGAACCGGTAGCGGTCACCAAATAGGTGACCGATGCCGGTTTAAAGGTGACCGAAGTCGGTTAGAATAAACCAGTACCGGTCAGGCTTTTAGGCACAAGGGTACAAAAGTGATGTAGGTTAGGTAGTTGAGATGGGTAGGGTGAAAATAGGGTGGAGGGTAATGATAATTTGTGAATATGGTCATGGATTAATGTTGTGCTTGGATTGGATGTAAGGGGAGAGCACAGTTACACATGCGAGATAGAGTTCCACCTCTATTGGTGACATTGCGTGGCTTAGCGACCCCTTTGGAGCTGCAGCATGTGGAGGCAGTGGGCTTGAGTGGGATTTGGTACTACCGACATGTTTTTGGTAGCCCAACTTGATGGTCGTGCTCATCGATAGATGGGACTCCATGACCAACACGTTCCACCTTCCGATGGGTGAGATGACTATCACCTTGGAGGATGTGTTCTAGATTTTGTGGTTACCCATATTGGGTCCAGTTTACTCTATCTCCTCTAAGGCCTCAGAGGAGTTGATCAAGATAGTTTTTAGCAAGGGGGCAGCAGATCTGAGATTCCATAGCGCTAGATTTGAGCTATGGCGAGATGTACCTAGCCCGTCTAGATGAGACGAGGCTAGTAGTTCTATTGATGGAGGTAGTGTGCTGCTATGCACTGCCAGATGTAGAGGGTGGATGCTTTCCCGATCACTGATGGGGGTGCTCCATGATATGATGGTAGAGGAGACCTAGTTTTCCTGGGCACCAGCATTCTTGGTGCAGCTATACCGAGAGCTATGGGCATATGGGTGGTTGCGCAGGTTTAGCCTGTGTTGTACATTTATACTGCATTGTTGGGCCTACAAGCACATAGTCTATGTTTGACCTATAGGGATGCCCCAAGAAGATGCATTCCTAGTGAGATCTGTGTGGGTGGGATATAGGAGATGGGTGCCGGTGGTAGGAGAGTGGAGATTAGATAGGCCGAAACATGATGTGGCCCATTTTCCGTAATTGTTAAAGGGGTTGTCTAGAGTGGACATTATCTAGAGGCCATATGTGGGATTCCCCTCATATAGGCACATGCATGAGAAGCTAGATGAGCTCTAGCTAGAGAGGTGGATATAGGGTTGCCATGCGGGAGGATGAGATGATCCCAGTAGATAGGTCGATGGCGTTTGGGCTCATACACAGACCTTCCTCCATCCTTCCCACAAGATCGTGAGAGATGACGTGGAGAGGACCTACATGCCTGGAGGAGGAGGAGGAGCCATGATGGATTGGATGGATGATGGATGATGATGCGGATGTATAGGTATAGGTAGTGGTGGGTGGCGCAATTATGAGCCATACCACCTAGACCGGGGTAGCTAGACTTAGCTACCATTATAGTGCAGAGAGATGCCCTACAGGGGTAGGTAGCGACACTGATTACCTAGATAGGTATATACTACACACAGTGGAGAGGTCGAGGTAGAGGCAAAGCAGAGCTATGACTACATGTGTGGTCACCATAGCCCAGATGGCGAAGGGAGAGGATGGAGGAGATGGAGGAGATGGAGATAGAGATGGTTAGGTGGCAGCCTTACTGGCTTAGGTGGAAGGTTTACAGGCCATTTGGTCATAGCCCAGGCATAGATTATTAGGGCCTTACAGGGAAATATAGGCACAAGGGTAGGGGCACCACTAGAGGCACAGGGGCAGGTCCGAGTTCACAAGTCGGCAGCAGTGGTGAGTCTTTGCAGGTATGTTGTTATAGTAGGGCAGTACAGAGGGGGGCCGAGACCTATGGGACCACCATAGACCATGCCTATATCTAGGTTATGGGATGCCCTAGGTGAGGTGAGATATTATCAAGATCATCTCATGGCAGCTGGGATAAACTTCCTATCTTACGAAGAGTATAGGGCACAAGTAGGTGCCAAAGTGAGAGGACGAGATCCCTACACACATAGTGTGGAGAGCACATGAGGTCAAGAGGAGCTCCGAGTCCCGATCAGGAGAGTCCACCAAAGTGCACGGCCACCAACACTAGGTGAGGTGCCAAGCAGGACACAAGGAGGCCGAGGGTACAGTGTGACAGAGAGATGGAGGACATCCGTGAGATGCCCGATATGTAGTCACCGATTTTTATGTATACTAGTGATTTTTTATATATATATGCTAGCTTGCATGCCGAAGAAGATATTTTGTATTGATTCATTATTTTTATATATAATATAGCCAACGTGCCGATGACATTTTTTATTATATATATATATATATATATCGAGCTTGTGTGCCGACATTTTTGAGATGATAGACATGATGAGATAGACATGTATATTGAGATACACATTTATTGATTTATATGATGAGAGACATGGTATTTTGTGATTTTTTGATGTGTTTATGAGACATTGGTTTATGGCTTGTGTTAGATGAGATATGGATTTGTTACTTTAATGTGGATTGAAATTAGGTGAGTTAGGCATGATGGATTTAGGTTGGTTTAGGCAATGATCATCGGGTTATAGGCATGGATCGAGTCGGGTTACAGGCATGGTTGAGTAAAGTTGGTTAAGGCATGGATCAATTCAGGTTATAGGCATGGTTGAGTTAGGTTATAGGCATGGTTGAGTTAGGTTAGGTAGGCATGGTTGAGTTAGTTTGGTTAGGCATGGTTGAGTTAGGTTTGGTTAGGCATGGTTGAGTTGAAAGTAAGTGAAGTTGTGATTCAGTATTTTTAGGCAATGAATGATAATATGGGTCATATATGAAATGTTGTATAATCTATGCATAGTGATGATAGAGAGATGGTAGGTGTAATAAATGTATGCTATGGGAAGCAACTTGTTATGTATGTGGCTTAATTTCTAATTTTGTTAGAAAAGGGGAACTAAGTGAAATGTGATGTAAATGGTGAGTTAGGCATGGTTGATGAATTGTTTTAGGGTAGAGAATGGCCAAGATAACCTCCAAGGGCCCCATGCCCTTGGAGTGCTACCTACATAGTCCCCAACAAAATGGGACCTCTAGTTGATGTAGTTCTCCCATGAGCTAGGGAAGAATATGAAAATGAGTTGGTAGGTTTTGGGTATGTTGTGGGTTTAGGTTTAATAGGTGTGGGTAGATTATAGGTAAAAGGATGTAGGTGAAGGTGATTATGGTGAAAGGGGAGGATTACCCCAAAGGTAAGCATCGAGGACCAAGTCCTGTATAAGGTAATCAAAACGTAAACAAAGATGGTTAAAAGATAAGAGGGGGAAATAAAGCCACCTGATTGGGTAGGATCATACCGAGTAGATCATACCTTGGAAGGGGTGATGAACATAAGACCCTAAAGACATTGCATGATTGACTGTTCTATGATGAAAGTAGTCACAAGATCACCAAATGTCTAAATTCCAAGATGTCCCTTGAGGCAATTGAGGAAATGAGAGTGGAAATGGTAAGGAGGGTGAAAGGTAGTTAATTTTATATTTTGAAGTAACAAGGCCTTTGGGCAAGGGGTCCTAGGTCACAATGGGCAAGTCCATGACTAAAAGGTTTTTTGTTTTGATAGACTGATCGATGTGGGAAGTCTATATGGGATAAATAATATGGTACTCCTTGAGGTCTTCGTGAAGTTGATCGATGTGGGAAGCTTTGGTTTTTCTTTTTTTTTTTTTAAACTTCACATAGCTATCCTTTCGAGGGAGAAGTCTATTTATAGCAGCAATTTTTTCGAGAGGAAGATGTCCTTTTGAGGGAGTCATCTTTTTATTAGAAGTTTGACTCAAGGAGTTTGGTCCCATGTGAGGTCTTTGAAGTCATGGATAAGACCAAGGTGGAGGATAGGACTCTTGTTCAAAAGGCAAGGTGGAATGACCATGGATCTCATCTAAAGGTAGATGAAAAGTATCCATGAGAATCATGCTATGTGCAGCGCCATGGTACACATATTCAAGAGGAGATAACAAGTGACGGGTACTCACATGATTCTTGTTTAATCATTAGGGAGGTGTATGGAGTGGATAGTGCTCAAGGGACGAGCCCAGTAAAGAGACAAAGGGTGAGGTAGGATGATGAGTCAACAAAGAATGGTCAAAGATGTAATGCGTTAAAGGGATTAGGTTTGGGTTTACCATCAAGTGAAGATAAATGATAGGCACCTGATCCATAGGTATGAGTTATGATGTATGGTCCAAGCCAATTAGGAGAAAATTTTCCCCATTTACTTTTTTCTACTTTGGTTACGTGTTGATTTTCTTTCAAGACAAGGTCACCGACTTGGAAGGTTCGTTCATGAACACGTTTGTCATAAGCACATTTGATATGTTGTTGGTAAACTTGAAGGTGATCCAAAGCATTAAGATGACGTTTGTCTAATAACTCTAGTTATGCTAATTGGTCTTGACAAAATTCATCATCAGTGAGCATGTCATGGAGAGAAATGCACGGAGTGAGGGGATCTAGACTTCGAGAGGTAGAATAGCCTCTGTACCATAGACCAAAAAAAAGGGTGTGGCCGTAGTGGAAGTGTGAATACTAGTGTGGTATGCCCATAGGGAAAAAGGAATGTGTGTATGCCAATCCTTCCCAGTATCATCAACCACTTTCATGAGAATTTTGTTGAGGGTTTTGTTAGTGGATTTGGCTTGGCCATTGGTTTGTGGGTAATAAGGTGATGAGAAACTAAGTTGAATGCCAAAGGCGTCGCAAAGTTTTGCAATGTTTTTTTTTTGAATTGTTTTCCATTGTTAGTGATGAGGCGATGAGGAACACCAAAGTGACAAATGATGTGATGGTTAATGAACTCACATATTTTCTCAGCTTTTGTGGAGATGAGTGGTATGGCTTCCACCCATTTTGTGTAGTATTCGGTAGTAGTTATGATCCATTGATGGCGTTGGGAAGAATGAGGATTGATTTCTCCGACAAGATCCAAACCCCATTGAGAGAAGGGCCAAAGGTCACGAGTGACCTGTAAGGCATGACTGGGTGTATGATGAAGGTTGGAATGTTGTTGGCATTTTACACAACGTTTGACATAGTCACAACAATCATGGTTAAGGTCAGCCAATAATAGCCTAGGTGAAGAATATGCTTAGAAAAAGCAAGGCCACTAAAGTGACCTCCACATATGCCATCATGAACCTCCTTAATGGTATAAGGAATTTCAGAACTTGTGAGGCATCGTAAGAGAATACCATCAAATCTACACTTATAGAGGAGTCCCCTAGAATGATGTAATGAGAGACCTTTTTAAGGAAGGCGCGTTGTCCGTTACGGGTGAGATGGGAGGTAAGATGGAGAGAGAAAGGTAATGAGTATTGTTTATACCAAAGGTCACTCAAGTCGGGGTGTTGGTTCCAATCGAGAAAACATCGTGAGGTAAATAAGAAGGTGAATGGAGGCATCAGTACGGTGACAAAGATTTTGGAATCGATAGGGAAGTGGGTATTTGGGAAGCTAAGCAGTGCCATGGTATTGTAAATTTATTGGTTGAACGTGGGATGGTTCAAGGGTGTAATGATCAAAGGTGGTCAAAAGTATGTGACATGTTGTTTATACTTTTGAAGTATCTTGTTACAACATTGGTACATACCATTGACTTGGTTTATGACCAATTGTGAATCACCAAAGATGCTGATAGATTTGACATCTAGGGCGTAGGTGGCTTGGAGACCTAGTATGAGTGCTTTGTACTCAGAAATATTGTTGGTGCATTCAAAGTCTAGTTTGAAAGACAAAGGCATGGGTTCTCCATCAAGAGGAATGAGGATAATACCAGCCCCCCCCCACGCTGACACTTGGAACCATCAAAGAAGAGTGTCATTTGGTAAGGGGGTTCATCAGGAAAGGGTAGTAATTGACTCATCCGAAAGTCAAAATTAGAGGGTTGATCCCTAAAAATAGTGTGTGCCACCAATTGGCAATGATAGCTTGGCCCTGATGGATTTTGATGAATGAATTCAAGGTCAAGATCAGCTAAAAGCATAAGCCATCATGTGCACATGCTGATTTTGATAAGGTTTGGCATACATGAAGTGTAAGGGATCGGTGTTAGTCACAACATAGGTTTTGTGGTTGAGTAGGTAATGGCAGGAGTTTGGTGGCAATGAAAACTAAGGCTAAGAAAAGTTTTTTGGGATGGTTATATCGGGTTTCATAGTCCAAAAGAGTATGGCTTATGTAATAAACCACCTGCTCCCTGTGTTGTTCATCACGATGAGTGAGCATGGCTCCCAAGGAATGATCAGTAGCTGATATGTATAGGTAAAAAGGTTGATTGTCTTTAGGTGGAATGAGTACGGGTGGTTGGAGAAGGTATTGTTTTAGGGCCTCAAAAGCTTTGTGACATTCATCATCCCATTTAAAGGAGACATCCTTCCTAAGAAGATGATGAAATGGTTGACACCGATCAGATAATTGTGAAATGAAACAATGAATGGACTACAATTTACCTTGTAGGCTATGGAGTTGGTGAAGGTTAGTAGGTGGAGGCATTTCAAGGATGGCCTTGACTTTAGCAGGTCAACTTCTATACCATGGAGGGAAACAATAAATCCAGGAGCTTTCCTGAGAGAACCACGAAGACACACTTTTTAGGCTGAAGGCGGACACAATATTTAATGAGGTGGTCAAAGATGGTTTTGAGGATGGGTGAGGTGCTAGAGAGACGTTTAGATTTGGCCAAGAGATCATCCACATAATCTTCCAATATGTGATGCATGATATCATGGAAGATGTAAGTCATAGCACGCTGATATGTGGCACCAAAGCATTTTTAAGGCCAAAAGGCATGACTCGATAGCAAAAGGTTCCCCAAGGGGTGATGAATGTGGTCTTGTGTTGATCTTCTGGGGCAAGAAAAATTTGGTTATAACCCGAGAAGCCATCCATGAGTGAGAGCATCTCATGACCAGTGGTGAGGTCAACCAGTTGATCAATACCAGGCAAGGGAAAGTCATCTTTTGGGTAGGCTAGGTTAAGGTCACGAAGTCCATGCAAATGTGGAGTCCCCCTGTTGCTTTAGTAATAGGGACAATGTTAGAAATCCAATGAGGATAATCAATGGGTAAGATGAAGGAAATGGAAAGAAGGTGCTGAAGTTCTTCTTTGACGAGAAGAGCAAATGAGGGTGCATTTTCCTCAGCTTTTGTTTGATAGGTTTGGCATCGGGAATGGTTATGATATTGTGGACCACTATGGTGGGGTCAATACTGGGCATGTCTATGATAAGACCAAGTGAAAGCGTGGTTATGATCTCAGAGAAAAGAAGTGATGGCTTTCCTTCAAGCAGCATCTAAAGATTGTCTAATCTTTAGGATGTGTGGGTCATCCTGAGTATGAATGTTGATCTCGATAGTCGATTCATTCAACATGGTTTGCATCTCAGAGGGTAACGATCGATGAATATATGAGTCTTCTGCACCAAGGTAGGTGAGTATGGATTCATCATCCTGACATTAAATGATGTTAATTATAGGTGTGTCATCATCGATCATTTCAGGATACAGGAATGGAAGAGTGGAAGGGCCTCACCTTTGTGTTGATAAGTCAAAGGCCCCAAGGAAATGGTGTTTATGAAAAAAAAAGTTAGAGGGATAGATTCAGGATCCATCGACTGGTGAGGGTGGTGATGAAGGTGGAGCAGGTGAAGGTGGTGATGAAGATGAAGGTGGAGAAGGGCTAGGGTCCTCAATGAGTTCAATGTGGGCCTGTTTGGTAGGAGGTTCTGGGGAAGCCGATACCACTATGGTCATTATGTTTGTGGGTGGTACATGGAATAACAGTATGGTGGCCTTGCTCGTAAAATCCAAAACCAAAACCCTTCCATGCACATGGTGTAGGAAGGTGTGGGTGAAATGGTGATTGGTAAGTGATTGGAAGTCAAGGAAAATGGGTGGGTTTGTGATGGTGGTTTAGGTGTGTAAGTGGTAGTATCAAGTCCCCCATAGGTGAGACTAGTATGAAGATGAGGAGGACCATAAAGGAGGCATTCTCCTATATGATGATCATAATGAGGGTGTTGGTGAAGGCTTCCATACTCTTGTGGAGTAAGGAATGTGTTGACACTATATAGGCGGTACTCCCCCAGAGTGAGGCATTGAAAACACCTTCCAAGGGATCAATGGTTGGTATGTAGGTAGCTAGAATGGATGATGTGTCAGAGGTGATGTAGAGGTGGAGTTAATGGATTGGGAAGCTAATGGGTCAGCCGTGGAGGTTATGGCAGTGGTAGGAATGGAGGAGGTATGTGTGGTGAAAGTAGTGGTCTGTACTGGTAGGTGGAGGTGTAGGTGAAGTGGTATTGGTTATGGAGGTAGATGGCTTGACAAGTATGAGCACATCATTGGGTCGGTAAAGCATATTACATGTTTTGAAAGGTGATGGGTCAGCCGGAATGGTATAAGTGTGTCCTTCATGTTCAAACTTTACACAATGATGCAAAGTGGAAGGAATGCAACCCATGACATGGATCTAGGGTCTACCAAGCAACAAGTTATATTGAATTCCCCCTCCAAAACGTAAAACAATTCTAGAATAGTGGGGACCCATGCAAAATGTGAAGGATGACAGTGCCTAGTGTGGAGGTGATAGCATCATTGAATGAATGCAACATGACCGGATGTTTATGCATGTAATTTTTAGGTATGCACATTTGAGAAAATGCATGGGATGAAATGATGTTAATGCTAGTGCCTCCATCAATCATCACATGGTGTACCCGTATGTCATCAATGTGGATGGAGATGAAGAGGGTGGGTCCGGGTCATCATTTTGGTGTGGCACGATCTCTTCCTCTGAGAAGCTAAGGGAGGCCACTTGGTGAACAAGGTGGGGTGAAGATGAAGGTGGTAATTTGGTGAGAGAGGCTACATGATGGGGTGTGATAATGGAGGCTACGGGTGTAGGGTCATTGGGTAAAACCTCAATAGATGAAGAACCTCCATGAGAGCTTGACGATGGGATTTTCGAGGTTTGGATGAGGTCATATAAGGACATTTTGAGGGGAGATTGGTGTAATTTTTTGAGCATGGTGTGATGTGTGATGCCATTAGAAATGGGGTACGTGGGGCCATGGATAGTTATTTTAGGTATGGGTGTAGATGGTATGTTGGGTATAGGATTGGTTGGTAGGTCAGTTACCTTTTCTTTTCCCTTCTACGCACGTGTAGTGACGTGTATCATGTTGATTTGAGGGGAGTTGGAAAATGGAGAAGGTGTAGGATGAGTGGTATAATGACATGAAGGGAAAAAACCTACTGGAGGAGAAAAGCCTTGTGAGGTGAGCTGGGTGCAATGACATTGGGGTGGTGGTGTGGCAAGTTCTCTGATGTGAACCATGTTAATTTCAAATATTTTGGGGGTGGCTCTAGGAGTTGTGAGGGTGGAGGTTGTGGTTGTTGAGTGGGTAGTGTGGGAATGGGTATTGGTGAAGCAAGATCCTCATCAAGAAGGTCATCATCATCAAAGTTGGTTTCAGTGGACACAATTGGATAAGGATGGTTTTCAAGGCCTGCAGCTTCTCCACATCATGCCCCACACACATGATGGTATGCAAATTTTTTAGTATCATCAAACCCTTTTGGCTTGGGTTTGAGGGGGTCGTAAGGTCTGAGAGTGGTGGTAATGTGATAAATGTAAGTCTCGAGGAGGTTGGTTAAAATTTTGGCATAGGACCTTGCTAGTGGATCACAATGGGAAGTGAACGTGGGTTTGGGTGTAGGTGTGGTTGATTGTCGAGGAACTATTTTTGGAAGAGTAGGAATGGGTCGAGCTGGGTTTAGGTGTCGGTGTGGTTTTAGGTATCGGTCATGTTTGTTTGGGTAGGGGTACAGTAGATGGATGGGTAGGAGGGTGTGTGGTTGTTTTGACTACCTTATTATGGGGTAGTGGGGTTTTGTTTTTGGGTTGCACCTTCTTGGGTAAAGGTGATGTGGGTGTATGAGGTCTAGAAGGAAAAGTAGATGGAGGAAGAGGGTGAGTTACCCATGGGGATAATGGGGTGTCTGTGAAGGTAGATGATGTGGGTCATGCTTGGGGTGTGAGGGACAATGACTGAAGTGTGGTGGGTAGTGAAGAAATGGCTGAGGGTATTGGAGGTATTGGTGGTAAAGAGACTGCAGGTGGGTGTAAGTCGTGTTGTGCTGGGTAGGTTAGAGGTTTGTGAGGAAGGAATGGGTTGTTGTGTTATTGGTTTATGGATGGGTGGAGGTTGCTTGACCATGTCAAGCCGAGGTCTTAAGATAGATGGGACAAGTGCTGGTGTGATTGGTGCAATCGGGGTATGAGGTCGATGGGTTTGTTTCTTTGGTTTGGGTGTCAGAGTAGGTGTGGTATTGACGTTGGAGGATGTAGCTAAATCCAGTTTAATAGGTGGATGAGTAAGGCTGGTGGTGGGGTGACCCCTAAAGTGGTAATAGGTTTAGTTGAGGCAAATATTATAGGTGTGGGTTTGGGTTTAGATGTAGGTTGGGTTATGGGTAAGGGTGTGGTTTGAGTTATAACAGGTATCGTGGAAGGGGTTGTGATAGAGGTGGTTGTGTTTGGTTTGATTGGTCGAAATGTGTTTGGGTAGATAGTGGAGGTATCAGTGAGGGATCTCTGCATCTGTGTTGAGATGGGGAGTAAGAGGTGCCCCCATAGTAAAGCCCTATCCACATAATCTAAGTGATCGCCAAACGTGAGAACGACATGTCTGTAGGTGGAGTTGGTGAGGACCTAATGGAAATTCTTGTAAAATGTGTCTTAGAGATGGGGAATTGGCTAGCTTCAGCTTCCATGGGTAAGAGAGCCAAAGTAGGTCTCATGGGATTCTTTGGGTAGCTGATGGAGAATGCTGCCAAGAGGCAAAGGTATCTCAACTGGGTCTATGATAGGTGGAGGAGATGATGGGAGCTCCTCTATAAGTGGAGGAACAGATGGGTGCTCCTCTGTGGGTGGAGGAGGTAATGGGTGCTCCTCTGTGGGTGGAGGAGATAATGGGTGCTCCTCTATGGGTGGAGGAGGTAATGTAGGTAAAGGTTCTAAGTGGTGGTGAAGCCTGGGGGTGAGATGGGCTCAATGTTAGTGGAAGACCCCTCCGTTGGTGATGAAGGAGATGAAAGGTGTTCCTCTGTTGGTGAAGGAATAGGGGAGGTTGGTTCCAATGCGGAAGGAGGATTTCGGGCTAGGATCTCCTCTATGGAAGGAATATGGGGTAATTGGGAGGTGACAGGTACTTCATTAAAGATAGCGTGAACCTCACGGGTATGGGTATCATGAGTTGATGTCTCACCGGTTTGATTAGATGAAGGGGCATGGTTGGGAAATGGTTTTTTAAAGATTTGTAGATTTTGGTTGGGGGTGGCATTGGGATTATCCATAGTTAACTCACCTTTCTTAAGCATTTCTTGGACAATATTTTTGAAAGTGATGTAATTTTCCATCACTATGACCCTTTACTCGATGATAGTTATAGTAAATCATGTTCTTTATACCATGCGGGCAAGCATGGGGAGTGAGTAGGTCAAAACCAAAGTGTGTGGTTTTATAGGTGGAAGGGTGATGGCTCCGCTTTGATAAGATTTTCTAAGATAGAAGAGTAAGGTTCCCCAATTGGGGTATATTTTCATTGCTCTGTCTGAATTGAAAAGTCTAGATAGGTGAGAGATTAGATGAGGGGTAGCCTGATTTGATGGATGAGCTGGGCCGGCCTTGAGTACCACTATGTTAGTGGTGCCCTTAGCTTTTGAATAATTGGTTTGTGTTTGGAAGAAGAAGAGGTATCATTTGACTTGAATGCTGAATTCTTATTACGTAATTAGATTTTCTTCTCTTCGATGGCCCGAATCTCTAACTTTCATGCCATAGTGAATGCCTCATCAAATGTTGGAAGGTTTGGACCTACAAGGTCGGGGAGATATGTCTAGCACAAGCCCATGTGAAGAGCTCAATGAGTTTAGTTTGTGGCAGTTGGAAGGTAAGTTGATTGATTAGATGCTGCACTAGTGAGTGAAAAAATCTGTGATAGATTTTCCTCATACTAACATGTGGAATATAGATCGGTCATGGTAACCTTCTTGATGATATTGATAGAGAAATGATCCAAGAAGGCTTGGGCTACCTGATTGAATGAGAATATAGAGTGTTTAGGTAACCCACTATACCAATCTAATGCAAGTCTAGTGAGGGACATGGGAAAGGTTCTCAAAAGCAAGGCATCATCATGAGTGATCAGATAACACCCATGTTTGAATGACCGCAAATGTTGTTGTGGGTCTTCTTTGCTATTGAAATGATTGAATTTAGGCATTTCCCAATGCACAGGGTATGAATGGATAGGAATGGATGGGTGAATAGGCTCGTTGCAAATCTCGTCATAGGTGAGAGTGTTGCAGGAGCCGGAAACCGATGCCTCCAATGTCTGCATCTTGTCCAACATCAATTTAATTAGGTCATTGGTGGGTTGTGATGATTGGATGCCTCTCGTAGCATGAGAAGGTTGGTTTTGGGCATATAATGGGGGTGGCACTCCAGTGTATGGGGCTGCCCATGTAGGGTGGTGGAGAAGAAGGTAGTGAAATAGGGGTACGTACTGAATGAATAATGGATGAAATGGGAGGTTTTATAGTAGTATGTATATGGGGGGAAGGGTCATGGTAACCCTAGTGGAAATAGGGGCTAATGATTGTGGAATGGAAAGAACCACATTCTAAAATGGGGTAGGGGTCACCAACACTGGAGGTGGTAATGTAGCTATGGGTATGTGAGACATTAGGGGTGGATGAGGTTGTGTTTGGGGTAGTTTTCGAGGGTACGAAGTGGATGTAATGGGTGCCACAGAGGTAGCAGACGCGGTAGTCATAGTGGGTATAGGACCTAACTGTGAAATGACTGGGGGTAAGGTAGATGCGGGCAGCACGGAGCCAGATGGGGCCGATGATGCGGGAGGGGTGAGAGTCGGGGGATAGATATGGGCATGTCATATATCAACTGACCCGAGGCATCTCGAGTGGATGAGTGGGAAAGGTAAAAATGCAAGGCAACAGGGTTTTGGTCAAGGAGTCGTGTGAACTCCTCATCTCCGTAGTAGTGATAGTAATAGGCTGGATGGGATCCATGGCTGGTGATAAAATGGAAGGTGGTGAAGGACTAGGTGGGAGTGGTTGACAACTGGCATGAAATATGAGTGCACTTTCTTGTCTTCAGGTCAACACCATGTGAACCAATATTGATCAGGTAGGGTTGCTTCTCTGTAAATGACACAGAGAACAACAAGAACAAGTGAATTTGGTGACAAAAAGTGGATTAAGTACCAAATGGTGGCTGGAATGTGAAACAGGCTAACCGATGCTAGTTAGGGAAAACCGACACCGGTCATGAGGGTAAACCACTGCGGTTATGTAGAAAATGACAAAGTGAGTGAACAAAGAGGGTAAGGTAAAAATCGACAGTGTATGCCAAATTTGAAGATGTTTAAAATGTCAATGGGAATAATGATGAAAGTGAGAGGACTATGAAAAGTGGAAGAAAGTGAAGTAAAATGTCCTTTTGAGTAGGTTAGCAAAAGGACCTAGAACCGACGTCGAGTTGGGTATAACCGATGGTGGTCAGAGGTAACCGATGACGGTTACTGTGAAATTGAAACAGTGATGAAAGAAAGTGGTTGTGAATTAAAATCTGATGTAGAATCAGACCTAGAATTTTGAGAATGATGATGATATGGCCCAGCACACTCAGTGAAGCTAGAATACACCAGCTGTGATGAGGAGCATGCAAGGATGAAAAAAAAAGTGACGAACGTGATCTCTCACCTCAAAACGCAAGCCAAGCAAAAACACTAAGAAAATGTGATCCTAGGAGTGCCTTTTCTATTATGTTTGTTTAGCTTATGCTATTTAGGGACTGACACATGAATTGTGAAATAGATTTTTTGGTGAGGATGGCTTCCTACAAAGAAGGAGATCTAAAAGGTGAGGTTTCAGGTATGTTATGGTGGGGGCGGGCTTCACTTTAAAGTATGACTCGACAGAGCAGCGAGCTGGGTGCCCCCGTGTCCGTGATCGTGTGATCACCTACAACTTCTTCTAGGTAGGATGTTGTTTAAGAATGTATGTATTTTGAATTTTTGTGAGGTTTGGTAAGACTCAGAGAAAGAGAAAAGGATAGAAGTGCTTTTCTATGATTGTTTGTCAACCATCAAGCTGGGCATGACTTCCAACATATAGGTTGCCCTCAATTAATGTGAGCTAATGCAATAAATCAGAATGGAATGCACTTATTTTTAAACCCAAATCAAAAATGTGAAATGGATGACACAATAAGATGAAGAGGAAGAGGGATGCTCTTTCACTACAATGCAAAAACATGAAGAAATGGTTCTTTTTAATTACACCAAAAGAAAAGTTTCCTTTAGAGAAAATAGAAAGAAGAGGTGGATTACCAAGGAAGAAAATTAGTGTGTACGCTTTTTAAGGGAAAAAAACACACAATTTTTTTCCTAGAATGAATGAAATGCAAGGAACCCTGATGGGTCCCACCGGTGCATGCCAAAATGTTTCACCCGATTCTTAGATCATTTTTTCAAGTTTGAATGAAACAAATAGGGTAATGGGTGTAGGAGGAATACCTATTCAAATGTTGGTTGATGGGTTGTTGTTGCGCGCGTATGACTTTTGGATCCACAACCTGATCGTGAGAGCTTCCTTTTGGCTAGGAGGAACTACCCGTAATGAAAACAAGACCACCGTAAGGAATTAAACAATATGGGCAAAGTGAACCGCCTAGAATATGCTAGATCCTGGGAAGTGTGATACTTCCTAGATGGGTCACATCCACTATTTTAAACAATTTAATGTTGTAAACAAAGTAAATCCTATTGTTATTTAAAATTATTTAGGTATCTCACTTAAAACACAATAAGAAATAGATCTAATCTAACAAGCTAAGCTATAATAGAATCCAAAGGTCAAATGATTGGTTTGGGTCTCTCGCAGGTCTGATAGAGGTCTGGGTAGATCACATGTGAATGAGGGTGAGATGAAAATTAGGTGGGTAGGTCTTTATTCAGGTTGTATGGGAAAATACAGAGACCGTGTGTCGGGGAGGGGTGACCGACGGCGGTTAGGTGTAACCGGTGCAAGCCATCGTGAGATCTAGAAATGTCATAAAACAAGCTTTTGGTCTCCTTTGTGATTGCACAAAGGACTTTGGTTGGTCGAGATGAGGTATTGGGTGACTGGAGTAGGCTTTGGCGAGGTTTTAATGGGTATATGGAGGTGAAAATGTTGGAGAAGGTCAATAGGGGGAAAGGTAAACAATGGATGATAAAATGATGATGAAATGAAATAAACCAGGAAAGTATGATGTTATACTTACTTGGATTCCATCCTAAATGCCTGTGTGTGAGGGATGGAGGTGCTGATGAGGGGTTTGAAGGCTGCAAGTGATCACCAATGAAGAAAAGATTTCGCATGGGCTGCATGTACACTCCTCTTTGCTTAGATAGATCAGATCATGGTTGGGATGGGCTTTGGCAGAGAAGATGCTCAATCTCCTTCCTGCATGTGGGTTTTTTGGAATTTTCTCTCGAAGATGCGTTATCTCTCGAGATGTGTTCTTGCTCATCAACCTTCTCCCAATGTTTTCCAACCTTGAGAATAAGGTTATTTTGGGGTTAAAAGGGTAACCGATGATGGTCCGCTTAACCGTGATGGTTAGGGGTAACCGACGTCTGGCCAAGGTGAGATTTCCTAGGTTTACTAAACTAGGAGATCCTCTTGATTTCCTAGGATCTCATGTCATTATCCCATGGATTAGACTGGGAGCTTCTTGTGAGCATGCGGGAATGTGCATTGTTAGGGAGGGAATGTAGGCATTGATAGGTTTTTAGTTGGCTTGGTGAGGTGTCTAAGTAAGTCGTATGTGTGGATATTATGTAAATAATAATTTAAATAATAAGAATAGGTCTTAAGGTTGAATTAATATTAGTGGGGTGAGGTGTCTAGGTAAATGTAATAAAGGGTGATATTATTTAAATGTGATATTTTGTACATGCCATGTTTTAGATTTATAAATTATTAAATTGTCAACTCTTAATGTATTTTTAAATTGATGAATAGTTTTACTTTATGATACATAGGGCACGTTTTTGCAGTTATTGCTATAGAGTTTAACAAAGAGGGAACAAACTACTTCTTGTCTCAATGTGTAGAAGGGAAAATTTTTGACTTCTATAGTCATTGATGGTGAAAACCTTAAGTATCCCATTGGGTCGATGGTAGTCATCAAACTTGGCTTCGACGATATCCTATCAAAAAAAAAAATTGTTGTTTGAATACTATGAAGTACATCGAAAGATACTTCACTATTCACATTTGGTCCTTGCAAAAATATTAAATTGATAAAATATCGAGGTCAGCCATCAAACAAGAATCTATGGAAGGTTCATGAATCAAATCATGAAGTAATTTTTGCTACTATCAAGAATACGATTGATCCTTGTAGTTCATTGGATTGAATTTGCAAAGGTATGTTCTTCATGAATTTAATTTGAATATTTCTTGAAATGATTTTGTTTAAATTTTGTATGATTTAAAATTCTATTTAATTGCTTACTAACATGTTTATGTAAGTTAGTGGTGCCAAAAAGCTTCCACCTTCACGTGGTTAGCAGCTTTGTCGGAGAAAATTTATTATTCTCAAAGCCAAGTGAAGCTAAGAGAAATTAAATATTAGAAAGGAACAAGAAATAAAAATTCTCATTTCACCACCTATATTGTAAAAATATCTTATTAATATTCTCATTTCACCACCTATATTGTATGAACCACCTATATTATTCAGTGATTGGTAATGGACAACCTTACACCGACTCGGACTACTATATTTTGCACATTTACAAACAAAAAAGTAGGAAAATGAGAGAACCAAATGGAGATAGAGAAAACCATGAGAGGATTTCATAGAGGGCCCCGACATGGAGGTATTGGATCTAATGATATGTCTCTAGGTGCCACGGAATCTAAGAAATCACCCGTCGAAGATATAACGTGTTTTAGCCTCGGGGATCTTAAGGGACTACGCCCGGACGAGGTAGCCCAAAATCACATGTAACATAAGAAACTAAAACAAATCCCCCAATACCATCTACGACCACGCCCGGCGTGTTGGCGTAGTTGGTTCAATGCCACGAGCTTCCGTTTGTAAACTATATCATCTAGCAACCATACACTGACTTAGACTACATTATTATACGTGTTTACAAATAGTAGGACATCAAGAGAACCAAATTGTGATGGAGAAAACCATGAGACAATTTTGTAGAGGGCCCCTATGTGTAGGTCTTAGATCTAACGAGGCATCTCTAGGTGCCACGGAGTCCGATAAATCACCCATCAAATATATAGCGTGTTTTGGCCTCGGGGCTCTTAAGGGACTACCCAGACGAGGTAACATGAAAGCACAGTAGCGTAGGGAACCAGAAAAATCCTCCACTAGCATTCGCTTGGCCACCCCAACGTGTTGGCGTAGTTGGTTTGGTCCCACAATCTTTCGTTTGTAAACTATAGTGTCTGAAAGCAGCCGTCTGACAATCGACTCAAACAAAAGATTTCACATGTTTGAAAACAATAGGAAAAAGAGAGAACTAAATGGAGATGGAGAAAACTGAAAAGAGGATTTCATAGAGGGCCTCGATGTGGAGGTCTTAGATCTCGATGAGACGTCTCTAGGTGCCCATGAGTCGAGAAATCACCGTCGAAGATATAGTTTGTTTTGGCCTCAAGGCTCTTAAGGGACTATGCCCAGACAAGGTAGCTGAAAGCGTGGGGAGTGTAGGGAACAAAAAAATCCTCTACTAGCATTCACCTAGCCACCCCGACATGTTGGAATAGTTGGTTTGGTCCACATTATACAGTATGTAAATTATAGCGTTTGTGACCCTCTACACCGACTCAAACAGTAGTATTTCATGCATTTACAAACAATAGGATAGAGAGAGAGAACCAAATGTACATGGAGAAAACCATGACATGATTTCATAGAGGGTCTCAATGTGGATGTCTCGGATCTAACGAGACATCCCTAGGTGCCACGGAGTTCGAGAAATCACCCGTCGAATATATAGTGTGTTTTGGCCTCAGGGCTCTTAAGAGACTACGCCCGAACGAGGTAGCCCGAAAGCATGAGGAGCATAGGGAACCAAAAAAATCCTCCAATAGCATTCACCTAGCAACCTCAATGTGTTTCCGTATTTGGTTTGGTCCCATAAGCTACCGTTTGTAAAATACAACATCTATCACCTTACATTGACTCAGACTACACTATTTCACGCGTTTGTAAACAATAGGACAGCGAGAGAACCAAATGGATATGGATAAAACTATGATAGGATTTCATAGAGGGCCCTAACATGGAGGTCTCAGATCTGATGAGACATCTCTAGGTGCCATGGAGTCCAAGAAATCACCCGTCGAAGATATAGCGTGTTTTGGCCTCAGGGCTCTTAAGGGACCACTCTCCGACAAGGTAGCACGAAAGTACGGGTAGCGTTGGGAATCAAAAAAATCCTCCACTAGTGTTCACCTAGCCATACGGATGTGTTGGCCCAAATAGTTTGGTCCTAAAAGCTACCGTTTGCAAAATACAACATCTAGCAGGCTTATACTAACTCAAACTACACTATTTTGAGCGTCTGCAAACAATAGGACAACGAGAGAACCGAATAGAGATGGAGAAAAATACGAGAGGATTTCGTAGAGGGCTTCAACATGGAGGTTTTGGATCTGATGAGACATCTCTAGGTGCCACGAATTCTAAGAAATAACCCGTCTCGAGACATCTCTAGGTGTCATTCGGACATGTTGGCCTAGATGGTTTGGTCCCATAAGCTACCGTTTGCAAAATACAACATCTAGGAGCCTTACACTGACTCAGAATACACTATTTTACATGTTTACAAATATTAGGACAGCAAGAGAACCGAATGGAGATAGAGAAAACCATGATTCTTTCGTAGAGGGATTTAACATGGAGGTTTTGGATTTGACGAGACATCTCTAGGTGCCACGGAGTTCGAGAAATCACATGTTGAAGATATAAGGTGTTTTAGTCTCAAAGTGCTCTTAAGAGACTATGCCCGAATGAGGTAACCCAAAAGCATGGGGAGCATAGGGAACCAAAAAAAATCCTCCAATAGAATTTGCTAGGCCATTTGGATGTGTTGGCCCAGATGGTTCGGTCTCACAAGCTATCGCGTTTGCAAAATACAACATCTAGCAACCTTACACTGACTCAAACTACACTATTTTACATGTTTGCAAACAATAGGACAACGAGAAAACCAAATTGAGATGGAGAAAATTGTGAGAGGATTTCATAGAGAGCCCTGATGTGTAGGTCTCAAATCGACGAGACATCTCTAGGTGCCACGGAGTCCGAGAAATCACCCATTGAAGATATAGTGTGTTTTGGCCTCAGGGCTCTTAAAGGACTATGCCCAAACGAGGTAGCCTGAAAGCACGGGTGGAGGAAACCACCAATGTTCAATGATTTTTCCAACAGGATGTAACTATGTAGACTATGAAATTAATTTTTGGGGGAGACCACAAATGTTCCAACTGCTCATTTTGAAAGAATGAATATCTTCAATCAAACAAAGAATGAAGAGCTTGAACTTTTTAGACATTACAAAAGGTTTTTGTGCCCAAAAAGAAGTCAAAGGCCATATAAATTTTCAGTCTTCAACTTTAGATGACAATGAACATTGTAAAGAAAAACAATTACGTGAAGATGTCACTATGATTCAAGAAGAAATGCCTCCTAAAAGTCATAAAGAGTCAATTCGATTACCCAAAAGCATCTCGAAAGAACTTGAAGAGAAGATACGACGAGAAGAAGGGAAAATGGGAAGTGTGGAAGGATCACAACTTAACTAGAATGGAATATCTATGTGATGTTGTCGATAGAATCATGGATAATCTTAAGGACAACATGCCAAGTTGATTATTTTTATTAATCCCAATTGCTTCAACTTCACAAATCAAACCAGGTAGTTCCAAAAGCAACATACTAGCAAGAAAAACTACAATGAAGTATTGATAATCGAGCCTGAAACTCATTTAGAATTGTAATTTATTTTTGATTGAGAATTCACCCATAGTTTATTTTTTGAAGGAAGAAATTCATTTTATATGTGAGAAATAGAATGTTGATTTAGTCTATTACTCTAACTATTTAGGTTAGATTTCTGTAGTCGTTCAATGAAAGTTTAAAGCTCTTCAGTACTAACATGGAAAAATTGTCAAGGCCCTAAGAATTCCTCTTGTGGTTTTATCCATATCCATCTCGGGTTTTCGTTGTCCTATTGTTTGCAAACGTGTGAAATAGTGTACTCGAGTCGAGTGTAAGGTCACAGTGCTATATTTTACAAATGGTAGCTCATATGACCAAACTGCAGGCCAACACATTTGAATTTCTTAGTGAATGCTAGTGGAGTCTTCTTTTTGGTTCCCTACCCTCCCTATGCTTTCGGGCTACCTCATCCGAGCGTAGTCCCTTAAGAGCCCTGAGGCCCAAACATGCTATATCTTTGGCAAGTGATTTCTTGGAATCTATGGCACCTAGAGACATCTCATCAAATCCAAGACCTCCATGTTGGGTTCCTATACAAAATCCTCTCGTAGTTTTATCCATCTCCATTTGGTTCTCTCGTTGTCCTAATGTTTGCAAAAGCGCAAAACATTGCGATGCAAAGTCGAGTTTAGAGCTGCCAGACGTGATAGTTTGAAAATGGAAGCTCTTGGCACCAAACCAACTACGCCAACATGTTGGGGTGGCTTGGTGAACGCTAGTGGAGGATTTTTTTGGCTCCCTACGCTCACCACGCTTTGGGCTACCTCATTCGGGCGTAGTCTCTTAAGAGCCCCGAGACAAAAACACACTATATCTTCGACATGTGATTTCTCGAATCTGTGGCACCTAAAGATGTCTCTGTGGCACTTGAAGACATCTCATTGTATTTGAAACCTCCAAGTTGAATCCCTCTATGAAATCCTCTCATGGTTTTCTCCATCTCCATTCGGTTCTCTCATTGTCTTATTGTTTGTAAATGTGTGAAATACTACACTGAGTCGGTGTAGGGATGCTAGACATTACAATTTGCAAATGGAAGCTCGTGGGACTAAACCAACTATGCCAACATGTTGTGGTGGCCAGGTGAATTCTAGTGGAGGATTTTTTTGGTTCCCTATGCTCCCTGTGCTTTTGGGCTACCTCATCCAGCGCGATCCCTTACAATTGCCCTAAGGCCAAAACACGTTATATCTTTGACAGGTGATTTCTTGGACTCCGTGGCACCTAGAGACATCTCGTCAGATTTGAGACCTCCATGTCAAGGCCCTCTACAAAATAATCTCACGGTTTTCTCCATCTCCATTCAGTTCTCTAGTTGTCCTATTGTTTTGCAAACACATGAATTACTACGATGAGTCGGTGTCAGACGGCTACCATACGCTATAGTTTGCAAATGAAAGCTAGTGGGACCAAACCAGCTACGCAACACATCGGGGTGTCTAGGTAAATGCTAGTAGAGGATTTTTTTGGTTCCCTATGCTACCCATGCTTTCGAGCTACCTCGTCCGGGCATAGTCCCTTAAGAGCTCGAGGCCAAAACACGCTATATCTTCGACGGGTGATTTCTCGTAATCCAGGCACCTAGAGATGTCTCATTAGATTTGAGACCTCCATGTCGGCACCCTCTATGAAATCCTCTCGTTGGTTTTCTCCATCTCCATTTGGTTATCTCGCTGTCCTATTGTTTGTAAATGCGTGAAATACTATAGTCTAAGTCAGTGTATGGTTGCTAGACGCTATAGTTTGCAAACAGAAGCTCGTGGGACCAAACCAACTACGCCAACATGTTAGGGTGGCCTGGTGAACACTAGTGGAGGCTTTTTGTTTGTTCCCTATGCTCACCGTGCTTTCGGGCTACCTCATTCATGCGTAGTCTCTAAACAGCCTTGAGAAAAAAACACGTTATATCTTTGACATGTGATTTCTCAAAATCTGTGGCCCTTGGAGATGTCTCGTTAGATTTGAAACCTCCATGTTAAAGCCCTCTATGAAATCCTCTCGTAGTTTTCTCCATCTCAATTTGGTTCTCTCATTGTCCTATTGTTTGCAAATGTGTGAAATATTGTAGTCTAAGTCAGTGTAGGGCTGTCAAACGTTATAGTTTGCAAACAGAAGCTTGTGGGACCAAACCAACATGCCAACATGTTATGATGGTTAGGTGAATGCTAGTGGAGGATTTTTTTTGGTTCCCTATGCTCCCGTGCTTCGGGCTACCTCGTCAGGGCATAGTCTCTTAAGAGCTATAAGGCCAAAACACGTTATATCTTTGACAAGTTATTTCTCAGACTTCGTGGCACCTAGAGACATATTTTTAGATCCGATACCTCTATGTCAAGGCCCTCTACAAAATACTCTCATGGTTTTCTCCATCTCCATTCAATTCTCTTGTTGTTCTATTGTTTGCAAACACATGAAATACTACAGATTGAGTCAGTATACGGCTGTCAGATGCTATAGTTTGCAAATGGAAGCTCATGGGACCAAACCAACTATGCCAACATGTCAGGGTGTCTAGGTGAACACTAGTGAAGTCTTTTTTTGGTTCCCTATGCTACCCATGCTTTTAGGCTACCTCGTCTTGGCATAGTCCCTTAAGAGCCCTAAGGCCAAAACACGTTATATCTTCGACGGGTAATTTCTCGGACTTCATGACACCTAGAGATGTCTTTTCAGATCCAAGACCTCCATGTCTACACCCTCTAAGAAAGCCTCTCATGGTTTTCTCCATATCCATTCGGTTCTCTCGTTGTCTTACTATTTGTAAATGCCTCGAAATATTACGGTCTAAGTCGGTGCAGACGGTCTGCTAGACACTATAGTTGGCAAACGAAGCTCGTTGGACCAAACCAACTTTGCCAAAACATCAAGGTTGCCAAGTGAATGCTAGTGGAGGATTTTTTTGGTTCCCTGTCTTACCCATGCTTTGGGCTACCTCATCCAGCGTAGTCCCTTAAGAGCCCTAAGGCCAAAACACGGTATATCTTCAACAGGTATTTCTCATATTTTGTGGCACCGAGAGACGTCTCCTTAGATCCGAGACCTCCACATAAAGGCCCTCTAAAAATCCTATCATGGTTTTATCCATCACCATTCATTTCTCTTGTTGTCCTATTGTTTGCAAACACACAAAATAGTGTAGTTTGAGTCAATATAAGGTCTGCTAGATCGTATTTTTCAAATGGTATCTTATGGGATTGAATCATCTAGGCCAACACATCTGGATGGCCTAGTGAATGCTATTAGAGGCTTATTTTTGGTTCCCTATGCTTCCCGTGCTTTTGGGCTACCTCATCTGGGTGTAGTCCCTTAATGACTCTTGAGGCCAAAACATGTTATATCTTCGACGGGTGATTTCTCGGAATCCGTGGCACCTAGAGACATCTCGTTAGATCTGAGACCTCCATGTTGAGGCCCACTATGAAATGCTCTCACATTTTTCTCCATCTCCAGTGGTTCTATCATTGTCCTATTGTTTGCAAATGCATGAAATACTACGAGCCTGAGTCGGTGTATGGCTCCTGACGCAATAGTTTGCAAACGAAGCTCGTGGGACCAAACCAACTATATCAACACGTTGGGGTGACAGGTGAATGCTAGTGGAGGATTTGTTTTTTTTTCCTACACTACCCATGCTTTGGGCTACCTCGTGTCAGGCATAGTCCCTTAAGAGCCCCGAGGCCAAAACACATTATATCTTCGACAGTGATTTCTCGGACTCCGTGACACCTAGAGATGTCTCGTTAGATCCGATACCTCGACATCGAGGCACTCTACAAAATCCTATCATGGTTTTATCTATCTCTATTTGATTCTCTTGATGTCCTTGTTATAGAAATAGTGTTCATAATGTGAACACTTAGGAGTGGTTTGGGTTATTTTGTAGTAATAGGTTTTTAATTATTATAAAATAATATATGATTGTGTAAAATAGTTTTAATGTACAACTCATAGTTGAGAGATATTTGGGATATTGAGAGGACTTATAGATTAGCCTCGAACTCCTTATAGGAGTTCATTGAGCTATTTATATGTAATCTCTCCATTGGGAATTTGTCTCGAATGAATTACAATATCTCTGGTTTTATTATTTTATTGTGCAATGTTTTGTTTTTTATTTGATTAAATCATAGATATTTACAAGATTTGGTATCAGAGCGGGTTAGACCGCAATGATAACCTGTAGGAATTTATGAGGCATTTAGATCTGGATCAAATTTGTTTCATTGGAGTCAAGTTTGTGACCTACATGTTTCATTGGAGTCAAGTTTGTGACCTGCGTGTTTCATTGGAGTCAAATATGTGACCTGTGTGTTTCATTGGAGTCAAATATGTGACCTGCGTGTTTTTCTACCAATAGTAGTGATGCTTCACTCAGGTGAATCCATACTTGGCTGTGATGTGACTTCTTTCAATATCCGGATCCGTAGTAACAAAGGTATTGTGTTTCTTTCCTTTTTGGACGCAGATGAAAAAAATAGGAGAGAAAAAAATTGCAAATTGGAAAGGGTCTAGGAAGATGTTGGAGTTATAACTTAAAATTGTCATAACTTTCAGCTAGTAACTCAGATTAATGTGCCATTTTTTTAAAAAATGTGTATTTTTTCGATCTCTACACATTGATCCTGTGTTTTCTATTGCTGGAAAAAAATTATTTTTTCCTTTTTTGGCAAATATGTTAGAAAATTTTACTTTCAGTGTTTAAAGTTTATTATAGGAACTTTGTAAGGCTTGTGATTATTTTCAACGCCTTGAGAAACTAGGTCAACTAGATGAAATGCCTCTAAGACCCATTACTAGTGCGAACCATTTGAGAAATGGGATATAGGTTTTGTGGGTCTTATTTCACCATTTACACACGTAACCGGATCACGTTACATCATAACTTACATGATTATTTGACAAGGTGGGGTAGAAGCACCTACAAAGGATTGTATAGCAGCCATAGTAGTCAAGTTTCTTTGAGAAAATATTATTGCAATGTATGGATGTCCTTTAAGTTTGACCGGTGATAGGGGCACACATTTTCTTAATGATACAATCATTATTCTATTGGATGAATTCATGATTGCACACCATAAGACTACACCCTATTATCCTAAAGAAAATGGGATCTTTGAGGCTTTCAACAAAATTTTGAGCGTAGAATTGATAAAAATGTTTGATGTTGGAAGAAAGGATTGGGATGATAAAGTATCTACATTACTTTGGTCATATCAAAAAACATATAAAAGGTTAAACAAAGCCACACCATTTTAGTTAGTGTTTGGCATAGAATCAATTCTTCCTATGGAATTTATGTTACCCTCTTTGCATATTGTGTGCCTTTGGAGATCTTGCATTGATGAGAAAGCATTAGAAAAATGCATTAAACATTTAATCAAATTAGATGAATGATGAGCCATAACACGTTGGAGTCAAGAACAAGAGAAGGGCAAGCAGAAAGCATAGCATGATAGGCACATCTAGGGTAAAATGCTTGAGACAGGGATAGATGGTCCTCCTTTATGATTTTAAGTTTTGTGCCATCCAGGAAAACTCAAAGTAAATTGGTTGGGGTCATATGCTATTACTCACATACTCTAATCGGGTGCTTGTCGAGTTAAAGGCCTTTGATGGAATACGGTTACCCAATTACTTTAACGGGAGTAGGTTGAAGCCCTACTATAAATAAGTCTTCTTGGTGTTTTTAATAAGGCAATGTTTCCATTTAGATTAAGTTTTAAATTCTACATTTCCTTAATGTATTTATTTATTTTTGCTTTTCTTTATCAATTTAGTTGGTGTGTTTGTGTAATAAGCGTGTTTACACGCCAGAAGCTTATTACTATTTGAAGAATTTTTATGCACAAAGGATTGTACATACCCTTAGTGTGGGGTAGGTTGTTGATATTGGGTACACGAGGTTGAAAATAAGTACACATGAAAGGAAATATTTACAGGTGTTATTCAAGGTTGGAAAATTGAAAAAACAAAAATCTTCCTCGGACACAAGGACCATAGATAGAGAGGAATGAAGAAACAAGTATAATGTGAGGTAAGCAAGGGCCAAGAAGGCTACCAGTGGAGGGTGTAGTGATGAGGTACTCAGGTGCATGAAAGTGTGCTAAAGAGAAGTTTGCAACCAAAAGATAGGAGGGTGTGCTAGAAGGTTATAACTTGGGCATGAAGATGTACCACACCGGAAATAATGAAAATGGTCAATTAATGAGATGATTTTTGTAGGTGGAGGAGAAATAAATTCACTAACTCTTTAAAATTATATATAAGGACGAGATGCGAGTTCATTTTTACCATTGCAATTGAGAGAATTTGAAAAGGGTTAAGTGCGAATGATCTAAGAAATCATGTTGAGGTGTGTAGAGTGTGAAACCATATGTGGGGAGAAGGGTTGTGCATAGGAGAAGCTTCGTTCCCATAGGAGAAGGGTTTGAGCAAAGAAGATGCATGAAAAATGAGCTAGGGCATGTGATTTCCACTAGGGCACGGAGATTTAAGCTAGGGTTTCGATTTTCTCAACTACAGAGGGAAGAAAAGAGGTATTTTTTCAAATGGCACCAAAGAAGGCACATGGAGTAGGAAATAAAGGGAAGAAGAAGGTTAAAGTGGAATAAGAGATTGCTCCCAAGAGTAATTTTTTAGAAATGCAATATTCAAAGGGTGTGATTGTGGGACAATAATGGGATTCCCATATCCACCAATGTAAAATCAATGACTATAACCATCGAACATCAGATAATAAGAAGGATCTCGATGTGTTGTTGAGCACAAAAATAAACAAGCACACAATAGAGGATATGCTAGTATACGATGACACTAGTGAGAATTTGTTGAAGCATAATGGAGTTTACTAGCTGTATGAGCTACCATATTTTGGAAAGTATGAACCATTGTATCGGTGGCTCATGAGTAGACTCAATGAGGACTTCTACTTTGCCAGATGGAGGGTAAGAATAATAGTTGCTTTGATTTCAATGGTGACAGGACTAAAGGCCTTAGGGTTGGATCTAGATAATGATTTAATGGATAAATCTATAATCCTAGAGATGAGGAAGGATTTCAGGTATACGAAGGGTCCACATGGCATGGACATTGACAAGTTGAAGAAGTACCCAGTAGTGCAGGTAGCTACACATCTTGTGACAAAGCTGAATGACCAAGGAAGGTGGTCGCAGGTAAACACAATGTGGTTAAACGTTGCCAAGAAGATGTCTCAAGGAGTGGTCTACAACATTGTAGATCACATAGAAAAGAAAATCATTGAAGAAGCATGAGATAGGTGATAAAATAAGTTTTGGCATTGTGTTATTGTCCTTAGTATTCATGGAGATTGGGGTGCCTGATGGGCCAAAGGAGAAGATTTGGGAGTACCCCACGGAACACAAGTCACTTGTGGAAAGGTTTGGCAAGTACTTGTGTGATGGATCAATGAGTGGACCATTCAAGTAGAGGTAAGAGATGTGGTATGATAGATTCCATACGACATTCAAGGAAGAGTAGTGCATACCTAAGGATTTTCCTTCGGTGGTGGGTAAGGCAGTTCAATTTTCCATATACCAACATTTTTACATTTGTGATTTGCGATGAAGGACAGGGCTTGGAGCCCATGGTGCAAACTGTCGTATGCCCTCACAACAAGGTATTTCCAAGAATCATTTCATTAGTTCTAAGATGCACACCACTTAACCTTCAATGTAGATAAGGTAGATTACAACTACCACACTCTGAGGAAGAAGTATGTATATTCATGGTGTAATGCATACATTGAAAGACTTATTTCAGATATTACAAGCATGAAACCTATGAGCTTAGAAGTTGGGGAAATAGGATCAGTGCTTATTTACCTACAACTCAAATCCAAGATGGATAATTCTAAGTATGTGAAGAATGAGTTCATGCTCCAATGCCCACCAAAGGGTAAGCATACAATGGAAAAATTTCCAATACCCAAGCCCACGTGAAACAATGCAAAGTTGATGATGAAGAGGATGAGCATGAGGATAGTGGTGGTTTGGAACATAGAGGTAGAAGACCTCCAAATAAGGATGAAGCTGAGCACATAACTACTCCACCTTAGCCACAAGAGGGAGATGATGAGGACTTGGATGTAGTCCAAGGAGAGCGTTGATTCAAGAGAGTGTTCAGAGAACAAGGACCCAAGGTGATACTCCACAAACAGTGCACAGATCACCTCGAATCTCTCCATAGAAAGAGAGAACTAAGAAAAGGAGAAGGAAACTAAAGTTTAATGAGGAAGTGGAAGAATCAGAGGAAAGAACACCTGATTCTCCCACACCTTGAGAGAACGTAGAGGAGAAAAAATATGAAGAAATGAAAGATGGATAAGATGAAGAAAAAAGGCGGAAGAGACAACAACAAAGATTTCTCAGGATATAGCAGCACAAGTTCCCAATCTTGAAGCCCAAGTTCCTAAGTAGCCTAGATCAAGAAGAATGAGTGGGGAGTATATTCCACCAGCCATGGGCTACACGAGGACATAGGTAAAATTGTCCGCACCCATTTCCAGAGCACAATGGCACAAAAGGAGTTATACGGATGGGAGTTAATGGATGAAGATATGGTGACAGTGTGCACAAGGAATTAATTTTCTTGGTCGATGCACACACACATGGATGAACTAGACTTTGATGTATGTGAGGAGTCATGCATGTCAAGGAGGTTGAAAAAGACACCTCATGCCATACACATAACAAAAGCCTATTGTTATTTCAGCTAAACAAGTGAGCAATAATTTGGTGAAAGTGTCAACAAAGGTCGCACGTTGGAATATGGACAAATCTACCACAATTAGGGTGCTAAGGGAGGAGATCAAGACTAAGGATGAGGAGATAGCATACCTAAAATAGGAAAAATATTTGTCATAGAAGAATAATGATGTGTTTATCAACATGGAAGAGAATATTGGTGACAATGTCATCAAGGTTAGTTCACATTTAGAACCAAAGGTACCCAAGACATTTCCTTCGGCAATACATTATGTGAGTACCTTGGTGGACTTAGTGCTAGAAGAAGAACCTCTGCACATTCCTGAGCCAAAGGATCCATCACAATAAGTAGAGCGTGAAAAGGCTTTAGTGATGCGAGAAGATTGCATCATATGAAGGATTGCTTTGAACTTACAGGAGGAACTCAAGAAGGTGGATCAAGTGTTGAATATTTGTACAGCGCAGAGGTTGTTATAAGGACCAGACCATTTTAGAAGACAATGAGGTCCTGAAGGCCATGAAGGATGAGACATTAGGCCGTGTAGAATGGTTAGCACTTGTTAAGTAGAAGCGTGAGGCCCTTACAGCCACTCAGGAACCTCACAAGGAAAGGTTGGATGAGCTTGGAAAACTCATCACTCAAAAGATGGACTTGTTAGAAGGATTAATGACTGGCATGTCCAGCATTTTGTTGGTATTACATAATGAAAAAGGAGAGATTGCAAGGGATGAATTGGATTCAATTGCAGTAGATATTCTAGAGAAGTCGAGGCCGCACTCAATGACTGGTAGACCTTAGAGGTAGAAATAAAAGAGGAATATCTAGAATTGGTTATTCAGGTTGTAGAGGAAGACACTGTAGGTTAAAGACATTATTTCATTCATCAAAATTATTTTTATTCCTTTATTCATATTATTTGGTTTGTTTTTAGAGACAACCATTTCTAGGGTGGAAATGAAACTAGTGTGGGGTAATGTTGATCATTAAAACTCGGCACTTAGTGAAGAAAATACAGAAGGTTCACGTGGGAGAATAGAGCACATTCAAAGGCGTGGAAGCATTAGAGAGGATCACACACAGTAACAGAGATAGATTCAAGACTTAGCCATTTTCATGATGAGGATCTATTTTTGGAGGTAGTGTGTGGAGAAATCAAACCGATTGGAGACTTACGTGTCACACATTGGCTATTTTTGGATGATGAAATCTATGAAGTGCTTTGCATGGATGCAGACTAAAGATAGAATTGTGAACTAATAGTTGACAAAGAGAGATCTATTGTTAACACTCTTGCATGTAATCCTATTTTTGTAACGGTGTGTGGCTAATAATAGCATGCAACCTATTTTGGGATTAGATAAGCGGTGAAGGGAAAGTCCCCACCCTTATAAATACATAGTGAACTATGTAGTAGATATATATATATATAGAGAGAGAGAGGATAGATATATGTGTGATAATTATGGTATAGTGAGATTATGTTGCTAGATCTGTTACACGCATGAGCATATACTACTATTATTGTAATGAATCTTCTATGTATTTATTGTGATTAATATAATGGATATTATGGACTGAAACAAGGTGTTCTCATGGTTATAATTTATTATTGCATGCTTGATTCCATTATGGTTATCTGTTAATATTTTATGTTCTAGATCCAGTCTAAATATGTATTGTATGAAAGATATATTACCCGAAAATTTGAATGAATAAATTCTTCATCATGCTAACATCCTACAACATCAACCCTAAAGAGGGGCTTTGTACCTTTGCATGCTTCCTCGGTGAGAGCTCGCCTAGGATGAGTGATGTGCTATCGCACCTAGGCTTGTATTGCAAAATTCTAGGTTACATCAATAATAGAATCTGAAATCAAAATCTAGGCAAGAATCTATATTTTCGATAATTTTGAGTCTCTGCATAGGAAAAGCCCTCATCTTCTCGTGGAAGTAAGAATCAAGTTCGAGATATAATCTTCCACAAATAAATCGAGATCTCTTCTTCTATATCATAGAGGCCTAAAAGATCAAAATTAGTGTCTAGAAGGTTGATGTTGCCTTCGATGTTAGATTCATATAGGATGCGGTTGCCCTCCGGTATGCCTAGGTCTTCGCCTCATAGTTGTACTTGAATGATACAAGGTCATCTTGGATCCTCTGGACCTCGTAATATGCTTCCCAAAACTCTTTGGTTTCTTCACGAATTCATTGGGTTGATGCGAAGATTGCTTCCAAATAATCAAGGGGCACAACATGGATAACACATAGCTCTAAATCATGTAACAGATCATACTTCTCCCAAGTGTAAGGGGTGGTGGAAAATTGGTAGTGAATCAATGTTGGTAATGGGATGGCTAATACCTGATATGGCCATCTAAAAATCCATACTTGATAACATGTTAGCAATAAAAGAAATGGACAAATATTGTTAAACAGATTTGAACATATCTATGAAAGAAATATATTGTGCAGGAATCATAGGTGATTCTAGAAATCATCGGAGATTACGGTCAATTCCAACATGCTAATAAAATAGAGAGTATAATATGATTATTTTGGGAATATGATGACTTTAAAAACTTAAATGATATTAGTAATTGAAATATGAGCAAGATAACGAAATTGAAAGAAGGAAGAAATAAAAAAAGCTCACACTCGATGGATGATTGATGAGATATTGTAGATTGAGTGACAAGATGGGTGAAGATGGTTTTCTTGACGATGACGCTGGATGATATGACAATATTCTTGACAAAGTGTGGCAATGATGGTGCTATGTTGGAAACCTTAATCTCGTAACGTTTGTGAATGGACGTAAGTTCCCCGTAAAATCCCAAAAATCCTCGTAACATTCCAATTTTAAGACTTTAGAAACAAGGAATTTTTTTCTTTTACCCGATAAATGTTCTCTGTTCTAAATACATAATTTAGAACACACATCTCAAAAAAATCATTATTATAATAGATAACCATATGCAGCTGTAATGACTCGGTGTACCACCGATCTATTCATTCCATGACTCAGTGAACTACCAATCTATTCATGTGTAACATTGAGCTTGGAGTATTCTACTGAATACTTCATAATCTTGGTTCTCTTACCCTATTTTGGGTTCTGAGTGATCTTTCCAAGGAACCTATCTGAATAATTGTTACCAATATTCATCAGCATCACGATCCTTAGACTAGGTGACATAGGACAACGTAATCAGCACTTGCGATACTTTGGCCAAATATTTATAACATATTGTTCATATTACTTATTCCTTGATGACATACTCGTCAATCTAGAATACATCCTTCACCCCACTCTATTGTTATATAGAACATCTTATACTGACTTCTATCAGTCCCCTTGACCCAAGGTTTCACTCTAGTTCAGATTAACATCATAGTCCATGATATGAAGAGGCTCTTAAAGACTAAGGTAAATTGGCATATTGGGTCAACCAAAGTTAACCCTGTGTGCCAAGGTACCCTGAGTCTCAAAGGGCTTCCTCATAACCTGATTATGGTCCTAACCAGTCCCGGAGAGAAATCTTGATCAAGTTCCAGGTGTGTAAATCTTAACGATCAATGCAGAAGGGTGTTGCCACATGTCATCTGCATTGTTGTATCCTCGAGAAGATCCTAATCTTCTCGAAGGTACAACCTTGTAGTTGACGTGTGTCAACATCCTATGGAACAGCCTCGAAAAGATGTACATACCTCCAAGAATTTACTTACGTTAAGTTATATTTGGGTTACAAGACTACATAATTTGGCATCCCACCCAACCTCTAGTCTAACACTCTTCTAAGTTACCTTTTTTCATTTAGGGTTTAGTTTTACAAAATATCTTAATTAACTTAGGGTTGCTTCCCTGGGTTGTCAGTTGGGACCTAACAATCTTTTATCCAAAAACAGACAGCAACTGCTTATGTTTCATTATTTTAAAATAACTTATCCAACGAAGGAAATGTAACAACCTAATAGGCTGAAACATATCAGACTTAATACCATTAAGTCTTAGTGATTTATAATCATATATTACTTTTATAATTAATGCATTACAAGAGGGGAAAGTCCTCTTCTTCTTATAGTTACATTTTAGGGTTTAACCCACCTTCAATGTTCCTTATGTTGCAGTGATTTTTATTATTGTTTTAAGTGACATCTGTTTTCCACAAGGATCATGTTTTAATTACACAGGGTGAGGAAAGAGGAATAAAAGATGAGCGAGAATAGCAACATTGAGAATTATAGATAGCGAGAATAATTCTTCGTGTATGCGAAGCTTCAAAGATTTAAAACAAGATCATTTGCGTTGGCTGAATGAGATTAAATTTAAAGACACAAAGTTCCATAAATAACCTTCTTGATTTATTAATCAAGGACACAAAGTTCCTTCTTGGTTGTACAAGATCTTCTTGTTGTATTTGCAAATGGCTGAGAGTATGCGATCGGAGAGACTAACGAGTTAGGAACAAAATGATCTCCACAATATTAAAGGAAAACACAGAGATAACAAGAATTAGATAGACAAAGAATGAAAAGCCCTTTTGTATTGATTTCTTTAAGATCTATTTACACTTTCAGCAAATATCCAAGTTCTTCCTCTACTTTTTTTTAAAATGGCGCAGAAGGCCATTATATAGTTTACAATTCGGTTACTCCTCGTAACCGTTTCTTTTAACTAGAGAATAGTTAAGGACTGTTAATTGCAATGCCTTAACTAATTACATGGAATACGAAAGGAGTGGGAAGAAGAAAGAAGGATGGAGAAGGGGACAGGTGGCCAGTTCTGAGAGGGACCCACTGTCTTCAGAAACCGCTGCTTGAATCTTTCTAACGTCTCAGCTCTGTATTTGCCACGAGGGACACACCAGACGTTTCATCTTGAGGATGACAATGAGTGTCTTTGAAAACTGATGCAACCAGCGTCTTGAGAGCTTCGTCCTTCCGCCAGCTGTCCTTGAAATTTGATCTTCGGATTGATAGCATCAGAGCCGCAACTTAAATTCATATTTTGAAAAACAGCATATTCGGGTCGAGCGGGAAAAACTAAGTATGAATTGCCTTAGGTTCACTTGGGACATGTGAGACGCGAATGCGCGAAACACGAGGCTCGGCCGATTCGGGCGAAACGGGGAGAAGACGCACAAATGAATTTGGGACAATTGGGACAAAAATGTGCGAAGTGCGCGACTCGGGCGGTTCGGGCGAAGTGGAGGCGATTTGCATTTTGGAACTTGGGACGAACTTGGGACAAAATCGGGCGAATCGGTTCGGCGAAAAATGGAACAAGAGCCGTTTGAACTTGGGACATTGGGACAAAAAAGTGCGCGGTTCGGGTGTTTCGGTAGAAATTGGAACAAAGGCCGTTTGGAATTTGGGACATCGGGACAAAAGTTAGAAGTACGCGACTTGACCGGCTCGGCGAAATTGGGAAAGCTCGCACTTTTTAAAATGGGCGGTTGGGACAAAAAATGCGCGCGAAGGGCGGTTCGGGCAAATCGGCCGAAAATGGGAAAAAGCGCACTTTTTAACTTTGGGACATTTGGGACGAGAAAGTCACGAAGTCGCGGGAAGGATGATTCGGCCGAAATTGGAACAACATGCAAAATAAGTTTTGGGACACTTGGGACAAAACTCTCCGACGGGCCCGAAAATGGGACAGCTTCGGGGATTTCGGCCGGTCGGGTAACAGAATGCACTTTCGTACTTGGAACAGATGGGACAAAAAGTTCCGACAGGCCCGAAAATCACACAAAATGACCCAAAACACAGATTTTTTCAATTTCACGACTTAGGCATTTCAGAGAAAAACACTTAAACTCAAAATTTTGAAAATTTTACTCTTATCAGAGCGGGGAATTTTGAGTGGACAACAGCTGGCTCCTTCTGGGGATGACTTGGTATAAATTCATGGAATGAGACAAGGCAAGAACTTAGATAACTCGGTGAAGCAGACCAGTGCCTTATCCATTGGGCAAAGGAGTCAAAAACAAACCAACACAGAGGGCAACACACACAACAACAGAAGGGGAAACACACCGAAAGCAGAAAAGCAAAAACACTGTACAGAATATACAAAGGGACTCCCTAGTCACCTACGACTTGAACAACTTCAAATACTGCCCACTATAAGGAAGTGGGAGGGGAGAACCATCCATGTAATCAAGATAGAAAGAGTTCTTACCAGCAAAGTGTCTTATCTTGAAAGGTCCGAGCCACAGGGAATCAAATTTTCCATGGCTGCCACGAGGTTCATGTCTTTTGTCCCATAACAGCACGGTATCTCCAACTTGGAACTCTCTGAACCTAGCTTTCTTGTCAAACAGAACCTTTACCTTCTGCTGGTGAGCAGATATCCTATCAGCAACCTCCAATCTGTCCTCGTTCAGTTTGTGCAGGTACATGATTCTTTTATCCAGAGCATCACTGAAACTAGTATCTTCAATGGCCTTCATCAGGTGCAAGGCTGGCAGTTCCACTGTCACTGGCAATTGAGCTTCTACTCCATACACCACTTGAAAAGGGGACATTCCAATGGCTCTTTTGGGTGTGACCCTGTCTGCCCAAAGAGCATCATAAAGCTTCTTATGCCAGTTTCGCTGAGATTCATTGACCAACTTCCTTATGATAGTCACCAGATTTTTGTTGGTGGATTCTGCTTGTCCATTTCCCTGGGGGTAATAATCTGAAGAATGAGCCAGAGAGATGCCATACCCGTAGTAGAAATCCATTATCTCAGTTGAGGAGAAGTTCGAAGCATTATCTGTTACAATCTTGTTAGGTACACCATACCTTACCAAGATGTTCTCTTTGATGAAGTTGCATACAACTTCAGAAGTAGTGCTCTTGACTGGAATAGCTTCCACCCATTTGGTGAAGTAGTCAGTGGCGGTTAGCACATGCGTGTGACCAGCACTAGAAACAGGGTTGAGTGCACCAATGAAGTCCAGACCCCACTGTTGAAATGGTTCCTCAATCACAACTGGCTTGAGAGGTAAAGATGCCAATTTAGGTCTTCCCCTGAAAGGTCGACAAGCTTCACATTTATCCACCCACTTGGATGCATCTACGAACAAGGAAGGCGGTAATATCCTCCCGGAGTATCTTGTGGTGTATTTGTTGATGAATAGTGCCCTCCACATGCCTGATCATGGAAAGCTGAGAGCAACTTTCTCTGCTGCTCCTTGTCCACACACTTCAGAAATCTCCCATCTAAACCACGCTTGAACAAGGCATTTTCCCACAGTACATATTGTGTTGATCTCAATTTAACAGTCCTCTTTTCCTTGGTAGTTAAATGAGAGGGGCATTCCCCATAGGTGAGAAAATGGGCGATGTCAGAATACCATTCATCGACTGAACTAAGGAATAGAACAGTAGGAATGTCAGCTTTCTCCTCCAGCAACTCATGTTTGGCTCCTTCAGCAATGAGCTCACAAAGACCTTTTCCACGAACCAGCTTGGTTGGTTTGATATCAATGTCATACTCCTGGACTTTAGCCACCCAGTTTCCTCTCTTGGACCCAAATTCTTGCTGTGTAAGAATTGACTTAACAGTCGTATCTGGAACCAGCACCATAGAGTGAGAGTTGAGGATATAGAAACGGAACTGCTTGACAGCTTTGACTACTGCAAAAGCATGCTTCTCCATCATGGTGTATTTCAGCTCATGATTCTTCAGGATATAGCTCATGAAGGCAATTGGTAGCTCATGTCCATCAGAGTCTTCTTGGGTTAAGACAGCAGCCAGGGTATTATCTGTAGCATAGCAATAGATGATGAAATCTTTGCTGAAATCAGGACAGGCCAAAACTGGAGTTTTAGCAATAGCTTTCTTGATACCCTCAAAGGATTCCTTTCCTTCAGAAGACCAACCAAATGTTTGCTTCCCTTTCATCATCTGAGAGATGTTCAAAGTTAATTCAGCAAAATCAGGGATGAATCTTCTTAAAAAATTGATCTTACCGAAAAAGGAATGCACGCCTTTTTTACTGGTTGGGAGAGGAATTTGCTGGATGGCTTGAACTCGTTCAGGATCAATCTTAATACCATCCTTGGAGACAATGTGCCCTAATAGTTTTCCTTCTGTAACACAGAAGACAGATTTTTTAGGATTTAAAGAAATCCCATGCTCTCGGCATCTTTGCAGAACTGTTTCCAGGTGGTCGAAGTGATCTGCTCTTGTCTTTGAAAACACTGTCAGATCATCAAGGTATATGACAATACATTTCCCTTTCAAGCTTCCAAAAGCCAAATCCATAGCTCTCTGGAAAGTGGCACCAGCATTAATCAGCCCAAAAGGCATTCTCTTGTAGGCAAAGGTACCCCAAGGAGTGGTGAAGGTATGTCTTGTGTTGATCTGCGGTATCGACCTCTACGATTGTATCCGAGAACCCATCAAGCATAGATAACATTTCAGATCCATTCTTGCTTGCAATATTTGATCCATCATAGGCGGAGGGTAGTTATCTTTGAGAGAAGCTTTGATTCGAGTTCTGAAATCAACACGAGATGCGGATCTCACCATTCTTCTTCCTAATGAGGCACAATGTTTGCAATCCATGTTGAATGGTGAATGGGAAAAATGATTTTAGCCTTCAACAATTTCTGAATCTCTGAAATATAGTGTCGGCTATTTTGGGATTATCTTGCCTTTGTTTACGCTTGAAAGGCTTGATTCTGGTTTGAGAGGATAGAGTCTTTGCATGTCTTTTGGCTTGAAGGCTTTTAGATCCTCATAAGAATATGCAAGAACATCCTTATACTTCCTTAGAAGATCAATTGCTTTTCTCCTCTCGTCGGTTGTGCAACATTTCCCAATATTTACCAGCTTGGGATCAGTAGAACTCCCTATATCAATCTTATCATACTCGGTGATTCTTTGAGGTCGATAAAGCTTTAGATTTTACATATCTGTCATGTTTATCAAACAACTCCTCCAAACTCACCAAACCTTTGGGAATCTTGTTTCCTTTGAGTTTAATGCATCCTTCCTGATCTGTTTCTTCTCCTTGGGTGACAGCTTGGTCAGAGGACACACTCTCACGAGGCAGGTTGTCACTTCCCTCAAAATACAGTTGTTCGAAATTCCCCTTGAGTTCCAGGAAGGAAAGCAAATGCTGGTCATCGTTGAAAACTTGCCAGTTATTGGTATTGTCAGGTACACTAGGCCGGTGGACCATTTCAATAGTGAACTTATCCTGAGAGAATTCAGGATGGGGAATCGATAGTGACCACTGAGAGGCGGCCGGTGAATCAGCCTGCTTTGTTCTTTTCTCTAGGTATTGCTTGATGGAGAAAGCATCGAGAATTCAATTGAATCCCAAAACTGATTCGGTAATGCTTGACCTCCCATTTTTACGAAAAAGGCTTGACTTGCTTCACAATCAGCTCTGCATCACCACGAGCGAGAAGATTTTTACACCTCGTTCTTTGGCCACTTGCGGTCAAGAATGAGAGCCTCATACTCTGTTGTGTTGTTAGTGTTTTGAGAACTGCAACTTAAATGAAAAAGGGTGTAGGCAGCCTTCAGGTGACACTAGCGGGACACCAGCTCAGAACCGGCCGAGGAACAACTTCCATCAAATTCTAAAATCCAAACACCATTGGGATCTTTGGGTGATACTTTGGAGGGTTGGATTTCATCGAGAGACGAGAATCATGTAATTACCATGACCTATGTCTTCATAGAGTATTTGTGCCTTAGGATCATCCGTTTTACGCACAATATACTAGATTGTTTCTCGGGAGTAACTTCTTCATGTGTCCATTGTGGTATGAGTGCGTGTGACCAATCCATTTGAATCTCTCCACCCACATCTTCTACGAAGTTCTACTTAGCAACATTCCATAAGAAGGAGGAATGTACTGCTACTAGGATGGTAGCCAAGACTTTCTTTTCGGGTAAAGCGGCAAAAGCCACTTGTGCATCTTTAATCCTTCGACCAAAGGCACTTCCTTACTTTCCATGGAGTAGCAAGATCCATAAGTACGAGTAAGGTCAAGCCTAAAGCATGAGCTACCTTAGCGAGGCATCACATTATCGAGGCTCGGAATCTATGACACGATTCTGAGCCTATGGCCGGCTATAAGAAGTGTTACATAAAAAGGCTTGATTTTGTCACGGGCGAGGTGGCGGCTACCAGACTAATTTTGTGGTATAGAAGGAGGAGTGGGCAAAAGGCCTTTAGAGGTGGTCTTGGAATGGGAATTTACAAATTGGATCATCTTGGCAAAAGCTTTGGGATGGGTTTGGTAGTATTGACACGAAATTTGAACCTTAGTCCTTTTAGATGATCAACAATATCAAAGGATCGAGAGGTGGATGGGCCATCATCATTTGGAATTCTAGGCTTATCAACTTTAGGAGAAAAAAAAGAAGAAGCAACTTTGCTAGTAGGATTGGCAGGACTTACCTTTGGTGCAGATGAGGTAGGGATAGGAGATCCTCTTACAGCAATTACGGGAATAGTTCTTGGTTGCTCCTTAGATTTCTTCATGGGCTGTGTTACTTTCTCCTTACGCTTATGCATTCTCGAGTCATGATGAGCAAATGATTCCTTTGTTCATATCTGCTACCACTTCATCATAGTCATCTCCATCATCGGTGCCTTCGGTGGTAAAGAAATTAACCGAGATCCTTGAGTTCTTCCGCCTCATCATCAAATTCCTCGGGGAACTCCTCACGAGCTTCATCGTCCACATCATCATCGGCTCTTCAACTTCACGGGTTGCATTCACGGGAACTTTGTGGGGAGGTCCTTCAAGTGCTAGTCTTGTGTGAGGAGCGAGGCAAAGCGATTTAGGCTGAAATTTCTTCTTGGAACATCTGCATACGGGGCATCTTTGAGCCAATTGTTTCTTTATAGCTACTAGATCATTTGCAAGTTTACGGACTAATGGATCGAGTATTGGGTCGAGAGGTGGAAGAGGAAGAAGCGGCGATTTAGATTTGGGAGGATCTCTCTTGACTTCCTGACATGATCAAGGTCATCCTCGACACTAACGGCCGAGTTCTTGATCGATTAACGTTCCAAGATTAGCCCTTCTTAGAGCATAAGCTGACTTTGGGCGTTTGAGCATTTAGAAAGAAACATTTTTGAATTTGATCAACCGGTCGAGTATTTACGGGAATTTTGTTGATCGGTCATTGAGCAGAGCCACAAATTCTCTCATGGGTTACGATGGATCTTTCTTTATCGAGAAATTTGGGCAAGCGGGGCATGCACATCTTACTGCCGGCTTGAAAGCGGCTTTGAGGCTGAGTTCTCATTGTATTCCGATCGGTGATGGCACCGGTAGGAAGGTGATAGAACCGATCAGTGGCATTATCTGTAGCGTCTCAGCGAAGCGGCCTTGCGAGGCGTCTTCATGTTCAACTCCCAAGACTCCACATGCAACTATGAAGGCTGCGATGTGTTCATCGGGAGTGTACTTTGCCATCTCCTCTAAACTTGGGAAGTTCTTTCGGTTACCTCTAGGTAACTCATGCAAAGGCTGATTAAGGGCCAGGGGCCCGACACGTTGACCCCATGGCAATTGTGCCGCCATTCTTGGAAATACGGCTTGGAGGGGAACTGTAACACCAGCTAGGATCAAAGCTCGTAGATTGGGACTAGCAGGTTCTGAAGGAATACCACCCGTAGGACTTCTATCTTGAACAGGTGGAGTGCTCGTCGAGCGAGTTCTTCTATTTGAAGGAAAGGAAAACCTGTTGCTCAAAAGCTGGCGAGAATCTTCGATACGAGGGTCCTTCTCCCTCGAGTAAAAAGCGGAGTCGCGAGATCAAAGGATGATCGAAAAATGATCTTGGAATGCGATTTTCCCAGTAGTCGCCAAAAGCTGTTGGTCGTCAAATAGGACTTTTAGAAGAGCAGCAGTCGGGGGACAAGAAGTCCCTCCTCTTTAATGGGAGAGGTTCCCTTATTCGAGAAGCGAACTTATTTACAAATGTACGAACATTGTTTTATGGTCAAACTTGGATTTTACGAAAGTGTTTTCCACAAGGATCATCAATTACACAAGGGTGAGGAAAGGGAATAAAAGATGAGCGAGAATAGCAACATTGAGAATTATAGATAGCGAGAATAATTCTTCGTGTATGCGAAGCTTCAAAGAATTTAAAACAAGATCATTTGCGTTGGTGAATGAGATTAAATTTAAAGACACAAAGTTCCATAAATAACCTTCTTGATTTATTAATCAAGGACACAAAGTTCCTTCTTGGTTGTACAAGATCTTTGTATTTGCAAAAGCTGAGACAGTATGCGATCGGAGAGACTAACGAGTTAGAACAAAATGATCTCCACAATATTAAAGGAAAACACGAGAGATAACAAGAATTAGATAGACAAAGAATGGAAAGCCCTTTTGTATTGATTTCTTTAAGATCTATTTACACTTTAAACAAATATCCAAGTTCTTCCTCCTTTTTTTTTTAAAATGGCGTGGAAAGGCCATTATATAGCTTACAATTCGGTTACTCTCGTAACCGTTTCTTTTAACTAGAGAATAGTTAAGGATGCTTGATTCTGCAATGCCTTAACTAATTACATGGAATACGAAAGGAGTGGGAAGAAGAAAGAAGGAGGAGAAGGGGCACGGTGGCGATTACGAGAGGGACCCCTTGTCTTGAACCGCTTTGCTTGAATCTTTCTAACGTCTCGGCTCTGTATTTGCCACGAGGACACACGAGGACGTTTCATCTTGAGGATGACAATGAGTGTCTTTGGCCCGATGCAACTGACCAGCGTCTTGAGAGCTTCGTCCTTCCATGCATTTGTCCTTGAAATTTGATCTTGGATTGATAGCATCATAGAGCCATGACTTAAATTCATATTTTGAAAAAAGCATATTCGGGTCGAATTCGAAGCGGGAAAAACTAAGTATGAATTGCCTTAGGTTCACTTGGGACATGTGAGACGCGAATGCGCGAAACACGAGGCTCGGCCGATTCGGGCGAAACGGGGAGAAGACGCACAAATGAATTTGGGACAATTGGGACAAAAATGTGCGAAGTGCGCGACTCGGGCGGTTCGGCGAAAGTGGAGCGATTTGCATTTTGGCTTGGGACATTTTGGAACCGGGACGATTGCATTGGGACAATTGGAAAAGCGCGGGCGGACGGGGAAAATGGAACAAGAGTCCGTTTGAACTTGGGACATCAGGACAAAAAAGTTCGAATCACGAAGTTCGGGTGTTTCGGAGAAATTGGAACAAGCGTTTGAGTTTTGGGACATTGGGACAAAAGTTCGAAATCTTGCGACTTGAAGGCTCGGCAAGTAGAAATTGGGAAAGCTCGCACTTTTTAAAATGGGGCAGTTGGGACAAAATTGCGCGAAGGACGCGGTTCGGGCAAATCGGCCGAAAATGGGAAAGCTCGCACTTTTTAACTTTGGGACATTTGGGACAGGAAAGTGCGAAGTACGCGGGAAGGATGATTCGGCCGAAATTGGAACAACATGCAAAATAAGTTTTGGGACACTTGGGACAAAACTCTCCGACGGGCCCGAAAATGGGACAGCTTCGGGGATTTCGGCCGGTCGGGTAACAGAATGCACTTTCGTACTTGGAACAGATGGGACAAAAAGTTCCGACAGGCCCGAAAATCACACAAAATGACCCAAAACACAGATTTTTTCAATTTCACGACTTAGGCATTTCAGAGAAAAACACTTAAACTCAAAATTTTGAAAATTTTACTCTTATGGAATGGATTAATCGCCACTGCAATTTTCCTATCAATCAATCCTCTACCTCATTCCACTTTATTTTCAATCCATGACAAGTATGCAAGGCAATAAATACTGAATTACTATGCAAATAAAATAACAAATAGTAAGTTTAAAACAAGATTTTAACACTGCTGTAAAATGAAAAGAGTCTTCCAGGTTAGGATCCCTAATCCTAATGTTTCTTTCATCTTAATATAATAATCTACCATCCCATAACTTTACTGATTGAGTTCCTTAAATAATTCTAAGAAAGAGTATATTAACATTCAAGAAGAGATCAATATAACTTTCTTTCTTTTAAAGCCCTTTCCAACCTTCCTTTTCAACTCAGAGATAAAACAGAGATGACCAAAACACTGTTGTAACCAAGTTTTAGAACTAAATCCAATTTCCAAGAAATAATAACCATTTAATAAATCTAATCAAGGAAGAAGAATCTATTTCTAGCACTTAAGTACATTCAACAGTTTGGTTCAGGTAGAGCCATATTGTTGAGTTACTATGAGATTCCTACGGATCTATAAACTATTCATTCAATAATGCTTGAGATCAACATTTAGCCAAGCACATTATGACTCGATTATAAGTCTAACTATAATCCCCGAACCAAAAGAAACAAATCTAAACTTCATCAAACACTAATCATTCGAGTTTAAAATCAGGTTAGGTAATTTATCATTTCCCATGTTTGTCAAATATTTAAGGACTAAATCGAATAAATGGAAGCAACAACCAGCTTACCATTTCATTATAAAACGCAAAATGAAAATTCATATACGACTATTAATCATATTCGTAATATAGATTCAACAATACCCATGAGCCGTAATACTTATATCATAGTAATGAATTATACATGAACAAATCTAGAATAAATGTATCTTCGCATTGCATGCAAATATCACAACCCTAATTGCTACATGAAATATATCACAATATACTTGTCATCATTAAACTTAACAATTTTTAAAGTTGGCTCGTAAAGGAATTTCAAAAAAATGTTAACACGGCCTCAAGAATTAAATTCCCAATCATGTCCAAAAGCATAAAAGTCACAGCCTTGTCTAACCGTAATAACAATACATTGTCTAAGTCCTTAACACCATCAACTAAGTCTTCATAGAGAGAAACACGAACCCAAACAAAGACTATTTTTTTAACAATTCATGCCGGTCTTAATAACATTAATGTTACCCATAAGAGAAAGACACTAAACCATGCATCAAGCCTCCGTAAAGAACTTATTTATTTTAAAATAGTAAAGGCCCTTCACAGGATAAAATACGAGATGAAATTCTATAACAATTTCTTTGAATATGAATATTTTAATAGTTCGAGTTCTCATGGCAAAACAACAAACCATAATCGTATTACTCGTAGTACTCGCAAACTTAAGAAGTGTTATCCCGTAAAATTGACAAGGGCAATTTTACCGATAACCATACCGAAAATTTTGTCTTGATCCCTCGATAGGGATCCTTCGCGTTCGAAATATTGTAACATCCCTTCCCGGGAAATTCAGTTTTTGAACTTAGTCTTTTTTGAGCCCTTTGGCTGGGCGCATGGATTTTCACTGTAACACCACATTTTGGTGCGCCCCTTTAAAAAGCCTTTGGCGCATGGTTTCCCATGTCAACACGTCTTTCGGTGCGCCAAAGCATGTTAAGCCTTATTTGCGTGCGCCGAGGCGCATGCGCCTCGATGTTGACATATCATTTGTTGCGCCTCTTTCCCATGCGCCAAAGGGCGCATGCTTTCCTCTGTCAACAGTCGTTTTCGCGCGCCTTTTCAAATAGTGGGTGGCGCATTTATGACAAAGTTTTGATATATATAACAATGCCCGCCCTGTCGTTTTCATTATTTCCATCGAGCACGTGATATCCCTGGACTTGTCAGCCCCTGCTCTGTCATTTTCATCAAGTTGTGGACCCGCTCAAGGATTTTGGCTATATTGTTAAGGTAAGAGGTTCATCCTCTTTTCATTTAGTTCTTGGTGTGTGCTGGCTTGCTGGTTTTCATCAGTTGTATTTGTGCCTGGCTTGTTTCCCTCCTTGAACTTTTTGTTTTCTTCCTCCTGCCTGGTCTGTGCTTTCTTTCTCCTCTCCCTCCCTCTTTCTGGATTTGATGGAAAAGGGAGGGATGGTTTTATTTTGGCTTGGTCTGATCCTATTTTATCAAACTAAGTGATGCCAAGCGTCCTTTCGAAGTGGAGGTTGAAATGTGTAAATGCTTAAGTATTTCAAGTATTCCCCATGGCGCGTTGCCGCGTCATGTTGCACCTTAGACAGTCGCGCGCCTCAACAAGGCTCTACCCAAAGATGCCTTTGCAGCTTAAAAATCATGCGCCCCTAGGCGCACCCTTTCGGCCCGTAACACGCTCGAAAACCGCGCCTCCTTATATCCCTTTGGCGCATCTTTTACCCCTGTTGCATCCCTCTTCTATGCGCTAAAGGGCGCGCCCAGCTTCCATGCAACGCAAGAGTTATTTGCGCAAGTATAAAGCCTCCAAGGCGCGGGCGCACCTCCCGTTGCAAGTACCTGATGTTGTGTAGACCCTCCATGCGCCGCGCCATATACCTTTGGCGCGCCTTTTTTCCATGTTGCACAATCTGCCCATGCGCCCTTCTATAAAATGCAGTCTGCTTCATCCATGCGCCATGCGCCTTTGGCGCCAACTTAGCCTCTGTTGCACCCTTTTCCTGTGCGCCTTGACTATTCAGCCTGTTATATACATTTTTCATGCGCCCTGCGCCCCGAATCTTAAAAGTTCTAACTCTTTCTTCTGCTAGTATTCCAATGGAAGATCAAATGACTAATTCAAGCTTCTTGGATTGGGTTTCGCTCCTTCTACGTGCAGATCATCAAATAAGCCTTGAAGAACACATGTCTACGTCAAGCAAGAGACCCACCAAACCAAGAGGGAAGGCAAAGCTAACAGAAGAAGAAATGAAATACAAATACCAAAGGGTCAGAATGCCCGAATCACAGGCAGAGTGCAATATGGATGTCAGGGACTCTGAATTAGGTCACATTGACATGGAGGAATTCTGGGTAAGGACTCAGAAAGTGACAAGGAGTCCATGGATGGATAAATTGATAGGCAGCGCCCTGCACTTCGCCGGTGGGATTCCTGTCAGTGCTGTTAATAACGAGTTTATGATGGTTGTTGCACAATCCTTCAACAAAGACACAAGATGTGTCGAGAATAGCAAGGGCGAGGTAGTTATAAACCTTACTGCCCGTCGCTTTGAGTTAATGCTTGGCATCCCTCATCACCGGAACTATGTGGCTGTTAGCCAGCAAGAATGTGTCAAGACCTGGGAGGACAATGGGGACCTGTGCATGCAATTAATGAATGAAGTCTACCTCAAAAATAAGAAGGTAGTGACCCGGTGGCCCCAGACTATCCACCGAAGCGACTTCTCCGAAGAACTCAGTGACACCATCACTTTCCTGAGCAGAGTCTTCGGGCTTTCAGACGCCCACTACTTCCATAAATGGATGCTGCGGTACCTGGAGACGATGAACAAGAATTTGCCCGATCAGCGCTTTTGCTGGGGGGAAATAATAAGCAGCGCTATTTTTGAGCAGCTACAACAGTTTGCCACAACAGGAGTGTTTCATATGAACTCCTACGTAGTGTATGCTGCTGCGTCTGAAAGGGATTATCCAGGGCTGCACCGAAGTGGAACTTGGCCTCAGGCCAAGATATATGAATACTACCCAGAGCTAAAGCTGGAGAATAGCATCCAACACTTTTCAAAAATCAATGACGCTTTCTTCTACCATATTATATGCATGCTGCGACCAAAGTTGACTCATGGCCGCACAATTAAGAATACTGTTTCTGCTGTGGAAAAGTGGGGGGCCTTGTTCACCCAATTTCCCACATTCACCTATCTAAGGGCGGCCAATTTCTTGGGAGAGCCCACCAGGTTGCCAAGATATGCTGGACCAAAGCTGGTTCTATTGGAATTGTCAAGGCAGCTGGTCACATATCATGAGAAGTGCCAGAAAAGAAAGAAGGGTGGAACTCCTTTCCCCCTCACAGTAGGCCGATACACTTGTTCAACCTATCACAAGGCGAAGGAGATGTTTGCTGAGCTAGAATTGCTCAACCTGAAGCATGATTTCCCAGCAAGGCCTACATTCGACCCAAGGGGCTGCTTGCCAAGGGCTAAGCTTGATCCGATCCATGTCCCTCAAATTGAGGACATTTACATCGACGTCATCCATGAGGTAGAACTCAGAAGAAAGGATCACTCTCGCTTGGCATTAACGGAAATCAGCCATTACGGAGTAGCCATTGTCCCAAAAGGCTTCCAAACCACAGAGGACGAAGTAGACAAAGTGTATAATGACACAGAAGGGGATGATTGGCCCTTCCCGGACATTGACAGAAGCAAGGCTCCTCGCATGACACCGAGGAGAGAGTTAAAGAGACTATGCGGAGGACAGAGCGTTGGTGCCGCATGAATGGGTTAATCTACCTCGGTGTAGATTTTACGACTTCTCCTTTAGGTAATGCACCTCCAAGGTCAAAGAAGCAGCTAAAAGGCAAAGCTGCGGAAGGTGAGCCTAGCATCATTCAGGAGGAAGCCCCTGAAAGTCCTCTTCCTTCAGAGCCTGAACAAGTAATAACTCTGGATTCGCCAGAGAAAGAAGCAGCGGAGGATAGTCCTATACGCCCATCCACTCAGGATGTTGGCACTGCTACAACTTCAGAGGTCCCTTCTGTCCCTTTTTCTTCTCTTCCTTCCCCTCCTCGTGTGACTCCTGCGACCACCCCTTTGGTCGCGTCCTCTGCCCCTTCTTCTACCCTTTCCCCTGCCTCTTCGTCCATTTTCTCCTCCCTCGCTGATTTGTCTTCTTCCATTTCTTCTCTCCTCTCCGAGTTCCCTTCCCTTCCTATCTCTTCTACTGTTGCGGTTTCCCTTCCTCCCGTGGGCATGTCTTCGGCTATTCTTTCAATGCCGCCGCCACGTGTCTCCACGTTTTTCCCCTCTTCTACCGTTGCTGCCTCCCCCTCTGTCTCTGGTCCTTCTTCTATAGGACCAGCTTGGATCTCTCAACAATGAGCCAACCAAAGAGGAAAGTCCCCATCGCTCCGATGGACTTTTTGGATCATTCCAAGCTAAAGGAGCAAAGAAGCACAACCGGTTACACGCTTCTCCAAGAGCGCTGTAGGTGAGAGGGTTATGGAAATAGCCTACCCCGATCCTACAAAGAGAAAGAAGATCTCGTCTCTGGCAAGAGATTTCACAAATGACCAAGTCACAATGGGGACATCCTCGAAAGTCTCCAGTGGGGAAGCTCTTTCCGCTTGATGCACTCGCGAAAAGCTTCGAGAAACAAAGGAAGAAAAGAGGCTACTAAAGGAGCAGAATAAATACCTGCTTCAAGCCCTACAGAAGATGGGAAGTGCACCTCCCACAACTGCCGCCGAGACTCCTGAGCTGCTCAGTCAGGAGAAGATCAATGAATATTCAAAGATCGGCGAGCAGGGTATGGCTGTTTCTGCTTGGAGGAGCCAAATCCTTAAGGATAGTGAAAAGGTGATCGCCGAGTATATCAGTTTATACCTGAACATCGAGAAGGCGAATAAGGAACTCCAAACATTAGCAAGTCCAGTGTCAGAAGAGCTCGAAAACGCAAGACTCCAACACGAGGCCTTCCAACAAATGTTCGACTGTTCAGTCGAAGATTTGGTCAAGTTTGGAGTATTCGGTCATCCAAGGACCCTCAACAAGACTATGTCCACTCTGGACTACAGGATAGATCAGCTCGAATTTGTGTTAGAGAAGATAGACAAGGTGAAGGAAGAGGCCCTGGATGCGATGCATCAAATGGAGAAGATTGTTCTATCTATGACTCCAGGGTTGCTCACTCCTTCCCTCACCTTGAGATCAGCTGACGATACTATCCGAATTTTCAAGGAGTTAGCTTCTCAAGGGACAGGGCCAGAAGTCACTTTCGACATCGAATCCATCAACAACCTACTGGCCTGTAGAGACTTCATCGGGTCCCTAATCGAGGCGGGTAAAGACTATTCCAAGGTCCCCGAAAAGCTCATTGATGAGCGGGAAACTTGCGAAGCAATCAGTGAAAGGCACCAGGATCCGTCACAGGATCAATTCGGGCCAATGATCAGCAAGTTCTTGGAATACCGCGCTCAGTTCCAAATAACATCACCTGAGCAGCATCAGAAACAAGCTACCCCTTTTCGGCTGCAGGATGATGATGACGAGTAGCTGTTCTTCTTCTTCTGTTTCTTCTTCTCCCTCTTCTCCGACTTTCTTTTCGCGATATCTCAAGTATGTTGGTACAAACGATGACATCATCCATGTTGCATCATGGGATGATGTCATCCACTCAAAGATGTAAAAGTCAACATGACTTTGGATATTTTGTAAATATCTTGTAAGATATTTTGTGTGTTGTTTTGTTGGCTTTTGTCTTCTCTCCTCCTCATCTTCTATATATACAGGAATACTTGTTGTATTCGGGGGTGAACATTTTTCAGATAGAAATAGAAGTGAGGAGAGAAAGACTTTGAGCTTTCTTGTAACAGAAAAGAACCATAATACAATTATTCAGACTTTGTGCTCAATAGCTGTGTTATACATTAGATCTTTCTTATGTTAGATCTGCATGTGTTTATTCTGTTGAATTCATATCTACTTTTCCGTCACTTGTTTATCAGTATTGCTTTGTTTATCTATGCAAGTAGGTTTGGCTCTGTTTACTACCAAACTAAAAGCATAGATCTTCTGACCCTTCTGCTTTGGAATTCATTTCTTTTCTCCCTTCGGATCTGTTCTTTCTCTTCTCCTTCTTTTATTCCTTTCTCTTCGCAGCCTAGAACACTCTACTGGGATGAGATCCCAACCCCCGAAGGCAGAATCTGTGAGACTTGCATAGGTTCCTGCTAGTAGAAGTAGCAATAAACTGGGCCGCTTTTCATTGCCTCAAAGAGGGGCTAAGCCTCGCAAACATGGTTGTTGGCTCTGCTCTGTCCACAGATCTGTCCAAGCCATGATTTTCGACCAACAAGAAGCAATCAAACCCCTTCACAAGAGGAGATACAATTTTAAACCAACACTTTGTTTCCAACACACGCATCTTATAATGATCAAGGTTCACAAGGTGTCAAGAACCAAAACCGTTCACGAATTAAATCACGAACAAATAACTACAAAATAAAAACATGAATGCAATAAGCAAGTATATGTAAACAACATTGTTCCTGCTCGCCCAACAAGTTTTTGATTCAAATATACTCAACCAAACTCATATGATCTTAGAAATTTAAAAGGAGCAACTATTTAAACTTCCAAATTTACAAGAATAGATAGATCTACTTCCATAATGAGAGGTTTCTAAAGAAATTGAAATCAATAATCAATTTCAACCATTAAAACCCTATGCAGTTTCCAGATTTGCTTAAATGTTCACATACCCACCGCGAATGGAATATAATGCAAACAAGTTCCCACAAATCATCAAGTAAAACTCCTGTGTTTGACCCAAAATCCAAGTTCACACAAAGCCCACAAATCATTTTTACCAGTCAAGCAAAAATGCAAATAAATCATCACAACAAAGCTCGTATAATGAAAACATTTAATGGAAAGCAAGATTTTAACAGTTAGGGCCTATCATGCCTCATAGTGTTGCCAAAAAAGTTGATGAAAACATCTAGGTGAGCCCGCCTTTTTCTCTCTTTTCCACGAAAGATTAAACCACAAAATATTTCTTCCTCCATGCCTTATATATTCCCCACGACACAGAAGTAGGTTTGAAACTTTCAAAATTGCCATGCAATGAAGAGTAAATTGCTGGTTCGAAAACCAGTGCTAATGCAGAGTGAAAAATGGAAAGCATAAAAATGAAACAACCAAACAAAATTCCCTTTGCATGTCTCCCAAAGTGGTCTGGGCTCAAGGACCCATACAAATTAATTACATTAAATTCATTTCTCCCACCTATTTTCCATTGCCACCGCCCGCCAAAGTTGGCAAGCTCCATGTTAACATAAACAAGAGTTTCCATTTTTAGAGATGCTGCCACGTAAGCCTTTACCATCCAAATTAACCTCCACTAATCTTGGCAAGACTCCCAAGATCTCATCCTTATCCCTGCCTTAAATGCCATAGGAACCACCGCCCAAAACTTGCGACCCCTTAGGTTCCCTTTCATAGCACTAGTTTAGGATAGGTTAGTGACTTAGGTTAGATCATAGGTAAGTTTAATTTTAACACCTTAGGATATAACATTAGTCACTCACCTTAGTATTAGGTTTAGATAACCCTTAGGTAATATCAAGTACATAGTTTAGGACTAGGTTAGATTAACTAACCTTTGCAACAATAGGTTATAGTTTAGATTTAAAACTAATAACCTTCAGATTATAGCTTAGGTCCACTTAGATAGGCTAAAATCATCATTCAGAATTCAAACAGAATACAATGTTCCCAGATCAGATTCTGGATTTGCATCAAATAAAATAGCTTTAGATAGGACACTCACATCCCTTACCTAGCTTAAGGTCCAGTTCTTTCCATACCAAAATGACTTAAACCAAATTTCGATTACAATGACCTACCAGGATTAATTTCTAGAATCCACAAAACTTTCCACAATGGAAATATTTTCATATGAAGGAGAATTAAAAGAACTTATATATATATATATTCTAAGTTCAGTCCAGACTTGATAATTTATGAAATGTCGATACATAATTGTTCATTCCGAAAATATTTAAAACATTCCTTGGATCAATGTAATTGATCCAAGGATGAGTCATAGAGATAGGTAAGTTTACAATCTTTCAAAATCAAATTGCACTAATATGCGAGAAATGAAAGAAAATGAATCCAAGCATATTCTAGTTCAATCAAAGATCTCAAGAGCAGAAAAGACAACCAAATCAAGCATGACTTCCCGAAATCAAAAGAGCATATCCTCATACGGAAAATCACATATCAACACTTGAATGCAAAGGAGAAAGTAAAAATAGTTCAAGGTGTTACATGCTTCCCTCCTAAAAGAATCATCGTCCCGATGATTACAAACTTTTATTTACCTTATGGTCAGTCAATTCTTTTACTTACTTATCAAATCAACTATTTCAAACTTTATATAGCTCTAGAAATCAGTATCATGTTACTGTTTATTCAATTGAATATAAGTTTGCCCAAAACTAGCTTTCTTGATCATAGATTTTTTTATCAGTCCATAGATTGGATTGAGCAAAAAGAAAAGGAAAAGTAGTTTTCATATCTTCCATATTTTCCCAAGTTGCACTTTCTTCGTTAAACTGGTCCCACTAGACCTTACATTGTCGTATTTCACGATTTCTCAAATGCAATTGGCAAGTTTCTAGCACACGAGTGGGTTTAACCACGATTATTCCTAGGTCTTGGACCTGTAAGGAATTCCAATTTAACACATGTGACAAATCTAAAACATATTTCTTAAGCAAAGAAATATGGAAAACATCATGCATTCGTGACAAAGTAGGTGGTAATGCTAATCGATAAGCTACAGGATTGATTACTTCAACAATTTCAAAAGGTCCCACAAAATGAGGTGATAACTTGGTAGCCTTGCCAAAAGTTATAGAACTCTTTCTTGGTTTGACACGAAGAAAAACCTTTTCACCAAGTTCAAATTTCTGGTCAACCCACTTTAAATCAACATAACTCTTCTACCTATCTGCTGCTTCTTTCAAGCATTCACGAATCATTTTAACTTGTTGTTCCATTTCCATAAGGATTTCAGGTCCAATTACTTCTCTATCCTCAATGTTGTCCCAACTAACAGGGGTTCTGCATTTTCTTCCATAAAGTGCCTTGAAGGGTGCCATCTTAAGAGAAGCGTGATATGTATTGTTGTATGCAAACTCAACTAATGGAAGATACTCTTCCCACTTATACTGCTGATCCATGCAATACATCCGTAACATATCTTCTAACACTTGATTTACTCTTTTAGTCTGTCCATCCATTTCCGGATGATACGCAGAACTGAAGTTCAGTTTAGTTCCAAGAGCTACATTAAGCGTTTGCCAAAATCTTGACATCATTCTAGGATCTCTATCTGATATAATCAATTCAGGTACTCCATGTAATCTGAAAATTTCATGTACAAATCTTTTAGCTAAAACAGAGAATCATCCTTTAGATTTCCAACAATAAAATGAGCTACTTTTGTTAGTTTATCAACAACTACTAAAATAACATCATGTTTATTCCTTGACATTGGCAGCCCTTATACGAAATCCATGCTTATTACTTGCCACTTGAACTGCGGTATGCTATGGGGATATAATAAACTGGCCAGTGCATATGTTCCACTTTCACCCACTGACATTCAAGACAATGAGTCACAAAATTAACAACATCCCTTTTCATTCCTTTCCAGAAATATTGTTGTTTTATATCAGCAAGCATTTTAGTAATACCTGGGTGTCTAGAAAAGGGTGAATTATGAAATTCAGCTAACAATTTCTTTCTCAAATCATTAAGCAAAGGTATGTATACTCTATTTTCATAATGTAAGATTCCTTCATTATCGAAATGAAAACCTTTATACCTTTCATCTTTTGGATCTGCAACAAGCGTTGTTTTTACTTGTTGAAAGTATAAATCAGATTCCATTGCACTTTTTACTTCATCTTTAAACTGAGTTCTTAATGTTATAAGAGCATAAATGTGCTTCCTACGACTTAGAGCATCTACTACTCTATTCTCTTTTCCTTTGATGTAACTTATATCAAAATCATATTGAGACAAAAACTCTAACCACCTTCGTTGTCTTGCATTCAGATTAGGCTGAGTGAAAATGTATTTCAGCCCAAGATGATCAGTTTTCAACTCAAAAGGTTTACCAAGTAAATAATGCCTCCAAACTTGAAGTGCATGTACTATGGTAGCAAGCTCTAAATCATGTGGAGCATAATTCAACTCATGTAACTTTTGTGCAAATCAGAAAGACCCCCGGATGTTGATCGGTTTCTAGTTTGATCATCCTAAGCATCCAAGCAGTGTGATTGCACAACATTGAATCCTTTCCCCAAGTGTGGGACTTGTAAAATGGGAAAGAAATCTCTAGATTAGAGGTGGTTCCTCAAACTCCTCCGATCGATATATGACTTACAAGTCAGCAGAGGTTTATATTCCTAATTCCTACTCTAAATTCTAAAGGGATAGAGATGGAGAATGCCAATAAGCTAAAACTAATGCTAATAGGTGATGCACCAAAGGAGTGGTGAGCATTTCTCACTTCTCAGCAGATTGACACACTCATAGAATGCAACAAAACTCATGCACAAACTAATAATCGTAATGAAGAATCGAAATTAGTCAAACAACACCAAGCAGAGGATGAAAAATTAATCACAGGGCCTATATTGTTATTTTAACATCAAAATCACTTGCATTACAACACCTGAGAGGAAAAAATAAGTTGCAATTCTTAGAAAAGGTCGGTTATTCCACCAAAAAATGTTCCACCTTTTGAAAATGAGCCAAACGGCTTTTACAATGCAAGTGGACGAGCCCCAGAGAGAGAAATGCGGGCCAACGGGAGGGGTTCAACCATTGACCAAAATGCATTCAAAACAACATGGGCATCCTTACAAACCCATTTCCGACATTTTTAACCATGCTTTGGAGAGAGAATGTGAGCCATTCTTCATTAAAACGGTGGTTGAAATGTCATTTCGGCCCATGACCACGTGCGAGAAGAGTTTTTCAATTTTATCTCTCCAAAATCCATCAAAATTCAAAATTCACACCTGAAATCTTGTATATAATTTGACCATCTTTCCATTGATATAAAGAACGCAAAACCAAGCTCGGGTCGAAAGTTATGGCCATTTGAAATTTTAGGGCAAAACAGGCCAAATCGGGTCTCGGGAAATTTTTTTGAATTTTTACACTTTTTTGCATTTCCAAAATTTTCCCACGCTCCGCCACCTGTACCACATGGTAGGTTTTTATTGGTGTGGGCCCATCCTACTCCATTTTCCTTTACTTTCACCTTTGGAAAAATTCCTGAAATTCCCGCCGGCCGACGAGCTCTGGGACACGTGGCAAGTGCCGACTAGACGCGGGCCTGTCTTTCCTAAATTTTCGGCCGGTCACTTGATCATTTTGGACCTAGACATGTGGCATAACCCCATTGCGGTGGGTTTTCCCCTTAATATTTTACTTTGCGGGATTTTCTTAAGTTTTGGCACCACCTGGACACGTGGCGAGATTCCATTGCCTCTCGCAATAAGGGGGCGGGCTTTCCTCTTTGAATTTCCTTTTTTTCTCCTTTGGGAAAATTTCCCAAATTCTCCCTCCTCTCGCTGGTCCGAGACACGTGGTGGTATTTCATTCATGTGGGCCATCCACAACATTTTTACTTCTACGCCAATGCTTTGGGAAAAATCTCAAATTCCTCCCATGCTCGCGGCTTTGACACCCGAGGACACATGACGAAACATGATTAGTGGGCGGGGCAAGTGGGCAATAAAACTCCTTCTTTGAAATTTGGCGAAGCATTTTGCCAAAAACCCAACTTCTCCTCCGCCTCCGAAACTCCCATGCCATAGGACACATGGCACGTTTTTATTGGCCGCGGGCTTTCAAGGTGAGAAAGGGAACCCGCAATACACAAAAAATGTTCCACCTTTTGAAAATGAGCCAAACGGCTTTTACAATGCAAGGGACGAGCCCAGAGAGAGAAATGCGGGCCAACGTGGGAGGGGTTCAACCATTGACCAAAATGCATTCAAAACAACATGGGCATCCTTACAAACCCATTTCCTGACATTTTTAACCATGCTGGGAGAGAATGTGAGCCATTCTTCATTAAAAACGGTGGTTGAAATGTCATTTCTGTCCATGACCACGTGCCAGAAGAGTTTTTCAATTTTATCTCTCCAAAATCCATCAAAATTCAAAATTCACACTGAAATCTTGTATATAATTTGACCATCTTTCCATTGATATAAAGAACGCAAAAAACCAAGCTCTGGGTCGAAAGTTATGGCCATTTGAAATTTTAGGGCAAAACAGGGCCAAATCGGGTCGGCGGGAAATTTTTTTGAATTTTTACACTTTTTTGCATTTCCAAAATTTTCCCACGCTCCGCAAACCTGTACCACATGGTAGGTTTTATTGGGTGTGGGCCCATCCTACTCCATTTTCCTTTACTTTCACCTTTGGAAAAATTCTGAAATTCCCGGCCGGCCGACGAGCCTGGGACACGTGGCAAGGCTTGACTCAGACGCGGCCTGTCTTTCCTAAATTTTCGGCTGGTCACTGATCATTTTGGACCTAGACATGTGGCATAACCCTATGCAGGTGGGTTTTCCCCTTAATATTTTACTTCATGGGATTTTCTTAAGTTTGGCACCACCTCGACACGTGGCGAGATTCCATTGCCTCGCAATAAGGGGGCGGGCTTTCCTCTTTGAATTTCCCTTTTTTTCTCCTTTGGGAAAATTTCCCAAATTCTCCCCTCCCTCTCGCTTTGGTCCGAGACACGTGGTGGTATTTCATTCATGTGGGCCATCCACAACATTTTTACTTCTACGCCAATGCTTTGGGAAAAATCTCAAATTCCTCCCATGCTCCGCGGCTTGACACCCGAGGACACATGACGAAACATGATTAGTGGGCGGGGCGTGGGCCAAAAACTCCTTCTTTGAAATTTGGCGAAGCATTTTGCCAAAACCCAACTTCTCCTCCGCCTCCCAAAACTCCCATGCCATAGGACACATGGCACGTTTTTATTGGCCGCTGGCTTTCAAGGTGAGAAAGGGAACCCGCAATACACAAAAATGTTCCACCTTTTGAAAATGAGCCAAATCGCTTTTACAATGCAAGGGACGAGCCTGTGAGAGAGAAATGCGGGCCAACGTGGGAGGGGTTCAACCATTGACCAAAATGCATTCAAAACAACATGGGCATCCTTACAAACCCATTTCCCGACATTTTTAACCATGCCGGGAGAGAATGTGAGCCATTCTTCATTAAAAACGGTGGTCAAATGTCATTTCGTCCATGACCACGCCGAAGAGTTTTTCAATTTTATCTCTCCAAAATCCATCAAAATTCAAAATTCACACGAAATCTTGTATATAATTTGACCATCTTTCCATTGATATAAAGAACGCAAAAAACCAAGCTCGGGTCGAAAGTTATGGCCATTTGAAATTTTAGGGCAAAACAGGCCAAATCGGCCTCATGGGAAATTTTTTTGAATTTTTACACTTTTTGCATTTCCAAAATTTTCCCACGCTCCGCCAGTCCAGGTACCACATGGTAGGTTTTTATTGGGTGTGGGCCCATCCTACTCCATTTTCCTTTACTTTCACCTTTGGAAAAAATTCCTGAAATTCCCCGCCGGGCCGACGAGTTTGGGACACGTGGCAAGTGCTGACTAGACGCGGGCCTGTCTTTCCTAAATTTTCGGCTGGTCACTTGATCATTTTGGACCTAGACATGTGGCATAACCCCATTGCGTGTGGGTTTTCCCCTTAATATTTTACTTGCGGGATTTTCTTAAGTTTTGGCACCACCTGGACACGTGGCGAGATTCCATTGCCTCGCAATAAGGGGGCGGGCTTTCCTCTTTGAATTTCCTTTTTTTTCTCCTTTGGGAAAATTTCCCAAATTCTCCCCTCCTCTCGCTGTCCGAGACACGTGGTGGTATTTCATTCATGTGGGCCATCCACAACATTTTTTACTTCTACGCCAATGCTTTGGGAAAAATCTCAAATTCCTCCCATGCTCATGGCTTTGACACCCGAGGACACATGACGAAACATGATTAGTGGGCAAGGGGGTGGGCCAAAACTCCTTCTTTGAAATTTGGCGAAGCATTTTGCCAAAACCCAACTTCTCCTCTGCCTCCGAAACTCCCATGCCATAGGACACATGGCACGTCTTTTTATTGGCCGCATGGCTTTCAAGGTGAGAAAGGGAACTGCAATACACAAAAAATGTTCCACCTTTTGAAAATGAGCCAAACTCGGCTTTTACAATGCAAGGGACGAGCCTGTGAGAGAGAAATGCGGGCCAACGTGGGAGGGGTTCAACCATTGACCAAAATGCATTCAAAACAACATGGGCATCCTTACAAACCCATTTCGACATTTTTAACTACGCTTTGGGAGAGAATGTGAGCCATTCTTCATTAAAAACGGTGGTTCAAATGTCATTTGGCCCATGACCACGTGCGTGAAGAGTTTTTCAATTTTATCTCTCCAAAATCCATCAAAATTCAAAATTCACACCTGAAATCTTGTATATAATTTGACCATCTTTCCATTGATATAAAGAACGCAAAAACCAAGCTCGGGTCGAAAGTTATGGCCATTTGAAATTTTAGGGCAAAACAGGCCAAATCGGGTCGTGGGAAATTTTTTTGAATTTTTACACTTTTTGCATTTCAAAATTTTCCCACGCTCCGCCAGTCCTGTACCACATGGTAGGTTTTTATTGGGTGTGGGCCCATCCTACTCCATTTTCCTTTACTTTCACCTTTGGAAAAAATTCTCGAAATTTCACGGCCGACGAGTTTGGGACACGTGGCAAGGCCGACTAGAGACGGGCCTGTCTTTCCTAAATTTTCGGCTGGTCACTTGATCATTTTGGACCTAGACATGTGGCATAACCCTATCAAGGTGGGTTTTCCCTTAATATTTTACTTGCGGGATTTTCTTAAGTTTGGCACCACCTGACACGTGGCGAGATTCCACGCTCGCAATAAGGGGGCGGGCTTTCCTCTTTGAATTTCTTTTTTTTCTCCTTTGGGAAAATTTCCCAAATTCTCCTCTCCCTCTCGGGTCTCGAGACACGTGGTGGTATTTCATTCATCAGGCCATCCACAACATTTTTACTTCTACGCCAATGCTTTGGGAAAAATCTCAAATTCCTCCCATGCTCCGCGGCATGGCTTTGACACCCGAGGACACATGACGAAACATGATTAGTGGGCGGGCAAGGCCAAAACTCCTTCTTTGAAATTTGGCGAAGCATTTGCCAAAACCCAACTTCTCCTCCGCCTCCGAAACTCCCATGCCATAGGACACATGGCACGTTTTTATTGGCCGCGGGCTTTCAAGGTGAGAAAGGGAACTGCAATACAAAAAAATGTTCCACCTTTTGAAAATGAGCCAAATCTCGCTTTTACAATGCAAGTGGACGAGCCCAGAGAGAGAAATGCGGGCCAACGTGGGAGGGGTTCAACCATTGACCAAAATGCATTCAAAACAACATGGGCATCCTTACAAACCCATTTCCGACATTTTTAACTATCGGGAGAGAATGTGAGCCATTCTTCATTAAAACGGTGGTTGAAATGTCATTTCTGCCCATGACCACGTGCAGAAGAGTTTTTCAATTTTATCTCTCCAAAATCCATCAAAATTCAAAATTCACACCGAAATCTTGTATATAATTTGACCATCTTTCCATTGATATAAAGAACGCAAAAACCAAGCTCTGGTCGAAAGTTATGGCCATTTGAAATTTTAGGGCAAAACAGGCCAAATCGGGCCTCGGCGGGAAATTTTTTTGAATTTTTACACTTTTTGCATTTCAAAATTTTCCCACGCTCCGCCACCTGTACCACATGGTAGGTTTTTATTGGGTGTGGGCCCATCCTGCTCCATTTTCCTTTATTTTTTCCTTTGGAAAAATTCTCAAAATTTCCCCGCCGGCCGGCGAGTTTGGGACACGTGGCAAGCGCTGATTAGACGCGGGCCTGTCTTTCCTAAATTTTCCGCGGGTCACTTGATCATTTTGGACCTAGACATGTGGCATAACCCTATGCAGTGTGGGTTTTCCCTTAATATTTTACTTCATGGGATTTTCTTAAGTTTTGGCACCACCTGGACACGTGGCGAGATTCCATTGGCTCGCAATAAGGGGGGCGGGCTTTCCTCTTTGAATTTTCCTTTTTTTTTCCTTTGGGAAAATTTCCCAAATTCTCCTCCTCTCGCCTGGGTCCGAGACACGTGGTGGTATTTCATTCATGGGCCATCCACAACATTTTTTACTTCTACGCCAATGCTTTGGGAAAATCTCAAATTCCTCCCATGCTCGCGGCTTTGACACCCGAGGACACATGACGAAACATGATTAGTGGGCGGGGGCAGTGGGCCAAAACTCCTCCTTTGAAATTTGGCGAAGCATTTGCCAAAACCCAACTCCTCCGCCTCCGAAACTCCCATGCCATAGGACACATGGCACGTTTTTATTGGCCGCGGGCTTTCAAGGTGAGAAAGGGAACCTGCAATACACAAAAATGTTCCACCTTTTGAAAATGAGCCAAATCTGCTTTTACAATGCAAGTGGGACGAGCCTGGGAGAGAGAAATGCGGGCCAACGTGGGAGGGGTTCAACCATTGACCAAAATGCATTCAAAACAACATGGGCATCCTTACAAACCCATTTCCCGACATTTTTAACTATGCTTTGGGAGAGAATGTGAGCCATTCTTCATTAAAAACGGTGGTTGAAATGTCATTTTCGTCCATGACCACGTGCAAACAGGAAGAGTTTTTCAATTTTATCTCTCCAAAATCCATCAAAATTCAAAATTCACACCGAAATTCAGATATAATTTGACCATCTTTCCATTGATATAAAGAACGCAAAACCAAGCTCGGGTCGAAAGTTATGGCCATTTGAAATTTTAGGGCAAAACAGTGGCCAAATCGGGTCTCATGGGAAATTTTTTTGAATTTTTACACTTTTTTGCATTTCCAAAATTTTCCCACGCTCCGCTACATCCTGGGTACCACATGGTAGGTTTTTATTGGGTGTGGGCCCATCCTACTCCATTTTCCTTTACTTTCACCTTTGGAAAAATTTCGAAATTCACCACGGCCGACGAGCTTGGGACACGTGGCAAGTGGCCGACTAGACGCGGCCTCGTCTTTCCTAAATTTTCGGCTGGTCACTTGATCATTTTGGACCTAGACATGTGGCATAACCCTATCAGGTGGGTTTTCCCTTAATATTTTACTTCATGGATTTTCTTAAGTTTTGGCACCACCTGGACACGTGGCGAGATTCCATTGCCTCGCAATAAGGGGCGGGCTTTCCTCTTTGAATTTCCTTTTTTTCTCCTTTGGGAAAATTTCCCAAATTCTCCTCCCTCTCGCTGGTCCGAGACACGTGGTGGTATTTCATTCATGTGGGCCATCCACAACATTTTTACTTCTACGCCAATGCTTTGGGAAAAATCTCAAATTCCTCCCATGCTCCGCGGCTTTGACACCCGAGGACACATGACGAAACATGATTAGTGGGGGGCAAGGCCAAAACTCCTCCTTTGAAATTTGGCGAAGCATTTTGCCAAAAACCCAACTTCTCCTCCAGCCTCCGAAACTCCCATGCCATAGGACACATGGCACGTTTTTATTGGCCGCGGGCTTTCAAGGTGAGAAAGGGAACCTCGCAATACACAAAAAATGTTCCACCTTTTGAAAATGAGCCAAATCTCGGCTTTTTACAATGCAAGGGACGAGCCCAGAGAGAGAAATGCGGGCCAACGTGGGAGGGGTTCAACCATTGACCAAAATGCATTCAAAACAACATGGGCATCCTTACAAACCCATTTCCCGACATTTTTAACCACGCTTTGGGAGAGAATGTGAGCCATTCTTCATTAAAAACGGTGGTTGAAATGTCATTTCATCCATGACCACGTGCGTAAGAGTTTTTCAATTTTATCTCTCCAAAATCCATCAAAATTCAAAATTCACACCGAAATCTTGTATATAATTTGACCATCTTTCCATTGATATAAAGAACGCAAAAAACCAAGCTCTGGGTCGAAAGTTATGGCCATTTGAAATTTTAGGGCAAAACAGGCCAAATCGGGCCTCGTGGGAAATTTTTTTGAATTTTTACACTTTTTGCATTTCCAAAATTTTCCCACGCTCCCGCCACCTGTACCACATGGTAGGTTTTTATTGGGTGTGGGCCCATCCTACTCCATTTTCCTTTACTTTCACCTTTGGAAAAATTCCTGAAATTTCCACGGCCGGCCGACGAGTTTGGGACACGTGGCAAGTGCCGACTAGACGCTGGCCTGTCTTTCCTAAATTTTCGGCTGGTCACTTGATCATTTTGGACCTAGACATGTGGCATAACCCTATCAAGTGTGGGTTTTCCCCTTAATATTTTACTTCAAGGGATTTTCTTAAGTTTTGGCACCACTGGACACGTGGCGAGATTCCATTGCCTCAATAAGGGGGCGGGCTTTCCTCTTTGAATTTCCTTTTTTTTCTCCTTTGGGAAAATTTCCCAAATTCTCCCTCCCTCGCCGGGTCTCGAGACACGTGGTGGTATTTCATTCATTGTGGGCCATCCACAACATTTTTTACTTCTACGCCAATGCTTTGGGAAAAATCTCAAATTCCTCCCATGCTCGCGCGGCTTTGACACCCGAGGACACATGACGAAACATGATTAGTGGGGCGGGGGCAGTGGGCCAAAACTCCTTCTTTGAAATTTGGCGAAGCATTTGCCAAAAACCCAACTTCTCTCTCGCCTCCGAAACTCCCATGCCATAGGACACATGGCACGCTTTTATTGGCCGCGGGCTTTCAAGGTGAGAAAGGGAACCCGCAATACACACAAAAATGTTCCACCTTTTGAAAATGAGCCAAATCAAGCTTTTACAATGCAAAGGGACGAGCCCGAGAGAGAAATGCGGGCCAACGTGGGAGGGGTTCAACCATTGACCAAAATGCATTCAAAACAACATGGGCATCCTTACAAACCCATTTCCCGACATTTTTAACCATACGCTTTGGGAGAGAATGTGAGCCATTCTTCATTAAAAACGGTGGTTGAAATGTCATTTGGCCCATGACCACGCGCTTGAAGAGTTTTTCAATTTTATCTCTCCAAAATCCATCAAAATTCAAAATTCACACCAAATCTTGTATATAATTTGACCATCTTTCCATTGATATAAAGAACGAAAAACCAAGCTCTCGGGTCGAAAGTTATGGCCATTTGAAATTTTAGGGCAAAACAGGCCAAATCGGGTGTGCAAGGAAATTTTTTTGAATTTTTACACTTTTTGCATTTCCAAAATTTTCCCACGCTCCGCCATTGTGTACCACATGGTAGGTTTTTATTGGGTGTGGGCCCATCCTACTCCATTTTCCTTTACTTTCACCTTTGGAAAAATTCCCGAAATTCCCGGCCGGCCGACGAGTTTGGGACACGTGGCAAGTGCCGACTAGACGCGGCCTGTCTTTCCTAAATTTTCGGCTGGTCACTTGATCATTTTGGACCTAGACATGTGGCATAACCCCATCGTGTGGGTTTTCCCTTAATATTTTACTTCGGGATTTTCTTAAGTTTTGGCACCACCTAGACACGTGGCGAGATTCCATTGGCTCGCAATAAGGGGGGCGGGCTTTCCTCTTTGAATTTTCCTTTGTTTTCTCCTTTGGGAAAATTTCCCAAATTCTCCCCTCCCTCTCGCTGGTCCGAGACACGTGGTGGTATTTCATTCATCAGGCCATCCACAACATTTTTACTTCTACGCCAATGCTTTGGGAAAAATCTCAAATTCCTCCCATGCTCGCGGCTTTGACACCCGAGGACACATGACGAAACATGATTAGTGGGCGGGGCAAGTGGGCCATAAAACTCCTTCTTTGAAATTTGCGAAGCATTTTGCCAAAAACCCAACTTCTCCTCCGCCTCCGAAACTCCCATGCCATAGGACACATGGCACGTTTTTATTGGCCGCGGGCTTTCAAGGTGAGAAAGGGAACCCGCAATACACAAAAATGTTCCACCTTTTGAAAATGAGCCAAATCTCGCTTTTACAATGCAAGGACGAGCCTGTGAGAGAGAAATGCGGGCCAACGTGGGAGGGGTTCAACCATTGACCAAAATGCATTCAAAACAACATGGGCATCCTTACAAACCCATTTCGACATTTTTAACCATGCTTTGGGAGAGAATGTGAGCCATTCTTCATTAAAACGGTGGTTGAAATGTCATTTTCGCCCATGACCACGTGCCGCTTAAGAGTTTTTCAATTTTATCTCTCCAAAATCCATCAAAATTCAAAATTCACACCTGAAATCTTGTATATAATTTGACCATCTTTCCATTGATATAAAGAACGCGAAAAACCAAGCTCTGGGTCGAAAGTTATGGCCATTTGAAATTTTAGGGCAAAACAGGCCAAATCGGGTAGAGGGCGGGAAATTTTTTTGAATTTTTACACTTTTTGCATTTCCAAAATTTTCCCACGCTCCGCCACCTGTGTACCCATGGTAGGTTTTATTGGGTGTGGGCCCATCCTACTCCATTTTCCTTTACTTTCACCTTTGGAAAAATTCTGAAATTCCCACGGCCGACGAGTTTGGGACACGTGGCAAGTGCCGACTAGACGCGGCCTGTCTTTCCTAAATTTTCGGCTGGTCACTTGATCATTTTGGACCTAGACATGTGGCATAACCCCATCATGTGGGTTTTCCCCTTAATATTTTACTTCATGGGATTTTCTTAAGTTTTGGCACCACCGGACACGTGGCGAGATTCCATTGCCTCGCAATAAGGGGGCGGGCTTTCCTCTTTGAATTTCCCTTTTTTCTCCTTTGGGAAAATTTCCCAAATTCTCCTCCTCTCTCGGGTCCGAGACACGTGGTGGTATTTCATTCATCAGGCCATCCACAACATTTTTACTTCTACGCCAATGCTTTGGGAAAAATCTCAAATTCCTCCCATGCTCCGCGGCTTGACACCCGAGGACACATGACGAAACATGATTAGTGGGCGGGGGCAAGTGGGCCAAAACTCCTTCTTTGAAATTTGGCGAAGCATTTTGCCAAAACCCAACTTCTCCTCTCCGCCTCCGAAACTCCCATGCCATAGGACACATGGCACGTTTTTATTGGCCGCGGGCTTTCAAGGTGAGAAAGGGAACTCGCAATACACAAAAAATGTTCCACCTTTTGAAAATGAGCCAAATCTGCTTTTACAATGCAAGTGGACGAGCCCGTGGTGAGAGAGAAATGCGGGCCAACGTGGGAGGGGTTCAACCATTGACCAAAATGCATTCAAAACAACATGGCATCCTTACAAACCCATTTCCCGACATTTTTAACTACGCCGGGAGAGAATGTGAGCCATTCTTCATTAAAAACGGTGGTTGAAATGTCATTTCGTCCATGACCACGTGCTTAAGAGTTTTTCAATTTTATCTCCAAAATCCATCAAAATTCAAAATTCACACCGAAATCTTGTATATAATTTGACCATCTTTCCATTGATATAAAGAACGCAAAAAACCAAGCTCGGGTCGAAAGTTATGGCCATTTGAAATTTTAGGGCAAAAGTGGCCAAATCGGGAATGGGAAATTTTTTTGAATTTTTACACTTTTTTGCATTTCCAAAATTTTCCCACGCTCCGCAAATGACCTGTACCACATGGTAGGTTTTTATTGGGTGTGGGCCCATCCTACTCCATTTTCCTTTACTTTCACCTTTGGAAAAATTCTGAAATTTCGCCGCCGACGAAGCCTGGGACACGTGGCAAGGCCGACTAGACGCGGGCCTGTCTTTCCTAAATTTTCGGCTGGTCACTTGATCATTTTGGACCTAGACATGTGGCATAACCCCTATCAAGGTGGGTTTTCCCCTTAATATTTTACTTCATGGGATTTTCTTAAGTTTTGGCACCACCTGACACGTGGCGAGATTCCATTCCTCGCAATAAGGGGGCGGGCTTTCCTCTTTGAATTTCCCTTTTTTTCTCCTTTGGGAAAATTTCCCAAATTCCCTCCCCCTCCCTCGCCGGTCCGAGACACGTGGTGGTATTTCATTCATTGTGGGCCATCCACAACATTTTTTACTTCTACGCCAATGCTTTGGGAAAAAATCTCAAATTCCTCCCATGCTCCGCGGCTTTGACACCCGAGGACACATGACGAAACATGATTAGTGGGGGCGGTGGGCCAAAACTCCTTCTTTGAAATTTGGCAAGCATTTTGCCAAAACCCAACTTCTCCTCTCCGCCTCCGAAACTCCCATGCCATAGGACACATGGCACGTTTTTATTGGCCGCGGGCTTTCAAGGTGAGAAAGGGAACCTCGCAATACACAAAAATGTTCCACCTTTTGAAAATGAGCCAAATCAAGCTTTTACAATGCAAGGACGAGCCTGGAGAGAGAAATGCGGGCCAACGTGGGAGGGGTTCAACCATTGACCAAAATGCATTCAAAACAACATGGGCATCCTTACAAACCCATTTCCCGACATTTTTAACCATGCCGGGAGAGAATGTGAGCCATTCTTCATTAAAACGGTGGTTGAAATGTCATTTCGGTCCATGACCACGTGCGAAGAGTTTTTCAATTTTATCTCTCCAAAATCCATCAAAATTCAAAATTCACACCGAAATCTTGTATATAATTTGACCATCTTTCCATTGATATAAAGAACGCAAAAACCAAGCTCGGGTCGAAAGTTATGGCCATTTGAAATTTTAGGGCAAAAAACAGGCCAAATCGGGTCAAGGAAATTTTTTTGAATTTTTACACTTTTTTGCATTTCCAAAATTTTCCCACGCTCCGCCACCTGTACCACATGGTAGGTTTTTATTGGTGTGGGCCCATCCTACTCCATTTTCCTTTACTTTCACCTTTGGAAAAATTCCTGAAAATTCCGCCGGCCGACGAGTTTGGGACACGTGGCAAGTGCCGACTAGACGCTGGCCTGTCTTTCCTAAATTTTCGGCTGGTCACTTGATCATTTTGGACCTAGACATGTGGCATAACCCTATCAAGGTGTGGGTTTTCCCTTAATATTTTACTCATGGGATTTTCTTAAGTTTTGGCACCACCACTGACACGTGGCGAGATTCCATTCGCTCTCGCAATAAGGGGGCGGGCTTTCCTCTTTGAATTTCCTTTTTTTCTCCTTTGGGAAAATTTCCCAAATTCTCCCCTCCTCTCGCTGGTCCGAGACACGTGGTGGTATTTCATTCATCAGGGCCATCCACAACATTTTTTACTTCTACGCCAATGCTTTGGAAAAAATCTCAAATTCCTCCCATGCTCGCTTGGCTTTGACACCCGAGGACACATGACGAAACATGATTAGTGGGCGGGGGCAGTGGGCCAAAAACTCCTTCTTTGAAATTTGGCGAAGCATTTTGCCAAAAACCCAACTTCTCCTCTGCCCTCCGAAACTCCCATGCCATAGGACACATGGCACGTTTTTATTGGCCGCGGGCTTTCAAGGTGAGAAAGGGAACCTGCAATACACAAAAAAATGTTCCACCTTTTGAAAATGAGCCAAATCTGGCTTTTACAATGCAAGGGACGAGCCCAGGAGAGAGAAATGCGGGCCAACGTGGGAGGGGTTCAACCATTGACCAAAATGCATTCAAAACAACATGGGCATCCTTACAAACCCATTTCCTGACATTTTTAACATGCTTTGGGAGAGAATGTGAGCCATTCTTCATTAAAAACGGTGGTTGAAATGTCATTTCGTCCCATGACCACGTGCGAGAAGAGTTTTTCAATTTTATCTCTCCAAAATCCATCAAAATTCAAAATTCACACCGAAATCTTGATATAATTTGACCATCTTTCCATTGATATAAAGAACGCAAAACCAAGCTCTGGGTCGAAAGTTATGGCCATTTGAAATTTTAGGGCAAAACAGGCCAAATCGGGTCGATGGGAAATTTTTTTGAATTTTTACACTTTTTGCATTTCCAAAATTTTCCCACGCTCCATCCTCCACCTGTACCACATGGTAGGTTTTTATTGGGTGTGGGCCCATCCTACTCCATTTTCCTTTACTTTCACCTTTGGAAAAATCCCGAAATTCCCGCGGGCCGACGAGCCTGGGACACGTGGCAAGTGCCGACTAGACGCGGCCTGTCTTTCCTAAATTTTCGCTGGTCACTTGATCATTTTGGACCTAGACATGTGGCATAACCCTATCGTGTGGGTTTTCCCCTTAATATTTTACTTGTGGGATTTTCTTAAGTTTTGGCACCACCCTGACACGTGGCGAGATTCCATTGCTCGCAATAAGGGGGCGGGCTTTCCTCTTGAATTTCCTTTTTTCTCCTTTGGGAAAATTTCCCAAATTCTCCTCCTCTCGCCTGGGTCCGAGACACGTGGTGGTATTTCATTCATCAGGCCATCCACAACATTTTTACTTCTACGCCAATGCTTTGGGAAAAATCTCAAATTCCTCCCCGCTCCGCGGCTTGACACCCGAGGACACATGACGAAACATGATTAGTGGGGGGCATGGGCCAAAAACTCCTTCTTTGAAATTTGACGAAGCATTTTGCCAAAACCCAACTTCTCCTTTGCCCTCCGAAACTCCCATGCCATAGGACACATGGCACGTTTTTATTGGCCGCGGCTTTCAAGGTGAGAAAGGGAACCCGCAATACACAAAAAAATGTTCCACCTTTTGAAAATGAGCCAAATCGCTTTTACAATGCAAGGGACGAGCCCAGAGAGAGAAATGCGGCCAACGTGGAGGGGTTCAACCATTGACCAAAATGCATTCAAAACAACATGGGCATCCTTACAAACCCATTTCCTGACATTTTTAACCATGCTGGGAGAGAATGTGAGCCATTCTTCATTAAAAACGGTGGTTGAAATGTCATTTTTCGTCCATGACCACGTGCGTAAGAGTTTTTCAATTTTATCTCTCCAAAATCCATCAAAATTCAAAATTCACACTGAAATCTTGTATATAATTTGACCATCTTTCCATTGATATAAAGAACGCATGTAAAAAAAACCAAGCTCGGGTCGAAAGTTATGGCCATTTGAAATTTTAGGGCAAACAGAGGCCAAATCGGAATTCGTGGGAAATTTTTTTGAATTTTTACACTTTTTTGCATTTCCAAAATTTTCCCACGCTCCTCCGATCAGTGTACCACATGGTAGGTTTTTATTGGGTGTGGGCCCATCCTACTCCATTTTCCTTTACTTTCACCTTTGGAAAAATTTGAAATTCCCACTGGGCCGGTGAGTTTGGGACACGTGGCAAGTGCCGACTAGACGCGGCCTGTCTTTCCTAAATTTTCGGCTGGTCACTTGATCATTTTGGACCTAGACATGTGGCATAACCCCATTGGTGTGGGTTTTCCCCTTAATATTTTACTTCATGGGATTTTCTTAAGTTTGGCACCACCTGACACGTGGCGAGATTCCATTGGCTCGCAATAAGGGGGCGGGCTTTCCTCTTTGAATTTCCTTTGTTTTCTCCTTTGGGAAAATTTCCCAAATTCTCCTCCCTCTCTCTGGTCCGAGACACGTGGTGGTATTTCATTCGTTGCGGGCCATCCACAACATTTTTTACTTCTACGCCAATGCTTTGGGAAAAATCTCAAATTCCTCCCGTGCTCGCATGCTCGACACCCGAGGACACATGACGAAACATGATTAGTGGGCGGGGCGGTGGGCCAAAACTCCTTCTTTGAAATTTGGCGAAGCACTTTTGCCAAAAACCCAACTTCTCCCTCCGCCTTCGAAAATCCCATGCCATAGGACACATGGCACGTTTTTATTGGCCGCGGGCTTTCCTTCCAAAATTTCCATGTGCCAACACTTAGCCAAATTTTTCAAATTTCTCCCTAGACACATGGTATCATCTGGTTCGTCAGCGGGCCTGGGGAAAAATATTCCTTTTGAAATTTCACCAAAACACTTGGTAAAAAACACAAGTCTTCCTCCGACCCCCGCCACTTCCTTGGACACGTGGCGGCATCTCATTGGCTACGGGCCTTTCGGGGAAAATTTCCCACAAAAACTCCATCAAGCCATAACTTTAAAAATACATGGAGTTAGGAGGAAAACTTTACCTTTTTGGAAAGTTGAGAGAGAGCTCTATCTAATGGTGTCATTTCTAGAAAGTTTTGAGTGCCTGAAAAGCAAAAAATTATGACTGAGGCACGAGAGAGGGAAGAATGAAAGGAGTTAGCCATAAAATGAGTAGGGGGCACATTTTGGATAACAATTTTGGTGACTCAGAGGGGTCATCTACCTGCTGGATGAAATTACCAGTTGCCTGAAACAATCCATTGGGCATGGAGTCATCAAATTCTCTATTTGATACCCCATCTTACTAGAACACTGCAAGGAGGAAGATGGAATATCACTTGATGGAGCAAGGCCTGCAAACACATCTCCAAGAACAACAAGCTTGTGCCAAAGAACTTAGGGAAGAAAAACTAACCTACAAAGAAATCAATGTGCACAAGCACTTGGAGGAATGGAAACCTAAGCTAATATGTACAAGGTGGAGACTTTCCTTTAATAGAATGCTTTAGATGGATTCCATTGACTGAATCTGCAGTTCTTTTCCATCCAATGAAGACAATTGAAAAGCATTGTTGTCCTTACACTTTGTGACCATGTATGGGCCACTCCAAATGGCATCAAATTTTGAATGGTCTCCCAGTTTTTCTCTATCTCGCATCCCATTTTAACACTAGATCTCCAACTTGGAAAGATCTATCCTTGGCCTTCTTATCAGAGGTCTTCTTTATCAAAGCTCGATCCTTCTCCATTGTTTGGGATGCTTGATTCCTGATTTCTTAGAGCTCCATCAATTCTGCATATCTAACTTCCATGGGCTCAAATTCCAACAACTTTAATTGTTTCATGAGTTCCAATGTTGGCAACTCAAGAGACATGGGCAAAATTGCCTCTCTTCCGTAAACAAGCTTGAATGGAGAGTTGCCTGTAGATCTTTTGGGAGTTATCCTATAAGCCCATAAGGCTGATTTCAACTTAGTATGCCAAGACCTCTGATTTTCATCAAGAGTCCTCCTAATGATCCTCAACAAGTTCTTGTTTGTAGACTCAGCCTGGCCATTACCCTGAGGGTAATAGTTTGATGAAGTACTTAGATAGATCCCATTCTTGATGAGACCATTCGGTCACCTTGGACCGATGAATGCCAATACATTATCTGATATTATTGTAGAAAGGTATGCCGAATCTAGTTGCTATTCCCTCATAGAAATCTAGGATGCTAGATTCATTTGCCTCCTTGAGCGCTGCTGCTTGATCCACTTAGTGAAGTAATCTATGGCTGTTAAAATCCACTTGTGCCCTTTGCTTGAATTGGGATTAATGACTCAATGAAGTCTAAACCCCATTGCATGAATGGCTGGTCAACTGAAATTGGATGCAATGGAAGGGCAGCTAGTCTCTCTTTACCTGTGAAGAATGCACAATTCTTGCACCTCTTGATCCATGCATAGAAATCACTGAAAATATTGGGCCAATAATAACCAGCCCTCATGATCTTTAGAGCTATCACTCTTGGTGCAAAATGACCACCAGCTGGTCCACCATGGAATTCTTCCAACACCCTATGAATCTGATTTGTACCAATGCATCTCGTGCAAGATACTCCATTCACATCTCTTTTGAACAAAACACCATCAACAAGGGCATATGGGACAGCCTGCAATCTGAAGTGTCTTCTTTTGGTCTTGTTCATCTCCAGAGGGCATAGACCTATACTTAGAAAATGCATTATACTTTGGGTCCAGCAAGGAGTGGGGACACCATTATTTTCCTCTTGAGTGCTTTATTGCTCATGGCTATCTTGCAACGCCAAAATAGTCTCCCTCTCATTACATGCTTCCTTTTGTTTGCTCAAAATCAGCTGCTCACACAATCCTTTTCCTCTGACCAACTTGGTGACCTTGATCTCTATGTCATACTCCATGACACGAGTAATCCAACCTGCTCTCTTTTCATTCAAGTCTTTATTGAGGAGGAAGTCTTTAACTCCCACATGAGAAACCAACAATTGAACCTTGTTGTTTGAGACTAAATGCTTGAACTTCTTCAAGCTTCTGATTACTGCAAGAACATGCTTCTCAATGAAATAATATCTCACCTCATAGTCCTCCAGGCTTTGGCTGAAGAAAGCAATTGGCTGCTCATCATTGTCCTTGTTCTATTGTACCAAAATTGCAGAAATAGTATCATCACCCCCAAATGCATAGAGGATGAAATCCTTGGAGAAATCCGAGTTAGTGAGAGTTGGTGCTTGAAAGATGGATTCTTTGATTGCTTCAAAACTTTCCTTTCCTCTCTTTGTCCATTTTAAAGCCATGCTTTTCTTTAAAATCTTGGTGATAGGTTTGACAAGGGCTGAAAAATTTGGGACAAACCTCGAACAAAATTTTATCCTCCCCAAGAAAATTTGAAGGGCCTTCTTGTGGCTTGGCAATGGTAGTGCTCTTATGGCTTTAACTCTCTTTAGATCAATTGCTAATCCTTCTTTGGAGACAATGTGGCCAAGGAGCTTTCCTTCATGAGCTAAGAAAATGCATTTTTAGGATTCAAGGAGACTCCAAATCTTCTACACCTTTGGAACACTTGTCTCAAATGAGAGAGGTGGTCTGCTATATTTTTTGAAAAAATAGTGATATCATCAAGATATATCAGCACTATGTTGTTAATCAAACCTTTGAACGCCATGTCCATTACTCTTTGGAAGGTAGCTCTAGCGTTGGATAGCCCAAATGGCATTTTCCTGTATGCATAAGTTCCCCATTTGGTTGTAAAGGTTGTCTTGAACTGATCCTCTTCCTTCACCATAATCTGATTATACCCTGAATAGCCATCAAGTAATGAAAACCTCTCAGAGCCAGCAACAACTTGTAAAATCTGCTCCATAGAAGGAAGTGGGTAATGATCCTTAAGAGATGCTCTATTCAAATCTCTGAAGTCAACACACAATCTGATTTCCCCACTCTTCTTTCGATTTGGAACCAAGTTGGCAACCCAACTAGAATGCTTGATAGGGAATATGATTCTTGATTCTATCAACTTATTCAATTCTTTTCTCATGAGAGGCTCCATGTGGGGGTTGACTGGCCTTTGTTTTTGCCTGATGGGCTTAGTACTTGGGTTCAATTCAATGGTGTGTTGAGCTAACTCAGGATTGAAACATTTCAAATCTTCATAGCTCCAAGCAAACACATCAAGGAATTCTTGACAAAGCTGTATGAACTCATACCTTTCTTGTTCGGTTGTCATCTTGCCAACTTGGAGTGATTTGCCTTCTTCCACCGAGATGGACACTGAATCTTCTCCCTTCACTTGGATGTTTGCTTTCTCCTTCCTAAATTGATCATTAGGATTGAAAATGGACTCCAAAGTAATAATCCCCTTTGGTAGTTTGTTGGTTCTCGCTTGCACCACCACTTGGTCACCATCTTTGCTGCTCTAACTTTTCTTGATTTTTAGCCGAGAATTCAGCCTCTTCTTGCAAGAAATGGATGATTTGCTGGTCATTTTCAAACACTTGCCAACTTACATTGTTATCTGGCACTGAAGACCTCACAATCACATGGATGTTTGGCTGTACCTTGTCTTTTTGAATGCTTTCAACAACGTCAAAGGCTGCCCCAATTGCTGCAATCTTGTCAGCAGCTTGGTTCTCTTTTCTAGGAATGAATTTTATGCCAAAACCCTCAAAATCTTCAATGAGGTCCCACACCCTGTTCTTGTAGCATTTGAGTAGATCATTCTTGACAGCATGCTACCCCTTAACTTGGTTAACAATCAACTCACTGTCACCAAAGACTTGCAAGTTCTTTATCCCCCTTTTGATTGACCAATGTAGTCCTTGCACCAAAGCTTCATATTCAGCAGTGTTATTAGAGCATGCAAACTGAAATCTAAAAGCTGAATAATATTTAACTCCTTGAGTTGAAACAGCATGGATCCCCTCCCGCACCTTGTCTACTCCTTGATCCATCAAAAAATAACTACCATACCTCATTGTCATCCTTGTGGTCCGGCTTGGTGATGCTAGGGATAGGCTGATTTTCTTCATGCATGCAATAGACTCCTAACTCATATTCTTCTATTTCTTAATAAGGATCAAAAGCATGCACCTTGTTTGCCCATTCATCAAGGGTTAGATCTGCGGGATACTTCCAACCTTGGTGTGTCGGCTTTATCAGTTCTTAGGTGATCTTCTTGATCAAATATTTGAACAATTGGCATTGATCTCGACTTAGAGTGTAAGGATCAATGTGAAAGTTTGCAATAGGTTCAGACCTGATTATGGATTTGGTTCCATATCTTGTTCTAAACAAGAATGTGTGATCAATCGGAAGACAAGTAACCTCCAATCTTAGCTATGAAATCCCTTGACAAACATAGGGCAAAGAGTGGTGGAAGGTCTATTACTGATACATCTTGCAAAACAACCATGTTGGGACATGCATGCAAAGTAAGACTCAAGTTTTTTATCACTCCAACTGTTGTCACTACTTGTCCCATCCAATTACACTACCCCTCTGGATATGGTTTCATACTAAATTCCCAACTGATCAGCTATTTTCTTGGGCATTACTGAACTACTTGCTCCGGAATCAATCATGCAATTGTGTACTAGTTGGTTCCCAATTATCAATGAAACATAGAATGGAGGGGGCTTCAACATTTTACCTTGTTGTCCTCCATGATTCTCCTCAGGCTGGGCAGCATTTGTGAGCACCTTCTCTTGCATTTGGACCTGCTGATTTGAATTTGAACAGTCCTTGATGGCAGCTTGTAGCAAATCTCTTTGGCTTGGGATAGATAGTGATTCCCACATTGATATGTTTACATTTGTCTTCTTCATCTGATCAATGATATTGAATGGAGATGAAGTATCCCTTTGATGTCCCTTGGCCTGCACATTCATTCCTTGCACATGGGCAGTAACAACTGGCATTTGAGTTGGCCTAGGAACTATTTTAGGCAGTCCTTGTGTATTTGGAGCTGGATTTTGTTTGCCAATATTTTGTGGAGTGATAGAAGGTTGTGGATTGCTTAGAGCTAATGGCTGTTCTTCACCCAAATTTCTTCTCTTTGACCTTGTGTTGGCTGCAACACTTTGGGAAACCATTTGATTCATGCCACAAAAATCTTCTACCTGCCAGTTTACAAGTGTGGTATCATTCGGAGCTGATTGCTGCTAGAATGTTTCTTGTTGTTGGTTATTTCCTTAACTACCTTCACCCTCCACACTAGTTGTTGTCAACATTAATGCTTGATTCAAGGCACCATTGAAGCACATGGACTGGTTGTGAGGTTCATTGCATGGGAAACACTAATCATACTCTTGAGCTATATTGTTTTTTACTGGCACTAATGCTTTAGAGGTAGATGTAGCATTGGGATTATAGGGCTGAAATGGTCTATTGGCAGGAGGCCTTGCTTGATTTAGATTTGCAGCTGGATTGGGTGGTCTTTGGGGTTGATATGGTTGCTGTTAGATAAGCTTGGGGCTGGAAAGAAGGTCTAAAACCTTGGGCTTCTTGCCTCTTGAGAGTAACCAGCTCATTGCCTAGATTTTCCAATTGCTTCATGACTTCTGAAGCTCATTTGAGGCACTAGAAGATGAAGTAGAAGCTCCATTCAAATTCGATTCCTTGGAGTGGGAATAGGAGCTAAATTATGCGTTTGATTATTGTTTGAGCTCTCTAAACTCCGAAACAATGGCATTGGAGGTCTAGGAGCCAACTTGCTAGCTTGAATCAAACAATTTTTAGCTCTAATGGCAATGCTATAATCAATGGGGATAGTTGTGCCTCCCATGGATTGAATTAACATAGAAATATCATAATTCAAAGCTTTAAGGTAATAAAGGAAAGCACCTTCTGCTATTGGCCTGACTACCACTAGAATTCTCTCCCAAGTCCTTTGAAATCTGAAGTTAAAATCAGTCAGCTGCTCATTGGGAGCTCTCTTGATGGTTTTCAGCTGCTCCAAAAGGGACAAGTTGTCTCCCTTCTCTCCAAACTACTCATGGAGGGCTATACATAGCTGGTTCCAATTTTGAATAGAACCTGAGGCAAGACTCTGAACCATTGCAAAGCTTTCCCTTTGAATGAAGATGCCAACAATTTGACAAAACTTGCATCTCATTGATCTCATGGATTACACAAATGTTAGCAATATCCTTAACATGATCACCAGGAGTGGTCTGATTCTCTCCAGTAAAGTATGGGATGTTCTTCAATGTTACAACTGGGATTGGGTTTTGTGCATTGAGAGCAAGTGGGCTCTTGCAGTGAAATTGACATAGGGGTTGTTTTGTGCCATTCTGATTGGCCTTAGAACTCTTGTTGATTGAATGAAAGGCATACCAGGTGGAGGAGTTGATAGAGTTCTGTTTGGTGGAGATGAAGACCTTTGAATTCTCCTCCCTCTTTGCCTTCTCCTTGGAGATAAGCGCAGATACTCAAACAACACTTCTTCTTCTCCAACTCTTGACCTTGTAGTGATTCTTCTCATGAGTTTTCGTGTCCTGTAATATTAAAACCAGCTGATTCTTTCTCCCTTGGAGTCACCGGATGTGCAATTTAGGGCTCTTTTAAGCAAGAAACTTGCAACAAATGCACATCAATTTTTTTGTAATTAATATGAAGACTTCTAAGGTCCCACTGGTGTGTAAAAAAACTATTGTTGCAAATCAAGTAGCACCCCTTGGATGTTGATCAAGTTTCTATTTTGATCATCCTAAGCATCCAGTGTGATTGCACAACATTGAATCCTTTCCCCAAGTGTGGGACTTGTAAAATGGGAAAGGAATCTCTAGATTAAAGGCTAGTTCCTCAAACTCCTCTGATCAGATATATGACTTACAAGTTGCAGAGGTTTATATTCATAATTCCTACTCTAAATTCCAAATGGATAGAGATGGAGAATGCCAATAAGCTAAAACTAATGCTAATAGGTGATGCACCAAAGGAGTGGTGAGCATTTATCACTTCGTAGATTGACAGAGTTCATAGAATGCAACAAAACCTCATGCCCAAACCTGATAAGCGTAATGAAGAATCAGAAATTAGTCAAACAACACCAAAGCAAAGGATGGAAAATTAATCATAGGGCCTGTATTGTTATTTTAACATCAAAATCACTTGCATTACAACACCTAAGAGGAAAAAATAAGTTACAATTCTTAAAAAGGTCTCATTATTCCACCAAAATCACTTCCAAGGTAAGAAAGGGGACCTGCAATACACAAAAAATGTTCCACCTTTTGAAAATGAACCAAATCTAGCTTTTACAATGCAAGGGACAAGCCCAGGAGAGAGAAACGCGGGCCAACATGGGAGGGGTTCAACCATTGACCAAAATGCATTCAAAACAACATGGGCATCCTTACAAACCCATTCCCTGACATTTTTAACCTGCTTTGGGAGAGAATGCGAGCCATTCTTCATTAAAAATGGTGGTTGAAACGTCATTTCTATCCATGACCACGTGCAGAAGCATTTTTAATTTTCTCTCTCCAAAATCCATCAAAATGTAAAATTGACCTCAAAATCTTGTAGATAATTTCACTAGCTTTCCATTTATATAAAGAACACAAAAAACCGTGTTCTGGATCGAAAGTTATGGCCATTTGAAATTTTAGGGCAAAACAGGGCCAAATCGGGTCGGTGGGCAAAAAAATTTGTATTTTTACCCTTTTTTGCATTTGGGAAAAAATTTCAAAATTTCCCCGTGCTCGCCAATCCAAGTGCCACATGGCAGGTTTTTATTGGGTGCGGGCCCATCCTGCTCCATTTTCCTTTACTTTTGCCTTTAGAAAAAATTCCCAAAATTCCCCTCCAGGCCGTGAGTTTGGGACATGTGGCAACACTAACTGGGATGCGGGCCTATCTTTCCTAAATTTTCCATGGGTCACTTGATCATTTTGGACTGGACACATGGCATAACCCCATTGGGTGTGGGTTTTCCCCTTAATATTTTACTTGCGGGCTTTTCTTAAGTTTTGGCGCCACCTGGACACGTGGCAAGATTCCATTGGCTCGCAATAAGGGGGCGGGCTTTCCTCTTTGAATTTTCCTTTGTTTTCTCCTTTGGGAAAATTTCCCAAATTCTCCCCACCCTCCACCGGTCCGAGACACGTGGCGGTATTTCATTCGTTGCGGGCCATCCACAACATTTTTTTACTTACGTACCAATGCTTTGGGAAAAATCTCAAATTTCTCCCGTGCTCGTGGCTCGGACACCCGAGGACACGTGATGAAACATGATTAGTGGGTGGGGCAGCGGGCCAAAAACTCCTTTGAAATTTGGCAAAGCATTTTGCCAAAAACCCAACTTCTCCTCCGCCCTCCAAAACTCCCACGCCATAGGACATGCGGTACATTTTTATTGGTCGTGGGCTTTCCTTCCTAAATTTCCATGCGCCAACACTTAGCCAAATTTTTTCAAATTTCTCCCTGGACACGTGGCATCATCGGTTCGTCGGCAGGCCTAGGGGAAAAAAATTCCTTTTGAAATTTCACCAAAACACTTGGTAAAAACACAAGTCTTCCTCGACCCCGCCACTTCCTTGGACATGTGGCGCATCTCATCAGGTGCGGGCCTTTCAGGGGAAAATTTCCCACAAAAACTCCACCGAGCCATAACTTTAAAAATACATGGAGTTAGGAGGAAAACTTTACCTTTCTGGAAGGCTGAGAGAGCTCTATCCAATGGTTTCATTTCTAGAAAGTTTTGAGTGCTTGAAAAGCAAAAAAATTATGACTGAGGCACAAGAGAGGGAAGAATGAAAGGAGTTAGCCACAAAATGAGTAGGGTCACATTTTAGATAACAAGATAACTTAATTTTTCTACTTTCATATGCTATAACATGATCATTTTGTAACAAAATACCTCCAAGGCCTTCCCGGATGCATCCATTACAACAGTAAAGTCTCCATTAGGATCAGGTACAACAAAATAGGTGTTGAAGTCAACTGAATTTTCAGATTTATAAAAGCAGATTCACATTTATCATTCCAAACAAATTTCTTATCCTTTTTCTACAATGAAGTTATCGGTGCAGCCACTTTAGAAAAATCTTTAACAAATTTTCTATAATAACCAGCAAGGCCCATGAAGCTTCTTACTTCATGTACATTCTTTGGTGCAGGCCACTTGGTTATAGCCACTATTTTAGATGGATCTACAACAATCCCATTCTCACTTATAACATGACCCAAATAATGAACTTCGGTATCAAAGAAAGAACATTTGGATAACTTACCATATAACCTTCTCTTTCTCAGAATTTCCAAGACTACTTTCAAATGCTCATTATGCTCCTCGACACTTTTAGAATATATGAGAATGTCATCCAAGAATACAAGCACAAACTTGTCCAAGTATTCTTGAAAGATATTATTCATTAAGTTCATAAAAGTTGTAGGTGCATTAGTTAATCCAAAGGGTAAAACCATGAATTCATAATGTCCATACCTTGTCCGAAAGTTGTTTTATGAATATCTTCATCTTTAATTCTTAATTGATGATATCCGGATCGAAGATCTATCTTGGAATATACCGATGCTCCACACATCTGATCAAATAAATCATCAATTCTAGGAAGTGGATATCTATTTTTGATTGTTGCTTTGTTTAACATCCGATAATCAATACACAATCTAAGTGTTCCATCTTTCTTTTTCACAAATATCACTGGTGCTCCCCAAGGTGAAACACTTGGTCTAATCAAACCCTTAGACAAAATTTCTTGCAATTGAGCTTTAAGCTCAACTAACTCTGTGGTAGTCATTCGATAAGGTGCTTTAGAAATAGGTTCCGTACCTGGTTTGATTTCAATGGTGAAGTCAAATTCCCTTTTGGGTGGTAAACCTGGTAATTCTTCCAAAAATACATCACTGAAATTTTACAACAATGGTAATGTTCCATGCAATCATTGTTTTCTTCTACAAGATTCAGATATTTTTACCACATACAAGGTACAACCTTTATTTTTGGCCTTTTTAAGTTGCATAGCTGATAATTTCCTAACTGAAATTTCTCGTTTTACACCTTAAATCTCTGTGATTTTTTGCAGATCATCAAAACAACTAATATGTTTTTCAAAACAATCCACTTTTTCTTTATGCTCAGCTAACCAATTAACACCAATGACAATGTCATAAGATCCCAAAGGTGTAACATAGAGATCAACTTCAGTGGAAAAGCTAGGTAAGTCAAGGACTACCCCAAAAAGACACATACTAACTGTATGAACATAATTATTACCATAATGTACAGTCCATGATTTATCCATTTTTCCAGCTTTTCTTTTAAGTTTCAAAGCAAGTTTACTAGAAATAAAACATTCAGTAGCTCCCGTGTCAAAAAGAACAATTATAGGTATGCCAAATAACTTACCAAGAACTTCAATAGGTGTAACTTGCTTTTCAGCTTGCTTGTCAACTACTGCAGCATGTATCTTGTGCTACTGATTATGATCATCCTTCTTCAAAGGACATTGATTTGCGTAATGATCCTTGCCACAGTTATAGCAGCCTCCTACAGGTCCCTTTTTAGGCTCAGAATTATTCCCAGCCTTAAAATTATCATGTTGACCTCCATAGGACTTCTGCCCATTATTATTATTCTTGGCAAAATTATTTCTTGCATTTCCAGTAGGTTTGCTCACTGTTGTTTTCTTATTATTATCAGCTGAAAACTTATTCTTGTTACCAAACTTCTTCCATGGTCCCTTCTTGGGTGCAAGAGAAGTGAAGAAGAGTTTGGAATTTTCTTCCGCACTTCCTCTTTATGAGCAGAAATAGATTTTAATTTCTGTTCCTGCCTTATGGATTTTTCAACAACCCCTTCCATAGTGGTTGGGTTGTGAACATCAACCTCTCCTCCAATCATGGGATTCAGTCCCATGATGAATTTTCATATTCTGAACTTCTCGTCAGTTTGATACTGTGGTACATACTTGAGGAGTTTCGTAAACCACTCCCAATACTCAGTTATAGTTAGCTTTCCTTGAGCTAAGTTCTAAAATTCTGTCATTTTCTGATCATAATAAAGTTGTGGCAGCCAACGTTGCCTAAAATAACCTTTAAATTGATCCCAAGTGATGTTAGTTTCATCAATATTTAACTCAGCCTTACGGCTGTCCCACCATGAAGATGCTTCATGGGAAAGTTGATATGCTCCCCAAATAGCTTTGGTTTCCTCCGAGAAGTTTCTTATTGCAAAGTACTTCTCCATTTCGTTGAGCCAATTCTCAGCTCCATCTCCTAATGTGGTGCCATCAAATTTAGGTGGACTTATCCTTTTTATATCATTAGTGAGTTCCGCTGCCAACCTAGCCTTTTTTTTTTCTGGTTGGGCAGGTACATTTCCATTGTTATTACCAACACCCATATCGGGGTTGTCCTCAGGAGGTGGCTGATTGTTATTACCAGCTTCTTCTTCCTCCTCATTTCCCATCACTTGTTGTTCAAGTATAGTCAAATGATCTCTTGTGTCCAACAGGGTAGCAAGGATCTCATCAAGTTTTTGGGTTGTTGTTGCTCCTTCATCAGGTGGAGCATTATTCGCAATGTTTCCCCTTGTTCTAACCATTTTCTATTACAAGAAAATCCAAGTTTTTATCAGATTATGGACACAATAGGTCCAAGAGCTGCAACCTTCAACTCTGATACCAAGATGTAACATTCCCATTTTAAGACTTTAGAAACAAGGAAATTTTTTTTTACACGATAAATGTTCTCTATTCTAAATACATAATTTAGAACACACATCTCACAACAATCATTCTTATAATAGATAACCATATGCAGCTGTAATGACTCGGTGTACCACCGATCTATTCATTCCATGACTCGGTGAACTACCGATCTATTCATGTGTAACATTGAGCTTGGAGTATTCTACTGAATACTTCATAATCTTGGTCCTCTTACCCTATTCTAGGTTTTGAGTGATCTATCCAAGGAACCTATCTGAATAATTGTTACCAATATTCATCGGCATCCCGATCCTTAGACTAGGTGACATAGACAATGCAATCAACAAGCTTGTGATACTTTGGCCAAAGATTTGTAACATACTATTTTGTATTACTTATTCCTTGATGACATACTCGTCAATCAGAATACATCCTTCACCCCACTCTATTGTTATATAGAATGTCTTATACTGACTTCTGTCAGTCCCCTTGACCCAAGGTTTCACTCTAGTTGGATTAACATCATAGGCCATGATATGAAGAGACTCTTAAAGACTAAGGGTAAATTGGCATACTGGGTCAACCGAAGTTAACCCCATGTGCCAAGGCACCCTAAGTCTCAAAGGGTTTCCTCATAACCTGATTATGGTACTAATCAGTCCCGGAGAGAAATCTTGATCAAGTTCAAGGTGTGTAAATCTTAACGATCAATGCAGAAGGGTGTTGCCACATGTCATCTGCATTGTTGTATCCTCGAGAAGATCCTACTCTTCTCAAAGGTACAACCTTGCAGTTGATGTGTGTCAACATCCTATGGAACAACCTCGAAAATATGTACATGCCTCCAAGAATTTACTTACGTTAAGTTATAATTGGGTTAAAAGACTACATAATTTGGCAGCCCACCCAACCTCTAGTCCAACACTCTTCTAAGTTACCTTTTTGCATTTAGGGTTTAGTTTTACAAAAGATCTTAATTAACTTAGGGTTGCTTCTAGGTTGTTGGTTGGGACCTAACAACCTTTTATCCAAAAATAGGACAACAACTGCTTATGTTTCATTATTTTAAAATAACTTATCCAACGAAGGAAGTGTAACAACCTGTTAGGCTGAAACATATCAGACTTAATACCATTAAGTCATAGTGATTTATAATCATATATTCCTTTTATAATTAGTGCATTACAAGAGAGGAAAGTCCTCTTCTTCTTATAGTTACATTTTAGGGTTTAACCCACCTTCAATGTTCCTTATGTTGCAGTGATTTTTATTATTGTTTTAAGTCACATCATAAGTTATAATGAATCACTAATCAAGAATGTAGTATTCAGCCACTTAATCAGCTATGGCTTACTTAAGAAATTCATCTATGCTCCATTGAATATCAATAAGCAAGAATGCATACTCATTCAAATAGATAATAAGAAGATCATCCCAAACAAGATAAGTTACACAATCCTTATAACTAAATTTCTCACTATTTCATTCATTTCCAAATCCATACAAGTACAACTTATGCACATCAGGCATACCTTAAGACAATAGCCATCAACAAAAGAGATAACTTTTCTTTTCACAATACAATCTAGAAATCAAATCAGAATTCTTCGTAAGAACCAACTTAGAGCAGTCAATGCATCAAATAAGATTTTCCTTCCTTTACCACTTACGAAGTCCATCTACAAAAATTGCTAGCATGGGTCAGTTCAATGAACTGAGCATGATAAGCACTAATCCTTAAAACAATCACATTCCACTAATTGTTTTAATTAAACAACCCTGTTATAATGACATCAATTACTTCATACTTCCTAAGCTTAAAGTGATGTCAATATAAAAGAGCCATAGTACATTGTTAAAACAAATGGACAGAAAGAATATTTTATATTACTTGCCCTAAAATTTAAAGTATAATTGATTTCAACAATTACCTTCACAATCCAAAATCATAACATAACTCTAAGTTTTCTTCCTAACAATTATAATACAACTTCATATCATAATTTAAGTACAAAAGTAATTTCAACTTAATCTATTTTGGATGATTCATCTCATTTCTTGCAAGAAAGTGAGAAGGAAACATTCTGTTTAATAAGTACCTAATCATCCGAAAAAATGAAACCGTATATATCATGATTTGATCACCTTCTATTTAAACACTAAACCATTTGAAGTATCCATCCAAACAGGTTCATACAACAATAGTAATTCAAACAGAAGGAATGGATTAACTACCACCTGTAATTTTCCTATCAATCAATCCTCTACCTCATTCTACTTGATTTTCAATCAATGAAAAATATGCAAGGCAATAAATACTGAATTCCATTGCAAATAGAATAACAAACAGTAAGTCCAAAACAAGATTTTTAATACTGCTTTAAAAAGAAAAGAGTCTTCTAGGTTAGGATCCCACATCCTAATGTTTCTTTCATCCTAATATAATAGTTCGCCATCCCATAACTTTTCTGTTTGAGTTCCTTAATTAATTCTAAGAAAGAGTATATTCACATTCAAGAAGAGAACAATAAAACTTTCTTTCTTTTAAAGTCCTTTCCCAACTCTCCTTTTCAACTCAGAGATAAATCAGAGATGGCCAAAACACTGTTGTAACCAAGTTTAGAATGAAATCCAATTTCCAACAATTAATAACCATTTAATAAATCTAATCAAGGAAGAAGAATCTGTTTCTAGCACTTACGTACACTCAACAGTTCGGTTCAGGTAGAGCCATATTGTTGGTTACCATTAGATCCCTATGGGATCTATAAACTATTCATTCAATAATAGTCGAGATCAACATTTAGCCAAGCACGTTATGACCCGATTATAATTCTGACTATAATCCCGAACCAAAAGAAACAGTCTAAACTTCATCAGACACTCGAATCATTCGAGTTTAAAATCAGGTTAGGGTAATTTCTCATTTCCCACGTTTGTCAAATATTCAAGGACTGAATCAAATGAACCAAAGCAACAACTAGTTACCATTTCATTATAAAACACAAAACGACAATGCATATACAAGTACTATTAATCATATTCACAATATAGATTCAACAATACCCATGAGCCGTAATACTTATATCATAGTAATGAATTATACATGAACAAGTCCAGAATAAATAGATCTTCAGTTGCATGCAAACATCGCAACCCTAATTCCTACACCAAATAGATCACAATAAACTTGTCATCGTTAAACTTAATGATTTTTAAAGTTGGCTCGAAAGGAATTTCCAAAAAATGTTAACACGGCCTCAAGAACTAAATTCCCAATCATGTCCAAAAGCATACAAGTCACAGTCTTGTCTATCCGTAATAACAATACATTGTCTAAGTCCTTCACACCATCAACTAAGTCTTCGCAGAGAGAAACACGAACCCAAACAAAGACTATTTTTTTTTAACAATTCATGTCGGTCTTAATAACATTAACTGTTACCCATAAGAGAAAGACACTAAACCATGCACTGGCTTCCCTAAAGAACTTATTTATTTTAAAATAGTAAAGGCCTTTCAAGGATAAAATATAGATGAAATCGTATAACAATTTCTTTGAATATGAACATTTTAACAGTCAGAGTTCTCATGGTGAAACAACAAACCATAACTGTATTACTCGCAGTACCTGCGAACTTAAGAAGCAATCAAACCCCTTCACAAGAGGAGATACAGATTTAAACCAACACATTGTTTCCAACACACGCATCTTATAACAGTCAAGGTTCATAGGGTAATACCCACAAACCATTCATGAATTAAATCGTAGACCAAATAACTACAAAATAAAAATGTGAATGCAATAAGCAAGTATACGTAAACAACATTGTTCCGTTCACCCAACAAGTTTTTGATTCAAATAGACTCAACCCAGTTCATATGATCTTAGAAATTTAAAAGGAGCAACTATTTAAACTTCCAAATTTATGAACAGATAGATCTACTTCCATAACAGAGGTTTCTAAAGAAATCAAAATCAATAATCAATTTCAACCATTAAAACCCTATGTAGTTTCAGATTTTCTTAAATGTTCACATACCCACCACGAATGGAATATAATGCAAACAAGTTCCCACAGTCATCAAGTAAAACTCTAGATTTAACCCAAAAATCCAAGTTCACACAAAGCCCACAAATCATTTTTACCAGTCAAGCAAAAATGCAAATAAATCATCAGAACAGAGCTCGTATAATGAAAACATTTAATGGAAAGCAAGATTTTAACAGTTAGGGCCTATCATGCCTGATAGTGTCACCAAAAAGTTGATGAAAACCTCTGGATGAGCCCGCCCTTTCTCTCTTTTTCCATGAAAGATTCAACCACAAAATATTGCTTCCTCCATGTCTTATATATTCCCCATGACATAGGAGTAGGTTTGAAACTTTCAAAATTCCATGCAACGAAGAGTAAACTGTTGGTTCGAAAAACCAGTGCTCATGCAGAGTGAAAAATGGAAAGCATAAAAATGAAACAACCAAACAAAATTCCCTTTGCATGTCTCCCAAAGTGGTCTGGGCTCGAGGACCCATGCAAATTAATTGCATTAAATTCATTTCTCCCACCTATTTTCCATTGCCACCACCCACCAAAGTTGGCAAGCTCCATGTTAACATAAACAAGAGTTTCCATTTTTAGAGATGTTGCCACGTAAGCCTTTACCATCCAAATTAACCTCCGCTAACCTTGGTAGTACTCCCTATCCTCTCATCCTTATCCCTACCTTAAATTCCATAGAAACCACCACCCAAAACTTGTGACCCCTTAGGTTCCCATTCATAGCACTAGTTTAGGATAGGTTAGTGACTTAGGTTAGATCATAGGTAAGTTTAATTTTAACACCTTAGGATATAACATTAGCCACTTACCTTAGCATTAGGTTTAGATAACCCTTAGGTAATATCAAATACATAGTTTAGGACTAGGTTAGATTAACCAACCTTTGCAACAATAGGTTATAGTTTAGATTTAAAACTAATAACCTTTCAGATTCCCGCTTAGGTCCACTTAGATTAGGCTAAAATCATCATTCAGAATTCAAACTGAATAAGATGTTTCCAGATCAGATTCTGGATTTGCATCCAATAAAATAACTTTAGATAGGACACTCGCATCCCTTACCTGGCTTAAGGTCCAGGTTCTTTCGATACCAAAATGACTTAAACCAAATTTCGATTGCAATGACCTGCCAGGATTAATTTCTAGAATCCAACAAAACTTTCCACAACGGAAATATTTTCATATGAAGGAGAATTAAAAGAACTTATATATATATTCTAAGTTCAGTCTAGACTTGATAATTTATGAAATGTCGATACATAATTGTTCATTCTGAAAATATTTAAAACATTCCTTGGATCAATGTAATTGATCCAAGGATGAGTCATAGAGATAGGTAAGTTTACAATCTTCTAGAAATCAGATTGCACTAATATGCGAGAAATGAAAGAAAATGAATCCAAGCATATTCAGTTCAATCAAAGATCTCAAGAGTAGAAAAGACATAACCAAATCAAGCATGACTTCCCGAAATCAAAAGAGCATATCCTCATATGGGAAAATCACATATCAATCGGTGACCGAGATAATCACCAGAAATTTCAGATAATTCAAGTTAGGGGATAAAAAGAGTGATTTTATTTCCATTTTGAACTTGATTTGAAGGGATTTCGAGAGAGGTTGAGATACTAAGAGGGATGAGCTCGGATGAGGACCAAGTTAGTTAGGATAAATGTAGAGGTGTTTTTAGAAGGTTTCTAATTTAACTTAGTTCTAACTAGTTAGGGGTGGGAAGTAGTTATAGGGATAAGTTAGAGGTGGTTAGGTTATATTTATGGAAGGTTACTAAATTAACTAGTTACAACTAGTGAGTGTGGATGAGTTTACATGGTGAGGTGTGAGGGTGTAATTAATTAATTAATTAATTAGACCTAGGGATGTGATGACGTGAATGTTTAATTAATCAAAGGGCACAAGTGGGTGACCTAGTGTCGTGGAGTGTCATGAGTAGCGTGTTTTGACAATCATGAATGAGTTTAGATAATGAAGGTGAGAGAGTGTAGATTTTCGGTGTCTACATTTTCCCCTTTTTGTCTGATGATTTTTGGAAAATCATTAGACAAAAATGATAAGAAAGTTTGTTTGTATGGGTGTTCCTACTGCAACACAATATAGTGAACACCAATGTGCTTTGTTTCAAAGGTTTCCCCAGTCAAAGGGGTACAAAAAAGTTTACGGGAATCAATTGATAGGGTGACCAAAGGGTTCGATGCCCGTAGACATGTGATCCTTATCGAGTAAACTGACAAACAGAAAACCAACTCGATGGGAATTAAGGGGCTTGTATCCCATAAACAAATGGTGAATCCTAATATTGACTATGTTTTTTTATTCAAAATTTCAAGGGCTAAGGTCCATTGAAAACATGGCATGCACTTGTAATTGTAAAAATGTCAAATTTAGGGAAATATGGGCATGTATGCCAAAAAGGGAGTAAATCGTTGGTGATTAGTGTAATCACCAACGATTCATCGCATTGTGTAAAAAAGAGGGGCTACAAATAGCCCAAAAGTAGTGTTGTTTTACCACAACCATGGTAAAATCATTTTCACATAGCGACTATGGAGGTGAAAAATGTGTTTTTGAGCAATATAATGATGAGATGGCGTCCTCAAGTAGGAAACGTAATCCCCGATGGCGAAGTAGGATTCTAATCTCATTTTTGTCTAGTTTTTGTGGATTTTTGTGTAGTTTAGGGTATTTAGTGTCATATTGGGGGCAGGTGGATGCCCTAATTTTTATTATCAGGAATCGTCGGTGATTCATCCAATCACCAAAGTAAAAGAGGTGGATCGTCACTATTCACCCTGTGATAAAAATTGTTTGTTTGTTAAATAGAAGGGCATGGATTTTGATGAATGTTTATGGTTTCTAGTGGTGATAAATGTATATTTAAATGTCAATATTTATGTTGATATTATAATGTCATTTTTCATTTGGACAATAAAATTGACATCTTAATACTTGGAATGAATGATATTTATGTGATAATACTAATGTTTGTCTTGTGTGCTTGCATTTTACAGGTGGGTGCACAATTGAGTGTCCATGATCATATACCATTGATGTTGGAGGAGGTTAGGGTAGATTTATCAAATGAGGATTGGGATTATCTTAAGGTAGTGAGTTTTAGTGGTTTGAGATTTTATAGATGGGTTTGAGATGTCGTAGTTTGATATTTCCATTATTAGAGAGGTGAAATCCTTCCACCAATACTTTTTGGATTCCTACAGGGGAGATGACCATTACCATTGAGGATGTTCATTGTATTATAGTATTACCAATTTGCGGATAGTGATTTATTATATTACAAAGGATGGGAGAGCAGATAATATGCAGAGGTTATATGGAGAACATGCTCGGGATGTGAGGTATTCATTAGGGGCATTTGATTACTAGGAGTTATATGAGCCTACAAGAGTTGGTTGTCCATGGATGACCATGATGATGATAGGTATTTCATGTTTTTATTTACCAAATTTGGGAGGTGGTCATTTCCCTTGGATGATGACCAGTGTCATTATTGAGATGATGGAGCATCGTATAGTGTTCGAGGGGGAACCTACTATATTGTACGTAAAATCAAAGAGTTGTGGTCTTGGAAAAACCAAAGCATTATGGTATTGATGTTGGATTCTTATTACAGTGTTGGGAACATGAGCACATTTTGATTTCTCATCCATTGGGCTTACCTTGTGATATTGATGTGAGATATCTTGGCTTCATGAGATGGTGCCAGAATCTAGGTCGAGTGAGGAAGGCCAAGGGGCTTGGTTATTATAGAGACTTGGTGTCAAGACTTTAGGTGGGTGATGTAGTGTGGAGGCCATACCTAGATTTTCATGATTGGCTCAAGTTTCTTCAGGACTTGTAAGGCTTAAAACAAGATGTTTTGATACATGGTCATAGGGCTAGAGAGGATGATCTCCTATGTTTCAGTCATATTAGGAGGTAGTTTGGACTGATTCAGGATATACCCAGATCTAGTGCAAGACATATGAGAGGATGGGGACACCGAAACTCCGAGGGCTATTGTAGTGAGGCTTGTAGTTATTGATGAGTAGAATGGGGTTATGGGTCATGATGAAGAGGGCCACATTGTTCGATTATTGAGGTTGGGGTGACTCTAGATTTTTCTACATGGTGGGCTTGATCACTGAGGACCTTTGATTAGACTAGGGTAGTGTAGAGAGTAGCTCGGATGGTCATATGAGTACGTGCTTAGGAAATAGGAAAAGCACAAGCACCAGAGGATGAGAGGTGTGAGGGTGATGATGTTATAGCTGTGGCTATTGCAGTAGTGATGGTGAGAATTCCATAGTGGAGGGAAAGAGGGATGTGGCTCGAGTGAGCATGATGACCTTACGGGAGTATGAGATACCATCATCACAGAGAGGGATCATTTGATTGTTGAGTAGGAAAGCCTTTAGGCATAGCTTGTACATGTATCTTCTGATAGAGACAAGTATAAGGGACACAAGAATACACTGAGGAAGGCCTTAGGGAACACAGGCCTTCCATATCTAGCACAAATTTTTTGGCAAGGGCTCAACAAGAGGGAGCATCTGCAGCACCTCCTTCTATTATGATTTCAATGGTACACTATGAGGATGTGCGAGAAGACAGAGACTACTATGTGGACTTGATCATCAAGAGCTATCTTGATGCCTCCTTATATGTTGATCATGTAGCTGCCCAAAGGGTAGCCCCATCAGCAGCGAGGCCTAGTAATAGTGCAATGATCATGAGATGGCCACATCAAAGGCTTGAGAGAGGGGGTGATGGTGAGGGAGGATCTACATGTGTGGTTATTTTCATGGGTGTTCGTAGAGGGGCGGTGGAGATGCAGTGCGGCTAGAGGCACACCCGCTCCTGGAGGAGAGGGTGGTGGTAGCACGATGCTAGGAGACGTTGATTTTACTACTTGATTGTACATGATGTTATAGGCTCATAGAAGCCCATTTTTTTGCATGATGATATATTGATTATTCAAGAATTGATTGTGATGTATACCGAGACTTGGATCTGTGTGTGTGTAATATTGAAAATGGTCCATGGCTTGCACTTGTGATTTGTTTATAGTGTATTTTATGTGTTTTTATTTGAAATGTGTTAATACTCTAGATGGATTTTAATGAATTTGATATGTTTAGAACATTTGATTAAATATGTTTTGGATGTGGTTAAATGTTTGATTGATTTAAATGACCTAAAAATGTGATTAAAAAAATGTAACTAAATGGAGTAAAAATGGAAAGATTGCCCACTATAAATTATATGTGATGGGTTTCGAAAAACAATTTTTGCACTTGTGGCCTTTACAAAATGTTAAATAAGATCATCAATGGGTAGTTATGCAAATTACGATAGGAATGTGGGTTTGGGAAACTATACTTTACCATGATGACAAAATGGATTTTGTGTAGGATGATGTGGGAGAAAGGGTTCTCCTTTTCAACAGATTTATAAGAATTTGATGCCCCAGCTTTTACATATTATTTTGAAGCAAACTAATCGATGTGGGAAGTCTATTATGATGGGAAAGTTGATCGATGTGGGAAGCTTTCTTGGATGCTCTTGATCTTTGAAGGTTGATCAATACAAGAATCTTTTATATGAGTAGCCATCCTTTGAGGGTATGGTCTACATTTTGATCTTTGACATGGATGGTCTTTCTTCAAGGGATCGGTCCATAATTTTGATGGGTAGCTATCCTTTGAGGGAACAATCTAATGTTTTTTATATATTTTATAATAATTTAAACTTTGTGAATAGTTTTCCTTTAGGGGGTCATCTATTATAATTTGAGATTTCGATAAGAGGTGCATCCAAATGACTTTTTCATATATTGTTGAGCTAAGGAAAAAAACCCTAATAAATTATTTTGAGGAGGGGATAAGCGTGTATATGACCTATACACACATGCCCTATGTCATGGTCTGGATGAATAGGTGAAATTATTTTAAGGAATTTCCAAAAGGAAGGAAATTATTGTAATGATGTGATAATGTGATAGGGTTTGAATGGAACTATTGTCATAATAATCAATTATTTAATAGTAAAAATTTCATAAGTGTGAAGCATTCAAGGGATATACCTTAGGCTCCCCATCAAGAGAAGCGATACGATACTCTCCGACCCATACTTGTGATTGATAACATACAGACCAATCCAATTAGGGGAAAAATTTCCATGTTTACTGTGTTCTAATGTAGTGACATTTTGATTCTCTTTGAGTACAAGATCGCCAATTTTTAAGTCATGTTATTTGATATGTTTGTTGTATGCTCTACTAATATGTTGTTAATGAAATTGATGATGTTCGAGGGTTGTTAGATGTTTTTCATCTAGAAATTCTAGTTGTGCTAAGCGGTCTTGGTGATATTCCTCGTCAGGGATGAATTCCTTGAGGGATACATGAAGTGATGGAATTTTAATTTCAAGTGGTATGATGGATTCAGAGCCATAGATAAGTGAATAGGGTGTAGCACCCTGTAGGTGTGTGGTGCTAATTTGATAGGCCCAGAGAGTGAATGGGATTTGGAGATGTCAATTCCTGCCCACATCATCTACCATTTTCATGAGGATTTTGTTGAGTGTTTTATTAAATGCCTCGACCTTTTCATTTTCTTGGGGATAATATGGTGACGAAAAAAATAATTTTGATTTTGAATGTGTCATGGAGCTTTTTAACTTCCTTGTTTTGAAGTATTTTCCATTATTTGTGACAAGCTTGTGTGGGATACCAAAATATAATATGATGTTTTGATATATGAAGTTGATGATAGGTCTAGATTTTGTCGAGGTTAAAGGGATAGCTTCAACCCATTTAGTAAAATATTCAGTTTTCATGATTATGGAATGATGTTCTTTGAGATGATTTTGGATTAATTGTGCCAATGAGGTCTAACCCCATTGAGAGAAAGTCCATATGTCATGAGCAGGTTGTAATGTTTGACTAGGGACATGGATGATATCTAAGTAGAGTTGGCATTTGATGTATTTCCTTACATATGCACAGTATTTGGTAATGGTATGCAAGTAATACCCCGTGATATGACACATTTATAGATGGAATTGTAATCGAAGTGACCACCACATATGGCATCATGGACCTCTTTGATTTCTCTAGTTGATTCATGTAATTTAAGATATTGTAGTAATACATCATCAAAACTATGTTTGTAAAGGATGCCCCCTATGATAACAAAGCGAATGACATGTTAAAGGAATGATCGTTTGGTAGACTATGATAGATCTTATGGTAATTTACATTCTAGAGAGGTAATCATATATTTGTGTGTACCATAGATCGGGGGTTTTTTTGTCAATGATATCAATGGAAGGAAAATCATTTTGATGTGAAGGATGATCCAAGCATTGAACAACTACAGACATCTTGGTTTTATCATTTGATTTTTCTATTTCAAAAGGGACAAGGGATCTAAGGGATGCCATAGTATTTGTAAACCTGTTGGAAGATCGTGGAATGGCTTGAATGGTATAATGATCGAACACATCGAGGAGAAGTTGAAGATAGATGTATATTTATGAAGTATTTATTTTTATAATTATATTCTCCTTTAACTTGACTAACGATGAGTTGTGAATCTTTGTAGATTTTCAAGATGTGGGCACCTAGGAGAATGGCGTATTTAGACCCAGGATTAAGGATTCATATTCTGCCATGTTGTTAGTACATTTGAAGTTGAGTTTGAATGATAATGGAAGTGGAATTTTCTAGGGTGGTATGATAATGACTCCAACTCCTCCCCCTTCTTGGCATTTAGCACCATCAAAGAAGAGAGTCATTTTAATGGGGATGAAATCAGATTCATCGATGTTGTTGATGGATTTGTCAGGGAAATGTTCATGAGGTGGTTGATTATCTAAAGGTTTACATCAACAAGTTGATCAATAATGGGTTTTTCCTTTAATAGATTTATGAGATATGATTTTGAGGTCAAATTCAGTCATGAGAATAATCCATCGAGTTATATGATCATTATGATAAGGTTTAGTGTGCATGGCTTTAAGTGGGTTAAAATTGGTGATGACATATGTCTTGTGATTAATAAGATAATGTCGTAGTTTTGAGGTGTAAAAATACAACGCACAACATAGTTTTTAGCTTCGGTGTAGCGTGTCTCATATTCATGATGTGTAGCTAATGTAATATATGGCCTTTTCATGACCTTGATTATCACTGTGTGCGAGCATAGCTCCTAGATCATGTTGTGTAGTGGATATGTATAAATAAAATGGTTCCTCTTCACGAGGCGGAGTAAGCACATGTGGTGATAATAAATATTATTTGATTTGGTTGAAGGATTTATGGTAATCAGAATCCCAATGAAATTTTATGTCCTTGCGAAGGAGATGGTGAAATGGCTAATAATAGTCGAGAGTTACAATATAAAATGTCGAATGGACTGTAATTTACCTTGGAGGCTATATAGTTTCTTAATATTATATGGTGGAGGCATTTAATTGATTAATCTAACCTTTTTCAGGTCAACGTCAATGCTCCTCGAATAGATATGATGAATCCTAAGATTTTTTCGGACACCAAAAATGAAATTTGGAGGATTATAACGAAGAAAAAGATGGATAAGATGGGCGAAGACTAATTCAAGGAATTCAAGATGGTATTTTCATGATTTGGATTTTCTTAGGAGGTCATCAACATAATCTTCGGTAATTTTTTGGATGAGATCATGGAAAATGTATGTCATGGCGCGTTGATATGTAGCCCCTTTTTTTAAGACCAAACAACATGATGCGATAGCAGAAGGTTCCACAGGGGCTAATGAAAGATTTTTTTATCATCAAGAGTGATAAGAATTTTTTTATAACTAAGAAATCATTTTATGGCTAGATATTAGGTTGACAAGTTGATCTATGTTTGGGAGAGGGAAATCATATTTTGGACAAGCGAGATTGAGATCCTTGAAATATGTGTAGATGCGTATTTTCCTGAGGATTTGGTTCTTTGGGACGATGTGTGAAATCCATTGTGGATAATCAATGGGTGTGATGAAGTTTGTGGATAAGAGGCATTGTAACTCTTCCTTAATAATTAGAGTTATACGGAGATGCATTTCTGAGCTTTTATTTTGCGGCTTAGCATTAGGATATGTGACTATGTTATGTATGAAAATGTTAGGATCGATTCTGAGCATATCACCATATGACCAGGTGAAGGCTTGGTGATATTTTGTTAAGAACGAGGTGAAATAATTTAGTTCTTGTGAATCTAGAGATTGAATGACCTTAACTATGTGAGGATCCTGAGGGGTACCTAAGTTAACATCAAGGGTGGATTCATTAAGGATAGATGGTGTGTCGGTGGTTGGGATTTCCAAAGGAAATAGTCCTCAAAGCACCCATATGGGAAGGATATCCTGGTTGTCTTGACACTTGAGGATATCTATGCTAGGTGAATCTTCCTCAACCATTTCTACCCAAACAAGGGGTAATGATTTAGTAGAGTGATTGGATTGATAAGTAAGTGGCCCTAAAGATATAGCATTGAATAAAAAAGTTAGATGGGATGGGTACAGTGTTGGTTGTGTCCATTGGATCTTTAAGGTTTGTTGGTGATGATGGTTCTATTTTAGAAATAGTTAGGGATGTAGAAAGCTTAGATGTAGTGGTTTCACACATTTCAGAGGTGAACCTTTTATAACCTAATCCAATTTTATCATGATATTTAAGGGAACATAGGAAAGGTTGATCATGGGTTCCTTGTTCATAATTCATAAGGCCAAAACCTCTCCACACACAAAGCAATGAAGATACATGCGGTGAAGTTTGGATTATCAAGTGATTTCAAATTTAATATGAATGGCATGGCATGATGTGGGTTAATAGCATGGGATGGAGGATTATGAAGGCCCCCATAGACAAGGTTTCTTTTGAGAAAATTTGGATCGTAGGAGATAACATCTCCTATGATGCAACCTAGAACTTACCAGATAACACCCTAGTCACATTGGCACATCACTCAACCTAGACTGAGCACTCACCTGAAGTGTGCAAAGGTACCAAGTCCCTCTTTAGGGTTGTTGTAACAGGATGTTAACATGATGAAGGAAGTAACATATAGATTCATAACTAATCCATCATTCCACAATGCATGCTACACTCAGATATATGAAAGAACAAGATTAAACAATAATCATGATTGAATTAATAACATGCACTACTCAACTACACAGAATGACACTTAGATTCAGCCAATATCTTCCATCTATTAATAAATACAAAATCTCCTTATAGTATTGTCAATCTATACTAATGCACGTATGGGCCCGATACTGAGAGTTCAATCATATGCATATATTCTCTATTACAAACATACATACATCTCTCTCTCTCTCTCTCTCTCTCTCTCTCTCTCTCTCTCTCTCTCTCTCTCTCTCTCTCTCTCTCTCTCTCTCTCTCTCTCTCTCTCTCTCTCTCTCTCTCTCTCTCTCTCTCTCTCTCTCTCTCTCTCTCTCTCTCTCTCTCTCTCCTCTCTCTCTCTCTCTCTCTCTCTCTCTCTCTCTCTCTCTCTCTCTCTCTCTCTCCCTCTCTCCCTCTCTCTCTCTCTCTCTCCCTCTACCTCTCTCTCTCCCTCTCTCTCTCTCTCTCTCTCTCCCTCTCTCTCTCCCTCTCTCTCTCTCTCTCTCTCTCTCTCTCTCTCTCTCTCTCTCTACTCTGCACCTAACATCATATATATATGGTGGGGACTTTCCCTTCACCGCTTATCTATTCAAAAATAGGCCGCATGCTATTAATAGCCACATGCCATTTACAATCATAGCCACACATGCAAGTGTGTTATCTATAGTTCTCTTGCAGTTAACTAAAGTGCCAATTCTATTCTTAGCTTGTCTCCATGCAAAAATGCTTCGAACCACTTCTCCAAAGATAGAAAATGCATGGTGCACACATCTCTGCATTGTTGATGTGTTCCGCACACCATCTTCTAAAAATAGGTCTTCATGCTCAAAATTGGCTAAGTCCTAAAATCTGAACTTTCCTTCCATGTGTGGGTCCTTCCTGTCCTTCCATGCCCTTGGTTCCAGCCCCTTCATCCTCACGCGGACTCCTTGTGTGATCTTTGAAAAGTATTCTTTGATCAACATTACCCCACACTAATCTCATTTTCATCCCGACAATGGGTATCTCCAAAAATTGAAGGAAAGAATAGAAGAATGGAAAGAATAAGAATAAAAGAATGTAGATAAATAAAGAATTTCTATGAGGTTATTAAGAAACCTCCTCTGTATCAGTTTGCAGTATCAACTCTGGATACTCTTCCTTTATTTCGACCTCTAATACCTATCGATCGGTGAATGTTTTCTCTACTTTTACGGGATGTCCACAACAATGGATTCCAACTCATCCATTGCAATTTCTCCTACTTGTTTTGAAGAACCAACACAACACTGTACATTGATGTCATTCTTCCTTCTAAAAGGCCCATCTTACGTGTAATCATCTTTCCAAGATCTTTAAGCCAAGTCTTGTGTGACTTTTATGTTGTTATCGAGGGCCTCGCATTGTTTAACCATTGACAATATTTCCACGTGGCCAAATGTCTCATCTTTCATCACTTTCTAGACCTCATTATTCTCTTCGAGGGTCTTGATGTTGATAAACACCTCAGAGTTGTGCATATATTTAAATCCTAGTCTTCTTTCTTCAATACTTCCTGTAATTCTTGCAACAACCCTTCATAAGATGTAATTTTTCTCATCACAGATGCTTTCTCTCGTTTGGCATCTTGTTGAGCATTACGGAACTTGCATATGAGTTTCATCTTCAAGTACCAAGTCCACCAACTTTCCCACATAGTGTATCGTTGAAGGAAATGTCTATGGTACCTTGGCCTCCAAGTGTGGCCTTGCTCTGATTACATTATCCCCAATCTCCTTTGTGATGCTTATGAACACCTCATTCTTCTTTTGTGTGAAGTCCCTCTCCTATGTTATGCACGCTATCTTTACGTCCTTTGTCTTCAACTCCTCACACAGTGCTCTAATTGTGGTAGCTTTGTCCATGTTTCTTCTAGCCACCTCAAGTGAGAAACTTTCACCAATGCATTGCTGAATTTCTCATCGACATGACAAGTAGGTTTTACTATCATGTGTCTAGCTTGAGGTTCCTTCTTCAGTCATCTCGAAACACATGACTCTTCACACACATCAAAGTCAGGCTCATCCATGTGGGTGTGCATTGACCACGATAGTTACTTTCGAGTGCACACCGTCACCATATCTTCATCCATTAACTCCCATCCAAATAAATACTTTTGTGCTATCGTGCTCTAGAAGCGGCACAAGAACAATTTTTCTGCATCCTCTACATACCCCATGGCCGGTGGAATTTTCTCTCCAATTTTTCTTTTAGACCTTTGTTGCTTAGGAAATTATTAGTTACAGCCCCAAATGAGTTCTAAAAATCTACTTTTCTAAGGTAGACTCATTTGGTGTGATTGCATAACATTGAACTTTCCCCAAGGTGTGGGACCTTGAAAAATGGGAAAGCTCTCCATATTAAAGGTTGGTTCCTTATTCCTCTATTTAGATGCATACATGAGAATTTGCAAAGGATCTATCTCTATACCTAATCTAAAACTTGTCAAGAAGACAGAGATAAGAAAGGGTACAAGAAATAAACAATAACTAAACTACAAGGTGATGCACCGAAGGAATGATGAACACTAGTTCTGTTGATAGACACAAACCAACAAATACATGCAATAATCAAACATAGATAACTAGATTTATAATAAAAGACCAGATGTGAGCAAAAGAGACAGAAAGGATCTAGAATCGATCACAAATGTGTTTTATTGCTCTGTAGATTGATATAATACATTAAAAAATATCCAAGAGGTAAGAAATATATTGCAACTTTGATGGAAGGCTTGAAATTCCACAAATTCCTTTGCTAGAAGAAAAAGGGAGCCTGTAAAACAAGGAATGTCCAACCCTTTACAATGAATCCTACCCCCATATTTATAGATTCGATTAGAGAGGAGAAAGAGAGGGGGAAGCGGGAAAATAGGTTGAAGCTCAACTACTACTATTAATGCCCCTGATAAAATCTACCCCCAAATCCATCTTTACTGCATCAATCTTTGGTTCGGCGCCTTGAAGGAAGAGGAAATGGTGGAACAGATCAAATCTGATCTGGTTGATGAGGCAAGAAGATCCTACATTGAAAGCCCAAATATGTTTCCTCCATTTTCCTTTACCTAACCTCCTCAAAATTAAAGTTTCAGACCTCCATGGCGTAGATAAGGTGAGATCTTTCCGATGTTGCTAGATTCACAATATTTTGAGCCCTGAGTCAAAAGATATGCCCCTTCGAAGTTTGTATCGAGTCCATATAAATGGGCAAGAAAAAAAATTTGAAAAATGGGTCACCTTTTTTATATGGGACACGTGGCAGCCAGATTAGAGAAAAAATTGGGCTCGCGGGTCCACAATTTATCTTTTTGTCCTTTACGTAAAAATACAAAAATCAAAAACTCAAAGTAGCCCCGAAGCTCCGCCTGGACACGTGGCACCCTTTGGTTGGCTAGGGGATGTGCTTCCATCTTTATCTTTGTGCCTTTTGACAAAAGGAAAAATTTCACCTTTTCCTCAATTCCCGCTTTGGCTTTGACTCGGGCTCGAACGCAAATGTTGACTTTTTCCTTTGGGCGGAGTTGCGGGGCATTTTGCAACTTTTACCCCTTTTAGAAAAACAAGGGTGAAAGACCAACTTTTCCCTGACGGCCCACTTTCCTTGAGACACGCGGTAGTCTGGTGCTAGTTTGGGTTTCCCTTTTTGGATTCACCTTTGGAGAAGCGTTGTTAGGACACGTGGCTCCTTCCACTGCCTCCCCATACTTAGTCAATTTTGGACCCTTTTGATGAATCCAGGCAGGGGACTTCGGATATTTGTCATTTCTTCTCCTTCTATTTCATAGTTGATTCCCTCTATGACCAATTTATAGATCTGAATGAGTTTTCTCAAGTTCCTACTATGTGGGGTCATGGCTAATTGCAATATTTGTCCCGGGATGAAATATGGATAACAATTTGGTGACTCACAGGGGTATCTTCCTGCTAGATGAAAAGACCAAATGCCTTGTTATATCCATTGGGCATGGAGTCAAGAACGATGGTCTGATATTGATTTTGCTTCTGATTCATGAGCTTGGTTGTTTGCACTCTCAATTTTCATAAGAAATCTTTGAAATGAAGGTTTAAGAGTAGAAAATTGTTTTGACCCAAGGCTTCATCTGTCTTTCCGAATGGACTACATAAGAGCAACAAAATAGCACCACAACTATGTACAAAATTGAAATCATACATGCTCTAAATGGAACATGTAGAGCGTGAAAATCACTTAGGAAAAAAATAACCTACACTACAGCAATGCAATGTGCACAAGCACTTAGAGGAAAGAGAAACTAAACTAATATGTACAGGGTGAGACTTTCCTTTTAGTAGCAGTGCTTAAGATAGATCCCATTCACTGGAATCTGCAACTCTTTGCCCTCCAATGTAGACAATTGGAAAGCATTGCTACTTTTGCATCTTGTGATCATATAGGGGCCACTCCGGAGGGTGTCAAATTTGGAATGCCTTCCTGGTTTTCTCGATCTACATCTCATTTCAAACCTAGGTATTTTCTGGAAGGTCCTTGCTTTTTCCTTCTTGTCAAATCATTTTTGATTGAATCGTGATTCTTCTCTATTACTTAGAGAGCATGCTCTTTGGTTTCTTCTAATTATATCAGCTCCACATACCTAGCCTCCATTAGTTAAAATTCAGGACATCTCTAGTTGCTTTACTGAGCTCTAATGTTGTGACTCAAGTGATATAGGTAACACTACTTCTTTCTCATATACAAGTTTGAATGGAGAGATGCTTGTAGATCTCTTGGGCATTATTATATCAGCCCATAAGGCCGTTTTGAGCTTTGTATGCCAGGTCCTCTTATTCTCATCAAGAGTTCTTCTGATGATCTTTAGTAGGTTCTTTTTTGTGGACTCGGCCTGGCCATTACCTTGGGGTAATAGTTTGATGAAGTGCTCAAGTAAGTCCCATTCTTAATAGCCCATCCTGTGATCTTGGAACCTATGAATTCTAATGCATTATCTGATATAATGGTGGCTGGCACTCCAAATCTAGTCACTATCCCTTCATAGAAATCTAGGATACTAGACTCATTGGCTTCCTTGAGTGTCAGTGCCTTAGTCCACTTGGTGAAATAATATGTCATTGTCAAAATCCATTTGTGGCGTGGCTTGAATTTTGATTTATGACTCAATGAAGTCAATCCCCATTGCATGAAAGGTTGGTCGACTAAGATTGGGTGTAATGGAAGTGTTGTTAGCCTTTCCTTGCCTTTGAAGAATGCACAATTCTTGCACCTCTTGATCCATGTGTAGCAGTCACTAAACACTTTGGGCCAACAATAACCTACTTTCATGATTTTGAGTGTTATCACTCTTGGAGAAAAATGTCCTCCAACTACTTCGACATGGAATTCTTGTAGTACTCTCTCCACTTGATCTGTCTCAATGCATCTATCGTGAGAATGCCATTGATGTCTCTTTTGAACAAGACACCATCAATAAGAACATATGGGATGGCTTGTAACCTAAAATTTCTCCTTTTTTTTTACTCATCCCATGAGGACACGGAGATTTTTTTGAAGGAAGTGCACCTTGTCTTGGGTCCAACAAGGAGTAGGTACATCATCTCTCCCTTCTTCTTGATCTTCTTGTAGAACAAAAACAACCTCCTTTTCACTATTTGTTTCATCTTGTTGACCTGAGGCTATTTTTTCACAACCCCTTCCCAAAACTAGCTTAGTGACCTTGATATCAATGTAATATTCCATGACATGAGTGATCCATCCTGCACATTTTTCATTCGAGTCCTTGCTTTGAGAAGGAATCCTTTAACTCCCCGCATAAGATACCAATAGTTGGATTTTGTTGTTTGAAACCAAATGATTAAAACTCTTCAATCCTCTTATCACCACTAGGACCTGCTTCTCAATGAAGGATTACCTCACCTTATAATATTCTAGACTATTTGAAGAAAGTAATTGGTTGTTTTGTACCTTCTCTATTCTGTTGAACCAAGATTGCAAAAATCGTGTCACTACCACCAAAGGCATACAGTATGAAGTCTTTGGAAAATATGGATTCACAAGAGTTGGGGCTTGTGATATGGATTCTTTGATAGCCTCAAAGCTTGCTTTTCCTTCAGCTATCCACTTGAATGCTAAGCTCTTTTCAACATCAACATTATTGGCTTAACAAGGGTAGCAAAGTTTGGAACAAACCTGCGAACAAAATTTATTTTTCCCAAGAAGATTTGAAGAGCCTTCTTGTGACCTGGCAATGGCAATGCTCTTATTTCTTGAACTCTCTCTGAGTCAATTTCCAATCCTTCCTTTGATACAATATGGCCTAGCAACTTGCCTTCATGGGCCAAGAATACGCATTTCTTAGGGTTCAATGACACCCCAAAACTCTTGCATCTTTGGAATACCTACCTTAGATGGAAGAGTTGATCTGTTGCATTCTTGGAAAAAATAGTGATGTCATCTAGATAGATCGGTACTATGTTATTGATCAGCCCCTTGAATTCCATATTCATTGCCCTTTGAAAAGTGGCTCTGGAATTAGACAACCCAAATGGAATTTTTTTAGGCATAGGTGCCTCATTTGGTGGTGAAAGTTGTTTTGAATTGATCATATTATTTTACCATGATCTAATTGTATCTCGAATAACCATCTAGGAGAGAGAACCTCTCACGATCAAACACCACTTGCAAAATCTGCTCCATCGAGGGGAGTGGTAGTGATTTACGAGAGATTCTCTGTTCAAATATCTAAAGTCAAAACATAGCCTAATCTCTCCATTCTTCTTTCTTAACTGGGACCAAGTTTGCAACCCAACTTGAGTGTTTGATTGGAAATATGATACTCACCTCTATCAACTTGTTCAACTCTTTTTCATCAGAGGCTCAATGTGTGGGTTTATTGGTCTCTGCTTCTACCTGATGGGTTGAGCAGTTGGATCTAGTTTGATTGTGTGTTGTGCTAGTTTTGGATTGAACCCTCTTAGGTCTTCATAACTCCAAGAAAACACATCTAGAAATTCTTGGCAAAGTTGTATGAATTCATATCTTTCTTGCTCGGTGGCCACTTTTCCAATTTGAAGTGTTTTGTCTTCTCCAATTGGGATTGACTCTGAATCTTCTCCTTTGATCTGTAAGTTAGCCTTCTCTTTTCTAAACTAATCATTAGGATTGAAAATAGATTCCAGTGTCACTAAGCCTTTGGGAAGCTTGTTTGTATGTAGCTATACTATCTGATTCCCATATTGCTTCTCTAGTCTGCTTTGGTTTATAGCTGAGAATTTAGCTTCTTCTTGCAAAAATTTAATGATCGTTGATCATTCTCAAACACCTGCTAGCATGTATTATTATCTAACATTGCTGGCCTCACAACTACATGGATATGTGGTTGTTCTCTGTCCCTCTTGATGTTGTCAACCACATCAAACGTTGCTCCAACTATTGTAAGTCTATCAGTAGCTTCATTCTCCTTCCTAGGTATGGACATAATGTTGAAGGCCTCAAAATCCTCCATGAGATCCCATACCCTACTCTTGTAGTTCTTGAGCATGTCATTTTTTATAGCATTAGGTCCTTTGACACTGATTGTGCAACTTGATTCACTATCACCAAAAACTTGCAAGTTCTTGATTCGTAGCTTTCTTTCCTAATGAAGACCATGGACCAAAGCTTCATATTGGTGTTGTTTGAGCAAGTAAACTGAAATCTAAAGGTTGAATAATATTTCACACCTTTGGGGATAGGATCATAGCTCCTCCTCCGGCTCCTTATCTACTCCTTGATCCATCAAAGAATAATTGCCATACCTCATTGTCATCTTTATATTACGGCTCAATTAGGTCATGAAGAGGATGATTCTCTTCATGTAGACGGTAGAACACCTATCTCATATTCTTCCATCTCCTTATAGCGGTCAAAATCATGTCTTTTTTGGCCCAGTCATTGAGATTCAAGTTTGGGATACACCCCACCTTGGTATCACTTCACAAATGCTTAGGAGGTCTTCTTGATCAAAAGCTGAGTAGTTGGCATTGATTGGGCTAGGCACATAAGATTCAATATGATAATCAGATAATGGGTTCAAATCTGATTATGGCCTTTTCCCCATACCTTGTTCTAAAGAGCATATGTGACCAATCAACAGACAGATAGCCTCTAATTTTGGCAGTGAAGTCCCTGGACAAGCACAAAGCAAAATGTGGTGGCAAATCTATGATGGATACGTTTTGTAAAATAGTCACATTGGGGTAGGCATGCAGAGTGAGGTTCTAGATATTTGATGATTCCAATAGTTGTCACTATTGTCCCATCTAATTGCACTACCCCTCTAGAGATGACTTCATATTGGAGACCCAGTTGATCAACTATTTTTTTGGGCATCACAAAACTACTAGCCCTAGAATCAATCATACAATTGTGCACCAATTTGTCTCCAATAATCAATGAGACATAGAATGGAGGAGGTCTCAGGCTCTTACCTTGTTGTTCTCCTTGGTTCCTCCCAGGTTGAACTGCATTGGCAAGCACTCTCTCTTGCTTTGATTAGGGGGTTGATTTGAACTTGACCAATTGCAGCATGGCGATCAACTGACAGATCCCTCTACCTGAAATGACGGTGAATCCCATAGTGAAATGTTCACACTTGTCCTCTTCATTTTCTCAATAATATTGAATGAGCTATCCTTTTGTTGCCCCTTCCCAGACACATTTCTTTCTTGCACATGGGTTGTTATAACTAGTGTGACTGGATTTGGAAGGTGGCTTGGATTGGTTCTACATGTTGGGAGTTGTATTTGGAACACCAGGACCTTGTGGAGTGATGGAAGGTTGAGGGTCACCTGAGTTTAGTGGTTGGCCCTCTCCAATATTTCTCTTTTGGACCGGTATTGGCAGCTACACTTTGAGAAGGGAACTGATTCATTCCACAAAAGTCTTGACTGCCAATTTACTAGCATAGTTTCATTTGGGGGTCCACCTTGTTGAGCTCCTTGTTGCTGATCTCCCTCTTGGCTAGGTTCTTGTGGCACCATACTGGTTTGCACCATCAAGGCCTGATTTAGAGCACCATTAAAGCACATTGATTGGTTATGTGGCTGATTGCATGGAAAACACCAATCATATTCTTGTGCCATATTGTTCTTTTTGGGACCAATGCCCTTGATGTTGAAGTTGTGTTTGGATCATATGACCTGAAAGGTCTAGCAACTTGGGGTTGTCCTTGGTTCTAGATCTAATTTACAGTTTGAGGTGGTGGTCCATTGTGCCAATACTAGGGTCTGCCTTGATATTGAGCTTGGGGCTGATATGGACTGGAACTCTGAGCCTGTTGTCTTTTGATGGTCACTAGCTCATTTCCTAGGTTTTGCAGTTGCTTCATCACTTCTTGAAGCTCCTTAGAGGTGTTAGATGATGAAGTGGAAGCTTCAGCTAAGCTTTGACTCCTGGGGGTGGGTATAGGAGCTAATGTAGGTGTTTGGCTAGTATTTGGGTTTCCTAACTCAGGGTACAGAGGCATGGATGGCCTAGGGTAAGTTTTCTAGCCTGAATCAAATGGTTCTCAGCTCCTATGGAAAGGCTATAGGCTGCAGGTAAGGTTGTACCCCCATTGACTGAATCATAAAAGAAATATCAAAATTTAAAGCCCTAAGAAAGTATAAGAAGGCACCTTCATTAGTGGGATTTACTGTTGTTGGAATCCTGTCCCAGATCCATTGAAACCTAAGGTTGAAATCAATCGATTACTCATTCGGGGCTCTCTTGAACATTTTCAGATTGCTCTCAAAGCAAAGATAGGTTATCACCCTTTTCTCCAAACTGGTTGTGAAGAGTTGTGCACAGTTGGTTCCAGTTTTGAATAGAGCCTGCCTCAAGGCTCCTGAACCATTGTGAAGCTTTTCCTTTGAGTGAAGAGGCTAGTAACTTGACTGCAATGTCCATCTCATGGATTTTTTGGATTATATAGACATTTGTAATATCTTGGACATGGTCACTGGAGAATTCTAGTTTTCCCAGTGAAATATGGGATGCTCTTTAATGCTGCAATCGGGACAGATTTTGTGCATTTAGGGTGAGTGGGTTGTTACAGTGAAGTTGACATATGGATTTGGTTGTGCCATTCTGATTGGCCTAAGAACCCTTGCAAACTAAAAGAAAGGCCTTGCAGGTGGAGGTGTTGACAAGGTTCTGCTTAGTGGAGATGGAGACCTCTAAACTCTTCTTCCTCTCCTTTCTCTACCTAGGGATAGATGCAAGTATTCAAATATACCTTCTTTCCTTGCTCTAGACCGGGTTTTTCTCATGAATCTCCCAAGCTTGGGCTGCTGAAACCAAGTGGATTCTTCCTCTATTGGAGTCGCCAGATATGCAAATTTGAAGCTTCTTATAAGCTAAAGATCGCAACAAGTGCACATCAATCTTGTTACGATGGAATGGAGACTTCTCTATCCCACCGGGTGTGCCAAAACTGTTAGTGAAAAATCATAGCACCCCCAAATGAGTTCTAAAAATCTACTTTTTGGTGTGAGTACATAACATTGAACTTTCCCCAAGGTGTGGGACCTTGCAAAATGGGAAATCTCTCTAGATTAAAGGTTGGTTCCTTATTCCTCTATTTATATGCATACATGAGAATTTGCAGAGGATCTATCTCTATACCTAATCTAAAACTTTCCAAGGAGACAAGGATAAGAAAGGGGTACAAGAAATAAACAATAACTAAACTACAAGGTGATGCACCGAAGGAATGATGAACACTAGTTTTGCTAATAGACACAAACCAACAAATACATGTAATAATCAAACATAGATAACTAGATTTATAATAAAATACCAGATGCAAGAAAAAGAGATAGAAAGGATCTAGAATCAATCACAAACATGTTTTATTTCTCTATAGATTGATACAATACATTACAAAACAACTAGGAGGTAAGAAATATATTGCAACTTTGATGGAAGGCCTAAAATTCCACAAATTCCTTTCTTTAGAAGAAAAAGGGAGCCTGTAAAACAAGGAATGTCAACCCTTTGCAATGAATCCACGCCTCGTATTTATAGATTCGATCAAAGAGGAGAAAGAGAGGGGAAGCGGGAAAATAGGTTGAAGCTCAACTACTGTTGTTAATGCCCCTGATAAAATCTGCCCCCAAATCCATCTTTACTACATCAATCTTTGGTTCGACACCTTGAAGGGCGAGGGAAGCAGCAGAGCAGATCAAATCTGATCTAGTTGTTGAGGCAAGAAGATCCTATATTGAAAGCCCAAATATTTTTCCTCTATTTTACTTTACCTAACCTCCTCAAAATTAAAGTTTCAAACCTCCATGGCATGGGCGAGGCTGAGATCTTTCCAATGGTGTCAGATTCACAATATTTCGAGCCCTAAGTCGAAAGATATGCCCCTTCGAAGTTTGTATCAAGTCCATACAAATGGGTGGGAAAAAATTTGAAAAATGGGTCCCCTTTTGTATATGGGACACGTGGCAGCCAGATTAGAGAAAAAATCGGGCTCGCAGGTCTGCAATTTATCTTTTTGCCCTTTGGTGCAAAAGACGTAAAACTCAAAAACTCCGCAGCCCCAAAGCTCCACTGGACACATGGCACCCTTTGGTTAGCTAGGGATGCGCTTCCATCTTTATCTTTGTGCCTTTTGAAAAAAGGAAAAATTTCACCTTTTCCTCCGATTCCCGCTTTGGCTTTGACTCGGGCTCGAACAACGACTTTTCCTTTGGGCAGAGTTGTGGGGCATTTTGCAACTTTTACCCCTTTTAGAAAAACAAGGGGCGAAAGACCAACTTTTCCCCAATAACCCGCTTTCCTTGAGACACGTGGCAGTCTGGCGCTAGTTTGGGTTTCCCTTTTTGGATTCACCTTTGGAGAAGCATCATTAGGACACGTGGCTCCTTTCGTTGCCTCCCCATACTTAGTCGATTTTGGACCCTTTTCAATGAATCAAGCAGGGGACTTCAGATATTCATTGTTTCTTCCCCTTCTATTTCATATTTGAGTCCCTCTATGACCAATTTACATATCGAATGATTTTTCTCAGGTTCCTTTAATGCGGGGTCGTGGTTGATTGCAATATTTGGCCCGGGGTGAAATATGGATAATAGAACTTTAGCCTCCAAATTTTGGACTTGTGTCTCCATGTCTGACCATCCTCTATAGCTATCTCCTCACGGTCTTTTCTCATCCTCTTCTTTTTCCTTTGATGCCTCACTTTGTTCTTATGTGTCCTCTGGAAGTGTAGGATAATTAGGCATGCTTTCCTCTTACTCTTTCACCTCCTCATTAAACTTCAATTTCCTCCTTTTCTGCGTGGTAGCCTCTTTTTGTGGGGAGGGTTTGGGTAATTTATGCATAGTAGTTAGAGTATCACCTTGGGTATTTGTTCTCTTAAAACCCTTTTAAACATGTGCTCCCCTTGGGCTACATTCATGTCCTCATCATCCCCATCTTGTGGCTGAGGTGGCGTAACGGCGTGCTCAACTTCACCCTTACTTATAGGATGTCTCTTACCCCTATGCTCCAAACCACCACTATCTTTGTGCTCCTCCTCCTCATCCTGCACTTCAACTAGATTTGTGGGCTTAAGCTCTAGGATGTTCTCCATTATATGCTTTCCCTTTGGTGGTGTTGGAAGTGTGAACTCACCTTCCACATATTTTTTATTCTCCATTTTTGGCTTCAACTGGAGATACACCAATGTTGCCCCCATATCGCTACATCAAGCTTATTAGCTTGATATTGATATTACAAGTGATCCTTTACGTATAAGCACTTCTTCCAGGGTACACATACTTCTTCCTTAGCATATGGTAATTGCAGTCTACCTTATCTGCATTGAAGACTAGTCAGCATGTGTCTATAAATCTATGAACATATGCTTGAAAATACCTTGCAGTGAATGCATAAGGCAACTTGCACCAAGGGCTCCTAGACTCCATCTTTCATTAGGAAGCATGCGATCCGAAATGTTGAAATACTGACAAACTAAAATTGTTTCCCTACTACTGCTACTGGTAGGTCCTTTGGGATGCGCCACTCTTCTCCAAATGTCATGTGGATCCTATCATACCACTTCTCCGCCCTTTTCTTTACATCATCTATCATGGCCCCCTTGCATAAGTACTTGTTGAATCTTTCAACTAGGGACTTGTTCTCCATGGGGTATTCCCATATGTTATCCTTTGGTCCATCTGGTACTCTGATCTCCATAAATACCAGTGATAGTAGCACATCCCCAAAGTTGATCTTCCCTCATGTGCATGCTTCTTCAAATATTTGCTCGTAATATGTAAGCTTTGTAATGTTGTAGATTGTCCCTTCTGACATCTTACGCACCACGTGTAACCACATGGTATTTACTTGAGACCACCACTCCTGATCATTTAACTTGGTAACAAGGTGGGCTACAGCTTATACAAGCTGAGACCGGTTCTTGATTTTTCTATGTCCATTCCGCGCGGATCCTTCAAGTATCCCAACTCCTATTTAGTCTTTACAATCACGATTTTTTCTACAAGATAACCTTTTATATCTTCTCATGTGGCCTTTAGACACTGTGGCGTGAGACAAGTAGAGATGAGATTCTAACTCTGTGTCCTACAAAGTAGAAGAATTATTCATGCACCCTTCTCATGAGCAATTGATCTGAGGGCTCATACTTCCTAAAATATGGAAGCTCATATAACTGGTAGACTCTAATTCTCCTTAAAATATTTTCACCTGCATCGTCATATACTGGCATGTCCTCCATTGTGCACTTTTTTGTTATAGTAGTGAGCAAGGAATTGATCTCCTTCTTGTTTTCCAAAGTCCTTTGATTATATTCACACACTTTTCTCTTTTTATCGGTGAATCCCATTCTTTCCCGATGATGAATCCTTCTAGATATTACATCTCTAAAAATGGCTTTCGGGTGCCATCTCTTCCTCCTCGATGACCACCTTCTTCTTTCCTTTTACTATTGTTGTAGATGCCTTCTTAGATGTCATTTTTACCTTACAAATGTCTCCTCTTCAACTTTGCAACTTTGCAAATCAAACCCTAGCTCGATTCAATCATGCCCTATGTGGAAACTTCATAGCCTAACCCTATTTTGTCTCCATGCTATGCTCAAACCCTTCACCACCATGGACACAAGCTTCTTGTCACATAGATATGGTTGTCATGATTTGTTTCACACCCTTCGCACCTTAACTCGATCACTCGGATCTTCACACTTGGCTCTTTCTTCAAATACTCTTAGTTGTAATGGTAAAAATGAATCCGCATCCCATCCTTATATAAATTTTCAAATTTTTCAAATTTTTATGTATTGATTACTCCTTCACCTACCAAATATCACCTCATTCATTGACCAAATCCATTCGTTCCACACGGTACATATTAAGTGCCCACTATAACCTTACAAGCGTGCCTTCCTACCCTCTTGTCACATACTTCTCTTGATGTACACTCCTACGCTGAGTACCTCATAACCGTACCTTCTCCTGGTAGCTATCATGACCTCCACTTACCTCACATTATACTATTATTTCATTCATCTCCATCCTTGGTCACTTTTGAGAAGCAATCCTCTTTTGACTCAAAGCACACCTATAGCAACTTATTCCTTTCACCTTTCAATTCCCATAGTCTTTTTCTTGGATAACTCTGACCACCCCACACTAAACGTATGTGCATTCCTCTGCGCATAAAAAAATCTTCATACAGTAATTAGCTTCATCCACACAAGCGTGCTTATTACACAAGAACAACAATGAAATTGACAAAGCATGGTAAAAATGAAGGAAATACAGAATTGAAAACCTAAACTAAATGGCAATACTACCTTATTACAAACACCAAGAAGACTTATTTACGGTAGGGCTTGACCTAATCCCATTAAAGTAACTTTTGGTAGTCATGTTCCATCAAGTGCTTCTAGATGGCAAGCACCTAATTCAAGTATAGAAGTGATAACATACGGACCCAACTAATGTACCTTAAGCTTTCCTAGATGGCGCAAAAACTTTGAGTCATAAAGAAGTACCATTTGTCTAATTTTAAATTTATTATCCCTTATGTTCATGTCATGCCATGACTTCTACTGGCCTTTTCTTGCTTCTAACTCCATCTTGTTATGGCTCAAAGCACTTATCCAGTTGAATCATCTTTTCAATAAGCTCTTAAAAGTCTGTTCATCAGCTAGACCTTTAGCGCGTGCAATGCGTAAAGAAGGTAACATAAATTCTATAGGGAGAACGACACATGCCAAACACCAACTGAAATTTTGTGGCTTTTTTAATCTCTTGTAAGTTGTTCTATATGCCCAAAGAACGGTGATACTTTTTCATCCCAATCCTTTCTCCCAAAATCACAATTTTTTGTCAAATTCTAGCTCAAAATCTTGTTGAAGGTCTTAGCAGTTCCATTTTCCGAGGATGATAAGGTGTAGTTTTATGGTGTGCAACCATAAACTCATCTAATAGTATCTGATTCTCTCATTTAAAAAGTGTGTACCTTGATAACTTGTAAAGCTTAAGGGACTTCCATATCTTGTAAGAACATTCTCCCACACGGGAACCTAGCTATTGTAGCCACCGTACGAGTCCTTGGTAGGTGTTGCTTACGCCTACCATGTGAGATAATCTATGCAAGTAATAATATAGCGCAATCCAGTCCTATGCACGGTGGTGAAATAGGTCCTACAAAATCGGTGGCCCATTTCTAAAATGGTTCGGCACTAGTGATCGATCTCAAAGGAATCTCATCTCTTTGCCCTTATTTTTGAGAGTGCTTAACAATGATCACACACCTTACTGATACTCTTTACAGTCCTTATACAATGTCTCCCACCATAATCCAGCCAAGTAGGATCTTCCCAGATCGCATCACCTATATAATGGCCTCCGGAATACCACTATGAGCTTCTTCCATGATATCCTGACGCTCATGTTCTAATACACAAAATTGTAATACTTCATCTCTTCCTATCTTGTAGAGGTCACCTTGATTAACATAAATTGTGTCACACGTATAGCAAGCTACTTCTCTTCTAATGCTTTCAATCATACAAGTGCCATACCCATTTGTAGAAAACGCAATGTCTTCTAATTCCATGGGCACGCGTTATAACTTATATAACTATGCATCCGACATTGTTTCTTCAATTTTCTATGCATCCTCTCCGAATTGATTCTAGATAAATGATCTGGTCGAGTAATTGCTTTTCAGGGCTTCACCACAAATGTGAAGTCAAACTCTTGAAATAGGAGCACCCATCTCGCATATGTGCCCCTATAAGATGGTCTTGTTTACCAAGTACTTCAATGCCATGTGATCTCGTATAAAACAAAAATGGTGTTCTTAACAGAATCTTGTCGAAACTTGTATAATGCATAGATCATTGACAACACTCGTGCTCTGTATTTGTATAATTTCGTTCCACGGGAGTCGACTTCCTACTAGCAAAAGCAGTTAGATGATTTATAATACCTTTGCAGTTGAGATAACACGGCACCAATGGCCATTCTAGAAGTGTCCACATGCACATGAAATGGTTTATCCCATGAGGGAAAGCACAAAATGGGAGCGGTAGTAAGTCTCTCTTTTAATATCTCAAACGTGCACTGCTGCGGTTCTCCAATAAAATGTACCTTTCCCCTTTAGTAGTTCTTCCAAGGGTGTAGCAGTTTTGGCATACCATTTTATGAATTTTCTATAATACCTTGTATGACCTAAAAAAATTTGTACCTCACTCATTGGCGAGGTGCTTCAGGCCTAAAATTACGCCTGACCTTGGTTGGATAAACTAGCAAACCTTCCTTACAAATTATATGTCCTAACAGTATCCCAAATGGCATAGAAAATATGCACTTCTTGATGTTCAAAGAGATACTCAATTGTTTGCATCATTCAAACATTAAGCACAAATTGTCACAATGATCTTTCACAAGCCCATATACTGTCTAATCATCTAGATAAACCTGTAAGAAGTTGTGAATAAAATCTTTAAATTCCTGAACAACTATGCACGAGAATACAAAGGCGCGTTTTTCAATCCAAATGGAATCACAGTATAGGAAAAACTACCCCATTCAATAGTAAATTTTGTCTTTTCTTGATCCTCCTAAGAAATCCTAACCTGATGATACCCAGAAAATCCATCTGTGAGGGAATATATTTTGCGCCCTCCAACTCCTTCTAGTATTTCCTCAGTGAATGGCGTACGGAATGGATCTGTGACACATGTAGCATTCAGCTCCCTGTATTCCACACATATCCTAATCTATTTGTTCTTCTTGACACTGATTACCATTTGGCTAACCCATTCGACTCATCAAGGGGCTTGATAATTCAGATTTCCACATTTTATCAATTTCTTCTTTTACCTTTTCACGTAAATTAGGATTCATTCTATAAGGTCTCTTTCTAACTTGTCTCTGCACCACCCTTAAGTTTTACCTTCATTTCCTAAGTGACTCATGCATGCCTTTAAGTTCATGATATCCTCGAGGGAATAAGTCTTGATAATCCCCTGAGTAACTCGATGATCTTTGTTACCTCCGAGTCTGACCAGTAATCTCCAATTATGGCATCCTTAGGCTCAGCCTCCAAACCTATATTCACCTTCTTTGTCTTCATGGGTTCGTGGTAGGCACACGTATCCTTTTCTACACTATCCAAGACCTCGTGCACCCCGTGTGAATGTTCAATATCTAGGTTCTCAACTTCCTCATCATCCACGACATAAACCATCTTTCCTTTCTCTTTCTCAAGGCAAGTGTGTTCAAGTAGTATGGAGTCCATTTCTTCTTCCTTTTCAAAACATGCTCTGAACTCTACCTCACCGAATAATTCTTGTATATGCTCCTCGTATTTTGCACTATCTCCCATAGTTAAGTGCTTGAAAAATTTTAATGCCTCTACTACAGGAGGTTTAGTCAAGAAGTAGTCAAAAGTCTAGATCATTCTTGTAGTCAAATATTTCCAGTTTCCAGTTTCTTGATGTAGTTTTGCATATACATACCAAGCATGTGCACATCCTTGTAGCGTAGAATAAAATCTATGCACCTAGAGTGAAGGTGGTAATGCTTCCTGTCCTATTGTCTAGAGTCTCTCACACTACTGAATGTGATGCTGAATAGGTTGATCACCATGATAAGTGCATATTTAGGTGCATTGTTTCTTATAAACCTAGTAGACATAGTGACTCCAATCTCTTTCCAATTTATAAGATTATCTCTGTGGACTACCCACCAGTAGCGCTACTATCCCACGCAGTGTATATACTAACATATCTCTCCTTTTAACTTGATATGTCCACTTTGTGATTCCATGGCCTTTAGAAAGGTAGGAAGATCTTGTTGTCCTGTATACCAAGGTATTGTGCTACCTATCCGTCGAATTGAACAAAGTCCATTCTTTCACACAACCATGCTTTTCACCTCACGTCCTACTAATTCATATGTACCATGAGCCCAATTTTTGCAAGCAATACTTGTAGTATCACTAATAGAATGAGAATCCTCCCACTGTAGGATGCCTTCTTTTGATGGCTCATTGACCTCTGGGTCCTGAATAGCACGTACATAAACTCTATTTAAATCCTCCTCACTTAGAGGTTCAACATATGGTGTAGACTTTCCATCTGTCAAAGGTATCACAACCCTTTCCTCCTTATTTTGAAGTTGATATACCCCTTATTTAATCTCAAGTTAGCATTATTCACATAACACCAAGGGCATCCAAGTAGGGCTAGAAAATTATTGGCTTCTGCAAGTGCTAATACCTCAAAATCCCTAGTGAACTTGGCCCCTTGTATAGTTATGGATGCATCTTTCAAAACTCCTATGGGAGTGTCCTTAGTTAAGTTTTCCATAAACAACACATAAATGATGGCTACAATGGAGGCCTCCCATTTGTACCCATGCATCTAATGTAAGCACATTTTATTCCACACTTGTATCAATCAATATGTTGCTCAATGACCACCCATTCATAACAACATTCAAAGTAATTTCTTTGTCATAGTCAATGCTATCGGGGAAGATTTGCATGTAGAATCTACCTGAAATCGACCCTCAAGATTTGCGCCGCAGTGTTCCCTTTTAACCAATTTCCTAATAGCAACATAATGTTCTCCTAGTGCAACATCTTGCACACTCTCTCGTAGATCATCGATATTAGTTCGGACTATCTCGATGCTTTCTTTTTCTCCTTTAGGTATTGTATCTCACCACAGAAGATTCCTTAGCACTTCCATGGTATCCTGGTAAACTTCCTTCTTATGAGTAGGATCTGGGTACCTCGCATACAAAACCTCCTCCTTGGTGATTGTAGGCTTCTTGTGCAATGCCTCTCTTGTGCGTGCTACTTCAATGCATGTAGTAATCTTCACTGTCAATTCCTCGGTCCTTCATTATTTTGGGCATCCATTGATCCTCTACCATGTCTTTGATTCTAACCATCTTAGCACCTTTGGTTTCTTGCTTATGTTTCTTACTCAAATGTTCATATAAGTCTTGGCACTCTTCTTAGCTATGGTTCTTTCCACAGAAAGAACATGCAATATTTTGAGGACATTCGCGCCTATAGTGGTGGGATTTCAACACGTATAACATGTTCCATTAGGGAATTCACCTCTTCCTCCACCACATCCTCATCCTCCATATCCACCATGATATTCATGTCCCCTTCCATGACCTCCTACAAAACACCCCTCATTCTTATCATAGTGTGTTTGATTATGATCCTAATCCCTTGGTGCTCATTCTTACCCTTAGAACTGCCTTTCTACTTGTCCATCATACCCCAAGGTCTATAGCATCTGTATTTGACCAATCATCAAAAAATCCTCTCGTATCAGGGGTCGTGGACCTGAAAATTTTGCAAAAGTAAGATACATTCTTCCTTATCGCGCATTGTAACAAAGGACAGTGACTAGCATCATGATTTAAATGACAAATTTCACAGTCCAACATAGTGAGCATACAGATCTGTGAGGGAAACTATCCTTAGTGTGACTTTCCACTTCACAATCTGTACACCAAATTCATGAGCACATTTCATGGGCTGAATTTGCTGATAGCTTCTCTAACTGCTTTGTCATAGCTGTAATTTGTGCCTCTAGGAATGGGCTAATGCTAGTGTCAATGCTCCCAACTACCTCAACATGTAAAGTTGTTTCCAGCACTTCACATAGATCAATGTATGTCTTATGTGATAGCACCCTTCTAAAAGGTGTAATCAATCCTCCAACGAACCATTGTGCATGTTGGCTAGCATGAATATCATAAGATAGCTTAGATAGAAGTGTCTTAAAATGAGAATCATACTCACATACACTCTCAGTAGTGCCTTTCTTGATATCCTTGAGTGCACTTATACTCTTCTGCTCAAACTCAGGTATATGGAACTCTTTCAAGAAAGCATCTCTCAATGCTACATAATCCACACAAGTTTGATCAAGGTCAAATTTCTATACCTTTGTGTGCATGCCTGTAATGTAGTGGCAAATTGACTTTCCTTTCACTCACAACCATGATCCCTTTAGCATGCCACAAGATTTCACACATATGCACATGTTTGGTAGCATCCTCTATACCTCTATACTCTGGGAGATGAAGAGACATCTCCATATAGATATTTTGTGATTGTTGCAGGCCTTGACACCGATATGGAAGCTCCTGTGTTCCCTCTACCTCTAAAACCACTAGATCCACTAGAACTAGAACCACCTATACCTCCTGATCCACCACCTGTGGTTGGGATACGGGATGTAGATGTAGTACTATCTTGTACCCCTACATTACGTGAGGTAGTTCCACATCTAGAGGTGAATCCAAAATTGTGTGCTCACATTTTGTGTAGATGATGTACCTAAGAATTCACCTCAAATGACATTGAAATCATTTGTCACTGTCATTGATGTTCTTGATCCTGACTTACTCCTTCTCTCCTACTTCCCAATTTAGTTTGTTGGTTACTTGTCATACTAAATCTTTGAAAAACCAAGCACAAGGGCTAGGTCACGGGTGGATTAAGATGTGCACCCATGATCCAAGTAGTCTCTTCTTGGCACACTTCCATTTGAGGTGAGGAGGGATCTCTATCATGCTTTCCAATATGGGGGAGTTCATGATGCTCTGGCTCCACATCTTCTACATGAGCTGTAAATCCTTCATGATCCATCTCTCTCCTCCATGCCATACACTCTGTAATGGAATGTTTTTTCTCTATCTCCCTCTCATGTGCCTAATTATACTTAAACCTCATTTCCTCTCTCTACTTATTTACCTGCTAGGTCTGCCATCTTAAACCAAACTGTTCCTACCCCCATGCGTGTCAAATTTTAGTTAGCCATCGGTTTACTCTCCAATTTTAAATTTACCATTAAGATCTTGATCGCGGTGGAATACCTTGCAAATATGTTCCTCTTGGATACCGAAAAAACTAGAACTCAGCTACCTCTGAGAAAGAGTACATTGAATATTTCATAATATAACTATTTAGAACACCACAAAACCACATATCCACCGCGCAAGTCCAGATCAGATCAGCATCATAGAGGGCTGAAATTCTTCCTGTGTCTAGACAAGTGTGTGATACCTCCAATTCCATTGAGATGCATAAGCAATAAGCCACTCGTATAGTTCTATTGGAAAGATAGCAAAAAATCTCTCGTATAAGTTGTCATATAGGTTCTATTCTACCCAAGTGTGTGCATTAAACTCAGATCCATTGTTGAACCACCACACATATTCTTCCTCTAGATCATGTATCCATTCCTCAATACTTGCTAGAGTTAACTGGTACATCTTCATTGTGAACCATCCTGAAAACAACTAAAAAAGAGGTCCCGGCAACGAAACTAATGATGCAGCCTAGAATTTACTAGATAACACCCTAGTCACCTTTGGCACATCACTCGGACCTAGGACCGAGCACTCACCAAAGCACGCAAAGGTACCGGAGTACCTCTTTAGGGTTGTTGTAATAGAATGTTAAAATGATGAAGGAAGTAACATATAGATTCATAACTAATCCATCATTCCACAATGCATGCTATACTCGGATCTATGAAAGAACAAGATTAAAAATAATCATGATTGAATTAATAACATGCACTACTCAACTACACACATAATGACACTTAGATTCAAAGCAAATATCTTCCATCTATTAATAAATACGAGAATCTCCTTATAATATTGTCAATCTATGCTAATGTGCATATGAAACTACTGTGATAGTTCAATCATATATGTATATTCTACATTACACACGTACATACATCTCCTTCTGTAACACCCTTGACAATTTTTATTTTCCTCCTTTGCATTTCAAGTGTTGACATGTGATTTTCCTTATAAAGATATGTTATTTTGATTGTTGGAGATCATGCTTGATATGGACAAATCATTTCTATTCTTAAGATCCTTTGACTGAATTGGAATGGCTTCCTTGAATCCATTTTTCACTTCTTTTAGATGAATTGCAATTTGGTTTAAGAGTTGTAAACTTATCTATTAATCTGACTCATCCTTGGATCAATTTCAGTGATCCAAGGAATGTTTTAAATCTGCTCTTTGGAATGAATGGTAAATTGACATTCCATGAATTAAGAGACATATTGACTGAACTTTGTTGTTACAAGTTCTTTGATTTTTGTGTAAACATATTTCCATTCGAGTTGTATGTTGTGCTTGGGCCCTTAGAGATCAATCATGGCGGGACATTTTTGAAGAACACAAAAATACTCTTGTTCATGGTATAGGAAGGATTCGGGATCCTAAAAGGGCTATCCTACGGAATCCTAAGCTAGGTAAGAATATTTTCTACCTAAGCTATGTCACTTAATAGAATTCTTATTCTAACCTAAAACTTCTTATTCTACTTTTTGGTTGATTAGCATCCTAGCCTAAGCTCTGTGCTAAAGGATATGGAAAGCTTACTAGGCTATTAAAATTAACCTAGAACCTAATACTATAAGGTTTTATGATGATCTAACCTAATGCCTAAAACTATTATGTTGTGAATTAATCTAACCTATGTGGAAACTACCTTAGGCTATGTGTTAAGACCTATGGTGGAAATTTTTGTTAGGGTTATATCGTAAGGTATATATTATAAACTACCTAAGATCTATCCTAAACTAATGGGCATGAAAGGAGAATTAGGTGGTCGCATACATTAAGGGTGACGGTTCCTATGGAATTTATGTTATTGATAAGGTTTTTAATGCATAGGGTACTACTGTTTTGGCGGGGCTAGTATTTGGAAGTATCACTAAAATGGAATTTCATGTTAAATTTGATTTGGCAATCACCAGGACTTGGAAGGCGGTGGAGGAAGGATAGGCGGGAAAATTGGAATAAATTAAATTTATTATTTTCAGTTTTCGTGCACAAACCATCTTGGAAGGCATGCAACCGGGTTTTATGCAGGGGTTGTTTCACGATTTTCACTCTGCATGCTCTACGGTTTTCGAACCAGCAGATTGAACTATACTTAATGGCTATTTTGAAGTCATAGACCTATTTTCGGTTCGTGGGATGTATAAGAGACAATGTGGAAAAAGAATATGGTTGTTTGATCTTTCGTGGAGAAGAGGAGAAGTTGTGAGCTCGGCTAGAGGTCTCCTTCGATTTGGTAGAAGCACTATCAGGCATGATAGGCTCTAATATTTAAGATCTCTTACTTTTCTCTAAATGTTTCATTAAAACAAGTCTACTCTTTTAATATTTTGGGCTTGCATGTTTTATCTAGATACTTGTTTTTGGTTTTACAATCTCGATATCTTGGATATATATCCATGGTAAAAATAACGTTGGTTTTAAAACTATCTTTGTGATAGTTTAATAGTGATACATGCATGCAAAGCTTGTATTAGTAGCTCTGTTTTCCATTTCTAAAATTTGTATTCGAGGTCATTGTGTTAGAGCAGGACCTTCGTAACATTATGTGGATTCTAAATTATATGGGAACCTTGAGTTCCGTCTGATCTTGTTGGAGTTTGTGTTTTTCTTGAGCTTGTAATCGAGCTTGTATTTGGTTTGGATCTTGTTCTTGGTTTCGTGTTTGATGAAAGTTGGTGATGGAGGTTCTTGATGCTCTGACCTATGTTTGGGAATCTTGGGTAACTCGGGACTATTGTTGAAGCCCGTATGTGGCTCTGTACCCATGTTTTATTCTTGTGAAAATCTAGACTATTAATGGAGGTTCGTGTTTTACACCGTACTTGTATTTTGTTACTTGTATAGTTTTGAACTCTTGTTGAAGCTCGTGTTTCATTTTGAGCTGGTATTAGGGCTTCTTGTTTAAAGTATAAACTAGAATGGGAACTTTTGTTGCCACTGAACTGTGATTAGAGACTCGTGTAGCTCTGAACTATTATTGGAAGATTGTATTTTATACTTCCTTGTATTCAAATACTTGTGTAGTTCTAAACTTTTGTTAAGACTTCTTGATCAACTCTATTCTGGTATTTTGAGTTGGGTTTTACTTGTATTAAAATTTTAAAACTTATAACTCTTTTTTTGAACTATTGTTCAAAGAAAACTAGAAGAATAGTTAGATTTGAGTTGTTGAGTAAACTCTTGAGATCTTAATTGAAAATGTATTTGTTTGATTAATGGATTTGCTAATTCCTTTTTAGAATTGTTTCATCTTTTACGAGATGGCAATGGCATTTTATCGGGGTATTCTTTTACCCTCTATTTTGTGGAAACACTGCGTCTTCAAATCTTTTAAAATAAGCTTTGGGTTTTGTTTAAAAGAAGATTTTATTACTCAATGCTATGAATTGTTATCATGGGATTACTTTTCCTATATTGATTGTTTTGTATTTAGTGCTTATTGAATCGAGAACTAATTACTCTTTTGTAATGCAATATTGAAACGATAATGGGATTTTAGTCTTTGATTTCATTCATACTTTTGAACATGTTTAGCTTTTGGTCAGTTTGTTTTTCTATTTCTTGTTGGATATAGTAAATAAACATTGTATCTTTTAAAAGAAAGGAAGGTAAATCCTTTGGAACGAGAATGTTGTTTTTAGGAATATTATGTGTATTTCATTACGAGATTGGAATTTAAACTCGTGTTTATTGAAGGTAAATAATTTTAAGGAAAATGGCGGTGTGATTTCTTCTTCTTTGTGAGTCAATTTTGTTCTCTCTCTTGGGAACTAGCTTATGAATTTCTATGTTTTAATTAAAAGTAGAAATTCATTTGTTAGTACAACAAAATGAATTATTGATTGGATCATTTTCTAATTAAGATCCCTTTCTTTCTATTCTTTGAGATAAGTTCATTGGTTGAACTTTTCTTTTTGATTCTCTTATAAAATGGAGATTTCTTTATGATTTTTTGGTCTTCCTTGTTCAAATAATTTGTAGAAATGATGTAGGAAGAGTTTAGATTATTGATTTTATTAACTGAAAATTTAAGCTTGTTTGGCGGAGACTATTTGTTTGACAAGGATTTGCTTTATTTGGTTTGTGATGAGTAATTTTTGTCTCTTGCACTCTATCTTCTTATGGATCCTCCTTGGATGGACTCGAATGGAGATTAACTCTGTATAATTCTACCTTGATTTGTGACGTTGGTTTCTAATCTTTAAATGTTAACTTCTAACATGTGGAAGTATATTTAGACTTTACAAGGTGAAGACTAATTTGATTCCCTATTCCTTCTTGGATTGAAATGGGATTTTGTTCGATGAATATCTTAAATGTTGAATTTAAAGGTAGTTGTCCTTTAAATGAAACCATTAATTCATGTTATGAATTTGTTTTAGTTTTTTAGATGTCTTGCGTTTGGGCATAGTTGTAATGGTTCTTCTTCTTTTTCTTTTTCTTAGGAGATAGAGGAATCATCCTAATGAGAACCATGCTTTAAACCCTTCTTTTAGTTAAAGAAAAGATAAATGTTGTATTCTATTATGATAGAATTGGGAACAATAAGATGATATGATTTGTTGTATGCTAAAAGATAATTGATTAGATCAATTAAAATTTAATTTTGTAAGGCGAGATATGGTAGATTATATTTCGTTCTTCTCTTAGAAGTAAATTCAATTGGTTAAACGTACTTCTTTTACATTTGCTTATTACTTATATTGATATTTATGATGTAATAATTGTCTCATTAAAGCATAGTTGTTTTAATGGAACAATTATTGGAATGCACCTTGTTTTAAGGATTAGTGTTTATCATGCTTAGTTCATTAGTGACTAATTCTAGCAATTTTCTGAGATGGACTTCGTAAGTGATAAAAGAAGGTAAAAATTATATGATGCATTGGCTGAATTAAATTTGATTCCTTGTAAAGAATTTTGATTCATTCTTGAGATTGTATTGAAAAAGAAATGTAGTATTCCTTTATAATGAAGATGGTTGTTATGTTATGTTTGTGGAGCCTATTTTCATGTTAGAGTGTGGTACACCTTCTATGTGTTACACTTGGGTATTTCACGTGCGGCGGTCCTCGCCGGTGGTGGAGTCGAAGGGATTCGGGGTGAAGCCCCAGGCAAATTTCATGGGTGGTTTATTAACCCATGGGTAATGAGTAACCGTTATGGGCTATTTTTGGGCCCATGGTTTTTCGGTACCCATTGTTTTGATACCCATGGTTTTTTCCCATGGTTTTGATACCTCTGATTTTTTACCATGGTTTTGATACCCACGGTTTTGTATCAAATTACTTAAGCCATTGTCTATTTATATGGTCTTATGCATATGATACATAGCTAAGCAAATGTATTGCAGATGTGTTTTGAATTCGGGTGTGAATTCTGTAGAGTTTGTTGAGCATAGCTCAAATGGATCAGGTATTGTATTGAGAGAGTGGAGGCTTGTAATAAAATCGAGCAAGTGATTCTTGGTGGGCGTAGCCCAAATTGGGTGAACCACGTTAAATCTTGTCTCTTTGTGTTGTGTTATTTATTACGCACTTTTATTTGAGATGTAATATTTTACGCATATTAGTTTCTCTTATTGCGATTACTGTAAGGATTATTCCACATATTTTATCTCTTATTTCCTAACAATTGGTATCGAGCACTGGTTTGGTTTCTTTGAAGTGTTGAATCATAGGAAAGTTTTATCTTGAGTGGGAGCTATGGTAGATGATGGAAGATCTAGGGTTGATAAATTCAACGGGCAAAATTTTAGTCTTTGGAAGATGTAGATGGAAGATTACCTTTATCAAAAGGATCTTTATACTCTGTTTTCTGAGAAGGTGAACAAACCCTCGAGTATGACATAGATGTGGAATGGGATTTGTTGGATCGGAAGGCACTTGGAATGATCATTTGTGTCTTACATCTTCGGTATTATTTAATGTTTCAAAGGAAAAGACTACAAAAGAACTGATGGATGCATTAGGGAAGTTGTATGAAAAACCCTCTGCCTCTAATAAGATATTTTTAATGAAAAAGTTGTTTAATATGAAGATGTCTGAGAATAGTTCAGTAGTAGATCATTTAAATGATTTTAATATGGTTGTGAATATGCTAGCTTTGGTTATAATAGAATTTGATGAAGAAGTTAGGGCTTTATTAATTTTGTGCTCTTTACGAAAGTTGGAATAGCACAGTAATGGCGGTAAGCAACTCGGTTCAGTAACTCGAAGTTGAAGTTTGAGGATGTTGTAGGGGTGATTCTAAGTGAGGAAATGTGAAGAAAAATCTCTGGGAATCTTCTACTTCAGGGAATGCTTTGACAGTGGAAACTAGAGGGAGACAGAAGAATAGAGAAGCGTGGAAAATCAAAAGATTGGGAAAGGTCAAAATCCAAGAGCAAGATTGTATGTTGGGGCTGTGGAAAGTGCTGGGCATGCAAAGAAGGATTTTTGGGAGCTTCGGGACAAGAAGAAACAACAGGAAGAAAACAAGGAGGCAAATGTGGCATCGGGTAATGTATGCCAAGATGCTTTGATTCTTTCTTTACATAATATTATTGAATCTTGGGTTTTAGATTCAAGGGCTTCTTTTCATGCTACTCCACATAGGCATTATTTTGTTGATTATGTTCAAGGGGATTTTGGGCATGTTTTTCTTGGTGATGATGAGCCTTGCAGTATAGTTGGAAAAGGTTTTGTTCAGGTTAAGATGTAGAATGGGAATACATGGCTATTGAAGGATGTCAGACATGTGCCTACATTAAGGAGAAATTTGATATCGGTGGGGCAATTGGGAAGTGATGGTTGTACTGTGATATTTACAGCTGACTCTTGGAAGGTTACCAAGGGTGCTCTTGTGGTGGCAAGAGGTAAGAAGGTTGGAACCTTGTATTTATCCACTAATAGTACTAATGATTGTAATCTTGTGGCTTCAGATGCAGATACAACATTATGGCACTATAGGCTCAGTCATATGAGCCATAAGGGCATGGACATCATAAAGAAGAATTTTCTGGATATACGAGAAACAAGTTTGGAGTTCTATGAGGAACTGCATATATGGGAAGCAAGAAGTGAGTAAGGTTTCTCAAGGTTGGACCTACAAAGAAAGAGAGTAAGTTAGAGCTGGTGCATTCTGATGTGTGGGGCCGGCTCAGGTATCATCTCTTGGGGATTCAAGTTATTATGTTACTTTTATTGATGATGCAACAAGGAAAGTTTGGGTTTATTGTATTAGAAACAAATCTGATGTATTTGACACTTTTGTTAAATGGAAAGCCTTGGTAGAGAATGAAACAGGTCTTAAGCTAAAATGTCTCAGGTCAGATAATGGAGGAGTATTGCAGCAATGAATTTAATGATTATTGTTCTAAGAATGGAATCCCGGGAAAAGATAGTTCGAGGAACTCTGCATCAGAATGGGGTATCAGAAAGGATGAACAGAACAATAATGGAACGTGTTAGGAGCATGAGGTTACATGTAGGACTACCTCTTTCTTTTTGGGTAGAAGCGGTGAGCACAGTTGTGTACTTGATAAACAGAGGACCCTTAAGTGCCTTGGATGGAGGCATACCTGAGGAGGCTTGGTATGGTAAGAAAGTTGATTATTCATTTCTTAGAGTCTTTGGATGTGAGGTGTTTGTTCATATAGACAAGGATGATAGGACCAAGCTAGAGGCTAAATCAGAAAAATGTACTTTCATTGGTTATGGTGGTGATGACTTTGGATTTAAATGTTGGAGTATTAAGGACAAGAAAATCATTCGATCTAGGGATGTGGTCTTTAATGAGAAAGTCATGTATAAGCAACAATTGCAGGAAAACAGGGAAGAATCCAAGAAAGAATATGCAGTGGTAGAGGATCTTCCGGATGGGACAGTGACCCATGAATCAGTTCAGGAACCGACTCAACAGGAACCCCAAACTCCTACAGTGAGGAGGTCTTCTAGGGTAAGAAAAGAACCTGAACATTTTTCTCCTTCTCTTTATTATTTATTACTCACTGATAGTGGAGAGCCAGAGAGCTTTGATGAAGCAATGCAGGTAGATGCCAGTAAGAAGTGGGAGCAAGCCATGGATGAGGAGCATAAGTCTCTCATGGAGAACTAGACTTGGGATTTGGTGAAGCTACCTAGGAAGCAAAAAAGAGCATTGTAGAACAAGTGGGTGTATAGAGTTAAAGATGAAGAAGGAGGAAAGAAAAGATATAAGGCCGGTTGGTGGTCAAGGGTTTGCACAGAAACAAGGTATAGATTTTGATGAGATATTTTCTCCTGTAGTAAAAATGACTTCTATTAGAATTGTTCTTGGAATAGTGGTAGCAGAAGACTTGCACTTAGAATAGTTAGATGTAAAGACTACATTTCTCCATGGTGATTTGGAGGAGGAACTATATATGCAGCAACTAGAGGGCTATGAGGTCAAAGGTAAAGAGGAGATGGTGTGTAAACTGAAGAAGAGCTTGTATGGCTTGAAACAAGCTCCACGTCAATGGTATAAGAATTTTGATAGCTTCATGATGGAGCAAGGTTATATTAGATGTCATTCTGACCATTGTGTGTATACAAAGAAATTTGAGGATGGAAGTTATATTATCCTGTGTTTGTATGTTGATGACATGTTGGTTGTAGGTAAAAACATGCAGGAAATAAAAGTACTCAAGAAATAGCTAAGTGAATCCTTTGATATGAAGGATTTGGGGCAGCCAGACAAATCCTTGGTATGAGGATAACTCGGGATAGGAAGGAATGGAAGTTGACTTTATCTCAGGAAGAGTACATTAAGAAGGTATTGGATAGGTTTAACATGCAGGATGCTAAACCGGTTGGGACTCCTTTGGCAAGCCATTTTAAGTTATCAAAGGAGCAGTGTCCCAAGATAGAGTAGGAAAGAAACTAGATGTCCAAGGTACCTTACTCATCAGCGTAGTTGGTAGTTTGATGTATGCTATGGTGTGCACTAGGCCTGATATTGCCCATGCAGTGGGAGCTGTGAGTAGATTTATGAGTGATCCAGGTAAAGAGCATTGGCAAGTAGTAAAGTGGATCCTTCGGTATTTGAGAGGGACCATGGGGACAGTTTTGTGCTATAGTGGATCAGACACCACTTTACGTGGTTATGTAGATTCAGACATGGCTAGAGATGTAGACGGCAGAGGAGCATGACAAGTTATATTTACATTGTAGGTGGGACAGCAGTGAGCTGGATTTCATGACTACAGAAGCTGGTGGCTTTATCAACCACGGAGGCTGAGTATGTTGTTGCCACAGAGGCAAGCAAAGAGATGATTTGGTTACAACAATTGCTTGAGGAGTTGGGGCATAAGTAGGAGGAATGTAAGCTACATAGTGATAGTCAGAGTGTTATACACCTAGCTAAGAACTCTGCTTTCCACTCCAGGATGAAGCATATATAGTTGAGATATCACTTCATCAGGATAACTTTGGAGGAAGATAAGTTGAAGTTGGAGAAGATTCATACCAATCAGAATCCTACAGACATGATGACCAAGGTGGTCACAAGGGATAAACTAAAGCTATGTTCAGCTTTGGTTGGCCTTCGCGGATGACAGTGAAGGGTTGAGAAGCTTGCTCAGTGGAAATCAGTCTCAAGTGGGAGATTGTTATGTTTGTGGAGCCTATTTTCATGTTAGAGTGTGGTACACCTTCATGTGTTACACTCTTAGGTATTTTTACGGCGGTCACGCTTGCGGTGAGTGGGTCAGGGGGTTCGGGGGTGAAGCCCCGAAGAAAATTTTCATGGGTGGTTTATTAACCCATGGGTAATGGGTAACCGTTATGGGATGTTTTTGGGCCCATGGTTTTTGGTACCCATTGTTTTGATACCCACGGTTTTTTTCCCATGGTTTTGATACCCATAGTTTTTGCCCATGGTTTTGATACCCACGGTTTTGTATCAAACTGCTTAAGCAATTGTCTATTTATATGGTCTTATGCATATGATACATAGACAAGCAAATGTATTGCATATGTGTTTTGAATTCGGGTGTGAATTCTGTAGAGTTTGTTGAGCATATCTCCAAACGGATCAGGTATTGTATTGAGAGAGTGGAGGCTTGTAATAAAATTTGAGTAAGTGATTCTTGGTGGGACGTAGCCCAAATTGGGTGAACCACGTTAAATCTTGTCTCTTTGTGTTGTGTTATTTATTCTGCACTTTTATTTGAGATCTGTAATATTTTCTGCATATTAGTTTCTCTTATTGCGATTCGTAAGGGATTATTCCACATATTTTATCTTTTATCTCCTAACATGTTATAAGTATACCTAAATGCATAAGTCTTGTAAATGTATAAGTTATAAAGATTAATTGAAAGCTGAGAATTTACTTGTATTGGTTGTGTAAATTAGTTTGTACTTGTATGGATGAGATGGATTCTATCTTGTTGATATTCTTTATATTATTTTTATGTTAATTGGTTATCTTTTCATAAGCTGGATAGAGGGATTTAGTTCAATCTCCCTACTTGTGATGCAGCTTGTTAAGTTGTAGTATATGATATTCATTATCTAAACTATATAACATAGTAATGTAACGTGTGATGAACATACATTAAGAAAATGTGGACATTGGGTAGGATAAACCCCAACACTTAACCTGTAGAGAAAGACTCTTCTCTTTCTTAATGGAATATAAACCAAAAAGGTTTGCAAGTATGACTACAATTTATTAGACTTCATTTTGTATGAATTCTACCTTATATTGGATATATTCAGATGTTGAATCTTTCTAAAAATTTATTGTACTTTTTAAATAAGACATATTATAACGTTGCACCATTACGGTTAATTGACAATTTAAACTATGTGATCGTTTATTATAAGTGACTATGAAAATAACAAATTTCTTAGTGGGCTAAATGAAGAAAATTTAGGAATAACTTATTGAGCATTGGATTATAGTTTGGCGGGGTTGTTGTAATCAGGTTTTAATCCAAACTATTAATGTATTAACAATATCCTTAGAGGTATGTACATCTCAATGAGGTAGTTTCGTAGGATGTTAGCACACGTCAACCTGTAGGGCTGTACTTTTGAGAAGGATTAGGTATTCTCGAGAATACAACATTGTAGTTGACATGTGGCATCACCCTTCCACATTGATCATCCGGATCTACACACATCCGGAACTCGAGACTTGAACCTAGTTTCTCTCTAGGTGTGGATAGGAGCATATTTAGGATAGGAATTAGCTTCCAAAGGCACGGGGTATGTTTGCACATTCGGATGACTTAGGTCAAATGAGTATGCATATCTACCCTAATCATTTGTGAGCATCTTCCTATAATAGGTTATGTTTTTATCCGGGGGTAGGGTGAAACTTGAAACAACTGGTGATGGTAGTCAATAAAGACCAATCATTGAGGAGTGAGGTAAAGGACGTATTCCAACATGATGAGTATGTCGTCTCTAATGCAAAGATTGACATACAGTATGTTACAAATATTTGGCCAAAGTAATGCAAACTGCTAGTTGTGATGTTCTATGTCACCAAGTTTAAAATAATGTGATATCGGATGAATATTGGTAACGAGATATTTAGATATGTTCTTTAAACAGATCACTAAGTACCGGTGTAGGGTAGGATGACAAAGTATACGAAGTATACAATATATATCAATACATAAGACAACATAAATAGATTGGTAGCTTATTGAGTTATGGAATGAATAGATCAAGTGAATCACCGAGCCATTACATTTGCATTTGTTTATCCATTGAATTTGATTGGCATGGAATGTTTGTTATAAATATTGCTTTATTTAGAATAGTGAACATTATTAAAAAAATCTCTTGATTCTAAAGTTTTAAAATGGGAATGTTACACTTCCATACATCTCTCTCTCTCTCTCTCTCTCTCTCTCTCTCTCTCTCTCTCTCTCTCTCTCTCTCTCTCTCCCCTTATCTATTATGCACCTAACATCATATATATATGGTGGGGACTTTCCCTTCACCGCTTATCTATTCCAGAAATAGGTTACATGCTATTAATAGCCACACACCATTTACAATCATAGCCACACATGTAAGTGTGCTATCTATAGTCCTCTTGAATTTAAGCGAAGTGCCAATTCTATTCTTAGCTTGTATCCATGAAAAAATCACTTCTAACCACTTCTCTCCAAAGATAGATAATGCATGGCGCACACGTCTCTGCATCGTTGATGTGTTCCGCATGCCATCTTCTAAAAATAGGTCTTCATGCTCAAAATCAGCTAAGTCCTGAAATTTGAACTTGCCTTCCATGTGTGGGTCCTTCCTGTCCTTCCACGCCCTTGGTTCTGGGCCTTCTATCCCGCACGGACTCCTTGTGTGATCTTTGACAAGTATTCTTTGATCAACATCCTGCATTGGGGCCATATATGGGTTGTTATTCAAGACGTCCATATGGTTTATATGAATGGATGGATTTAAGCATGAGGAGACGATATTCCCCTAGCGTAAGATGTTTTATAGTCTCACTAAGTGAGGAATCATTTGGTAACTTGGAAGAAGGGATAGATGCACTAGTGGATGTTTCATTATATGGTTCAGGTGTGGATTTAGGTACAAGGATGTTGTTTAGGTGGTACATCATATAGCAAAGTAATCAAATAGATTTGGATCTTTGGGGATGATGAAGGTTTGACCCTCATGTTCATATTTAAGACAACGATGGAGGGTGGAAGGAACATAGTGCATGGTGCATATCCAAGGGTGTCCTAATAACATGTTATATTGAAACTCTCCTTCTATAATGTAGAATAGTTTAGGTAGGGTTTTGACACGAATTTAAGAGGGAGTATGACATTGCCTAATGTGGGTGCGATAGTGTCATTGAAGGATCATAATAAAATAGGAGTTTGAGAGATGATGGTATTGGGAAATTTGAGTTGGTCAAAAGTGAGGGATGATATGATGTTGATGGTGGTGCCACTATCAATCATGACCCTCTTGATGGAGATGTCATTGATCTAAGTGGTAATAAAAAGTGGAAGGTCATGGTCCTCTGGTCTAAGAGAGGGAATTTCAGATGGTTCAAAATATATAGAGGTGGATGCTTTGAGAGCACCCACAAAGTTGGTGAATGGAACTGGATCATTTGATGGTATAGTGATGGATTGAAGGGATTTTATCATGGCCTTCTTGTGAAACGATGATGTTTGAACTAGCTCATAGAATGACATCCAGACAGGGGATTTGTGTAATTGTTTGATAGTGACCTTATGTATTGCGGTGAAAGGGGGTGTTGCTGTTTGTATGGAAATTTTTTCTTTTGATGATGATGTTTGGTTAGACTCTTTAGGAGCTAAGGAAATAGATACCTTAGGTTTATCAAATGAAGTTGATAATTTAGGAGGTGGAGGTATAGCAACAAAGGTTTTACCTTTCTTAGGCTCTGATGGTTCTTTGTCATAATTTCGTGAATGGGAGGTGATGTGTACAACATCGACTCAATAATCGGATGCTTTAGGGATGGATTTTTCAGGTTTTGATGGCGATGATGTTGATGTTTACATTGTGTTTAATTAGAAAGGAAGGAAGAGCGGACTGCCAAGTTCCTGTACTTTTAAATGAAAGGCTCTACAATTTTCTATGGAATGGCCACATGTCTTGTGGTAATCACAAAAAATATTGAAGTCATACCAAGCAGGTTTCCACCCATGATGATCTAACGGCTTAGGAGATGGTAGTGTAATAAGTGATCACTACAAGAGGTCATCTAATATGGTGGCATAACACCCTTTAGGTGTAGACGTAGATGGGGACTAGCCGCATCTATACCTCATGGGTTGTTTAATCACATGTTTATTTTTGGTTGTGGATGCTTTATAGACATCATGAAAAGTGGTGTACGAGGATCCTATATGGGCGATCATTAGTGCGATCATTCATACTATGTGATAGGTAAGGGGAAAGGTGTGTGTGGCTGTCCCCTTTGGTAAGGATAGTTGGCTTGCGTGACATGTGAGAGCAAAGGACCCCTATGGGTGATCATTGGTGTGGATAATCAAGTTTTGTAAAAGGTGTAGGATATGGACTTAGTGTAGGGGTTTGATTGGGATATATTGATCCTGTAATAATAGGATGATTGACAGGTATAAGGGAACGAGGTCCATGTAAAGGACTCGATCTAGGAAAATATACTAAGGGCTTTTAAAGACTTGAACAATACCTTGCTTATGTGTCCCTTTTGTGGTTTTGGATGAGCCAGGTGTGGTTGATGAGGATGCAAAGCATAAGAGTTCAATTTACTTGAGGTAGAAGGTGTTTTGGGTTGTTTTTCTGGTGTGGTTTTAGGTGTAGTTTGGGATACGAAGAAGATGCGGGTGTAGATTTGATAATGGCATGTGATGAGGGTGTAGGAATAACTTTAGTAATGTTTTCAGTAGATGGAGGTGCAGTAGCTTTGGGATCATTGGATTCTAGTGTCAATTTTGTAATTTTTGAATCGATAAGTGATGGAGATGTAGGAAGGGTTTTAATGATGTTCTTAATAGGTGAAGGCTCAGTTGTCATAATTTTAGGTTCATTGGTTATTGGCATTGATTTTGTAGATTTTGATTCGGTAAGTGACAAGGTGGGTCAAGGGATAGGCTCAATTTTTTTATTGTATTGATGGTGTGGACAACATTTATTTGTGGTTTTTCGGAGGATAAAGGATGGTTTGGAAAAGGTTGCTTAAATATGTCGGTATTTTTATTTGGCGTGGCATTTGGATTGTCTATGTGTAGCTCACCTTTTTCAATCAAATATTGAAGTACATTGCGGAATGTGTGACACCTTTCGATGTCATGTTCATTGACCCTATGGTATTTACAATAGTTTTTATCTTGATACCAAATGGGTTTAGATTGATATGTCAATGGGTTGAATAGGTGGGAGAGATATCATGTTGGAATCAAGTAGTTTGTCGAAAATTGCATTGTAAGTCTCCCCTATAGGTGTGTAGTTACATTCTTTGTGAGGAAGCTCGGTGGCGGTTTTCCTTGGAAGTGGATTTGACTACGACGGTGGTAGTTTTTTTAACTTATCAATATTGGACGTTAACTTGGATGGGAACTTGACTTTTGGTTTCTTAGGATGAAGCTTTACCCATCCATATTCTAGAGCTCGTAGTTCCATTTTATGGGCCATGGTAAAAGCCTCATCAAAATTTTGAAATGATTGAATTTGTAAATTGGATGAGATGTGTTTAGCACATACACGACAAAAGACTTTGATTAATTTTTTTGTGGTAATGTAAAATACAATTGATTAGTCACACACCTCCAACGGGTGACGAAGTCAGCAATGGATTCATCTTCGAATTCTATGATGGCATATAGGTTGTTGATAGTGATTTTCAGGCTATGTTTATGGAAAAGTGGTCTAAGAAAATTTGGGCAAGCTGCACAAAGGAGACTAGGAATGTTGTGAAATGTTTTTATTCCAATCTAAGGTGGGACCGGCAAGGGACATGGGAAAGGTCCTCAACATTAGGTCTTGATCATGAGCTATTAGATAACATGCGTGACGGAAGGCACATATATGTTGTTAGGGATCTTCCTTACTGTAAAACTTGATAAACTTAGGTAGTTCCCAGTGAGGTAGATATGGTTTATATGGTATTGAAGGATGAATGGGCTCATTGTAAATTTGATCATAAGAGAGCACATTGTTAGATGAGGAGGAAGATTTCGAAGAGACTGGATATTCGGCTTAAAAGGGCTTGGAGGGGATCAGTTTGTGTTTGTTGTTGTGAGGATGAGCCAGATTGAAATAAGGACTGGTTAGGTTATGAGTATGTCCGATATCGTTGAGGATTGCCTTCTTTGGTATGGAATGTTTTGTTGAGGGATGTTCTATTGATATGAGGTATTATGTTGGTAAGGGTTATTTTTTTATAGTATGTGGTATTGTGGAATTCTTTTTGAGGTACATATTGCTAAGGTATGTTATATTGAGATGATTTTTGTTGAGGTACATGTTTTGATAAGGAATATTTTATTGAGGGATACTTTGATGATAAGGGTTATTATGTTGTGGGATGTTTTGATGAGATGAGAAACCTTGTTGTGAAGCTATATGTTGTGAGGTTTATATGTATTGATATTTTAATGACATTGATATATAAGTGAGTGGTTGTGAACATGTAGGTGTTTTTGGGAGTATATGATAGAGGTGGAAGAGGACGGTGCACACTGTTATGGAATGCTTTATTGTGGGATCTGTTGTATTGCGGGATATTTTGTAGGGGTGTAGATTGTGGCATGGAGATCAATGGTTGTGAAGGGTGTTGTATGTATTGATAAACATGGTGATTGTTAGCAATGGCACTAGTATTAACTAGTGGGGTAGTTGTAGGGATAGACATAGTGATGTTCGAATGGATTTGGTAATTGTTGGCGAGGATATAATAGTATAAAAGGCCACAGTAACCCAATATAGATGTTTTTACTGTGAGGAGGCTATAGGGTTAGACGAGTAAGTAGCAAGTACTACTTAGAGGAGGTGTAGAACCTATAGAAGGAATTAGTGAAGATGTGGATTGTTGGGAAAATGTGTTTTGTGACAAAACCATGTGGGGGTCATAAATAGGGAACCGAAGAGACCTCAAACGCTTCAAGTTGGACCGTGGAATATTGTTCATTTTGTTGGTGCTCAGTTTTAACCTCACCCCTTTCGGACTAGTTAGGATTTTCAGTCTACATGGTTTGAAGTATTTTATGTCTCCCTGCATGGATGCGTGAAAACTTTCTCCCTCATTTAGTTTTCGTTGTCATTCCTTTCCTTGGGTCATAGATCACATTGAGTCTTGGTATTATTTACAGTCTTCTCTCCACGGGAAAAAAATTTGTTGTTGGGTGTCTTCCACGATTGTGTCTCCTCTGTAAATCATGTCCCAACATCCGTGGATACGTGGTCATATTTAATTGGACGCAAAGCATGGCAGAGTCTATTTGGTGAACTTGTCACTTTTTCACAATTGTAAAAAATGCCAAATTGGTCTCGTGGCCCCGATAGTTTCTAATTGGCTATTCAAAAATATGAAGCGACAAAGTAATTTTCTTACTTTGACCCCGAAGATGTACACGTGTCATAAGACGAGTGGTTGCGGGAAAGTAGGCCCTGTTGGAATTTTGAGACATTATGATGAAAGGCGTAAAAGTGTAAAAGGAATGCCTAGAGCCCACAAATGGACATGTGGCCACTTTTTAAGTTAAAAGTGGGGAGGTGGGTCACCGGAGGACTTTGGAACTTTTAGCCTTGTTTTGAAAAAAGGAGTAAGGTATAAAAGTGAAGCACGACCCCGCAAGTTCCCAGGTAAAGCTACATGTTGAGCTAGCATCAAAAGTGGATGTGTAACTCTCTTGATTTTTGACCACATGGAGGGCCCGCGCTCATTTGGGGACCTACCCCTGATTTTTACTTTTGAAGTTATGCCAAAGAGACACGTGGAGGGTTCCATTGATCTTCCTGTGCTCATACTTTTCAACAAAATGTAACTTTCTTGGACCCTAGACACATGGAGGGCCCACACTCATTTGAGGATCTCGCCTCGGGTCTTACCTTTGGAGTTGCACCAAGGAGACATGTGGAGGATTCCACTAGCTCCTCTTTATACTGAGACTTCTCAATAGCTGAAGTGACTTTCTTCCCCAGACATGTGGAGGGCCCACGCCTATTTGGGGACCTACCCCTGAATTATACTTTTGAAAGAGCATCGAAGAGACACATGGAGGATTCTACTAGATATTCCCATGCTTATATTTTCAAGTGGTCGATGCAACTTTCTCGAACCCTAGGCACATGGCACCTTCCACTGGTTCTTAAAATTTTTAATGGTCAGGTACAAATTTTTTGGGGCCCGAGACACATGGAGAGCCCACGCTTGTTTGGGGTCTCCGCTTTTGGGCACCATATCAAAAGTGCACCGAAGAGACACATGGAGGCTTTCACTGGCTCCTCTTTATGCTGAGACTTTTTAATGATTGTTATAAATTTTTGGGGTGCGAGACACATGGAGAGCCCACACTTGTTTAGGGTCTTCACTTTTGGGCACCATATCAAAAGTGCATCGAAGAGACATGTGGAGGCTTTTGTTGGCTCCTCTTTATACTGAGACTTTTTAATGGCCGAGGCAACTTTCTTGGGCCTAGGGCACGTGGAGAGCTGTGCTCATTTGAGGTCCCACCTCTAGACTTCATCTTTGAAGTTACACCGAACAGACACGTGGAAGCTTTCGTTGGACCTTCCCATGCTCATACTTTTTAGTGACCAGTGCAACTCTCTTGGATTCTGAACACATGGAGGGCCTGCGCTCATTTGGGAACCTACCTCTGGACTTCACCTTTGTAGTTGGGGAGCTTCCACCAGCTCCTCTTTACACTTGGCCGACTTAGACTCACAACGTAGATATGTGGTATAATCCATGCAAGGACACTCATTTCTAAGAGGCATGAATGTAGGTATTTATTCCTCAAGGTGTATTCTTGAAGGTGAAAAGGATTTCTTGTTAGATCAATCCATATGGAGCCACCTGAGAATTATTAAAAAGGGGATTTCTTGCATGAAAAAATAAAAGAATGATTAAAAATACTGTCAAAAGTTATGACATGGCATCCCAGTCATAGTTGAGGAACTAAGAAATGTGATCAGTTCATGATTTATCCACCTAGCAACAGAAAGTAAGATATTTTCAAGGGAATAAACATGATTAAACAAGTATGTTGTAAAGAGGAATATTCTCTTGAAGATTTAGACTTTTGGGGGGAAATTTTGGGATGAGTGAGTGAGTGAAATTGTATAAATGCAATGAGAATACTCTTGCATAGGGGTTAATTTTTCTGAGAAAGTTTGAAAAAAACCATTTTCCCAAGAGACCGTCTGAGAAACCTATTTATTTCCCTATTTTTGTAGATTTATTAATGTCAAGATGGTTGCAAGTGTACTGACCATTGACAAGCTCTGAGATTGTTGAAGAAAATCTCCCCTTAGGTGAATCTAGTGAACCTTGAATGAATTTGTGTTGATCATGAGCATAATTGTGTTTTCTTTTATTTCAGAATGTTTTCAAATAGTTTTTCATGTTCTTGTTGCAATCTTATGTTAAAATCCCTCTGAATCACACAATATCTTATCCACGTGGTAGTATTGTGGCATTTACAATTTCATTGTGAGGAGAGCTTTCATCTTGTAATGAAATAAACAATTTAAAATCACTTTACTTTCACTATGTTGACAAAGATTATTTGTTAGCCTATGAGTGTATCTTAGGCATGACTAATCAAGGATTTCCAATGTTTAATTGAGTCTTTAACACGAGCCTTTGTTTTGAATTCTTCAAGAGTGTATGAAATCATGCATCTCTCGAGCCTCCATTGATACACACCTTCGGTCAAGGAATATTTTGGCTATTTTAAAGCATTTTGTTTGTGAGTGTTCCAATATTTGTAAAGGCTCTCAAATATCTGGTATAATCAACTTTATCTTTCTTAACTTCCCACCAAAAATTCTCAAATGATAAATCCTACATGAACTACCTATGTTTGTACTATGTATCCACAAAGATTTAACAAATTTCACTGCCAAAATATGCATAGACAATCATGTTTCAATTATTGTCTTTAGTAACCCGAACCTTATCCAGGAAACATCTCCACTCTCTAGTGTGACAACTCGTGAGAGTTAGATTGTGTTGTATTGATCATATTTTCTCAAGGTTTTCATGAAAATTGTGCAAAGAAGGATCTCTTGATATCCTTCACCAACACAAGTTACATAACGGGTCCTCTCACCCCTGGTCAAGGCACAACCTAAAGTAGTGAGGGTAGATCAAACCCTTAGTAAAGTCATATCTATTTATCCAATGACTAAGTGATAAAGAGTAAGTTGAATCCCATCCCGACTAAAAATGACTTATATCATTATTTGTCTGTCTATAAGCATCCCGCCGTTTTTGTTGTTGTTCATCCCTCGCAGAGAATCAATTTGCATACCAACACATTTGATGTTTCAAAGGGGTTAGTATGGCTAAAAATATCTATGGTTGACTATTGTTTTGTGTTTCAAGGTTGATTTCAAGTGTACAAGTATAACTGCTGGAAAATGGGGTCTTGATTTTGATTAATGAGATGTGCAATGGAAGATGAAGGATTGTAAGTGTGTTGGGGTGTAAATGGTTACATCTGAACATTTATAGCTGCTAGGTAGGTATTGAGGGAAATAGGGTTTGAATCTAACATTTCTTCAAAGACAAGATCTCCCCTATTATAGAAAGGAGGTTTGGATGCTCTAGGAGAAAATGGATGTTCTTATTCTTGTGACCCATGTGTATGAAGGATTTGACCATGATATTGATGTGGGGAATGAAAGAGTTGTTATCCCATTTCATTTTTATAGTTGACCCCTGATTCACTCCAAGTCTTTTGGGTGTCAAAAAAGGGATTGGATGTAACTATTTGATAATATGGGATTTGTTGTTGTGTTGGTGTCAAAAGTGTTGTAGTGTAAAATGGGACATGTTGTTGAAATGTAGGGGGTGGATTAGTGTTGAGAAGAAAAATTATGACACTAAGGAGAGGGCACACAGAATATTTGCGTGTGGGAACAAGGTGCATTTGAAGGCGCAGAAGGATAGGGAAGGAAACATGTGTCAGGACAAGTTGATTCAGGACTTAGCCATTTTTCATGGATACAAGCTATTTTTGGAGATAGCGTATGGAGCACACAATGGGATGGATACTTGTGTGACACACAAATGATATTTTTGGGATGAGCATCTACTAAGCACCATGCATGAGTTTGGGATAATAATAGGATTACTATTTCTAGTTAATTGTAGGAGATCTATTATTAGTGCACTTACATGTGTGCATATTATTATAAAGGCACATGGCTATTTTCAGCATACAACCCCTTTTGGAAAGTGTGTAGGTGGTGAAGGACAAGTCCCCACCCCTATAAGTATATATTAGTCTATGTAGTTAGAGAGAGACACCGAGACACTGTGTATGAGTTATTGTAGAGTTATGTTGTTGGATCTGATGCATGCATAAACTTATGGTAATGTTATATGACGTAAGAAGCTTATATGTTTTATAGTGTTTAGTATAATGGAGTATATTAGATGGATAAGGTATTAACATGACTGTAATTGGTTCTTATATGATCAATATTGTCATGATTATTTTTTAATTCATGATTCCTTATGATCTAGATCTAGTTATGCATTATTGAATGGTTATACTCTGTGGAATGTTTGTGCTTATTATGGTTATGAATATGCTCTATCTTCAACACGTTAACGTCCTACACAAGAAAATATAAAGAGAGGCCTGGTACCTTTTTGTACTTTGGGTGAGTGCTCAGCTAAGGTTGGGTAATGTTCCAACACGCTTGGGTTGTTCGTGGTATATTCTAGGCTACATCATTGGTTCTATTGCCGAGACCTCTTTTTAGTTGTTTTTAGGATGATTCGTGATGAAGATGTACCGGTTGACCCTAGCAAGTGTTGAGGAGTGGATAAAATATCTAGAAGAATATTACGCATGGAAGTTCAACACTAGATCTGAATTTGACACATGTGCGTGGGTCAAACAGAATCTGTATGATTGTTTGTATGAGAGCTTCTTTATTATCTTCTTAGTAGAACTGCTGTACAAGTGGTTGGTTCGAGTGGATGGCATTGAGGAGAGAGATGGCTCATGAAGGATTTGGAGCTCACGTAGAAGGTGTGGAGCTAGAGCATTTAGAACTCCCCATTTAGGAAAGCATGATAAGGAACCCTCCTCGGCCTCACAAGGGAGCATGCTAGTAGAGATGACCTGGGCCATGGGTGTGCATCTGAATCTACCTAGTAACCTAGCCCTTGCACTTGGTTTTCTAGTATCTAGTACATCCAATAGTCAACAAGCTAATTTAGGTAGTAGGGAAGCATGAGTAAGTCACATAGCAAGTACATCCATGGCAAGGTAAATGTCTTCGTTGTTTTTGGAGGTACCTTTTCAGGCACATCATCAAAGCATAGAATTTGAGTGCGCAAAATTTTTGACTCACTTCTAGGAGTAGTACCACCACACACTATAGGATTTCAGTTCAAGATCTACTTTTGGGACAAATGGAAGTACATCTTCTTGTCTACTTCCCAGCCTACAAGTGGATGATCAAGGGGTATATGTGGCTCTAGCTCTGGTGGATCCGGTGATGTGGAGGAAGAGGTAACATAGGACATTCGAATCAAGTGGGTGGGTTTGCACCAACCCTGAGAATATTTACATGGAGATGTCTCTCCATATTCCAAATTATAGGGACAGAGAAGATGTTGTTGAACACGTGCATATGTCTAAGATACTGTGGCGTGAAAAAGGGATCATAGATTATGAGCGCAAGGTAAGTTAATTTGCAACTACATTACAAGGACATGCACATAGTTGGTGTAGGAAGTTTGACCCTAATCAAACTTGTGTAGATTATGAAGTACTAAAATGTGTTTTCCTTAAATATTTCTATATCCCTGAATTTGAGCAGAAGAGTATAAGCGTGCTCAAGGATATTAAGCAGGGCACTACTGAGAGTGTTCGAGAGTATGATGCCTATTTCAAAACACATTTGTCTAAGATTTCTTATGACATCCATGCAAGAAAGCATGCATAATGATTCGTCTACGAGGTCTGATCACACCTTTTAGAAGGGAGTTGTCACATAATACATACATTGATCCATGTGAAGCACTTGAAGTAGCTTTGCACGCTGAGGTAGTTAGAAGTATAGACAACCGGAATTAGCCCATTCTTAGAAGCATAGATTGTAGGTATGGAAAAGCACTTGGAGAAACTATCAAAAAATTCATCACATGAGATGTGCAATAGGATTTGGTGTACAGACCGTGTGAAGTGGAAGGGTACACCAAGAATTGTCTACCCCTGCAAGTCAATGCATTCATTATTGCTAGACTGTGAGATATGCCATCTAAACCATGACATCATCTGCTACCCATTATTACAATGCATGATAAGGAAGAATGTATATTTCTATTGTAATATTTTCCCATCCATAACTCACGATATAGAAGATTGCAAGTTGATTGGTCATATCTCCGATTATATAGATATTAGTGCACAACAAATAGGATTATCGGATAACTCTAAGGATAAAGGTGAGCACCAGGGTTAGGATCAAAATCAAGTGTGTTATGATCAAAACAATGGATGATATGAAGGAGGACATGGTAGAGGTCGAGCATACCATGGTGGATTCGACAATCGAGGTCGTGGTGGTGGACGAGGTGAGTTTCCTCACAAAATGTACTTTACATGTGGATATCCTGACCACTACAGGCATGAATGTCCTCATGATCTTACTTTTTCTTTTTGTGGGAAGATTCATAGCTATGAGAAATTCCTTGACCTATATAATCATCTTAACAAGAAGCATAAATAGGAAAACAAGGGCATATGGATGGTTAGAATACAGTGCGTTGTGGAAAATCAGTGGATGACAAAGCTGGCACCCTAACCTGAGGTATTACCTATGAATATTACTACACGTGTTGAAGCTACAACCACCAAATAAGTGTTACAAAAAAATCCTACCATCACTAAGGAGGAAATTTTGCATGCAAGGTATCTAGATCTTGCACACCAGAAGGAGGTTTATCAGGAGACCATGGAGGTACTCAGAAATATTTAGGGTGAAATATAGTGTTTAAAGGAGAAATCACGGAAGATATAATAGAAGAAGGTAGCATAGACAAACTGTTGCATATTGATGACTTGAAGGAGGTATGTAAAATTTTGTGCCATGAGAATATCATTCCATTACTAGGAATTGGATAAAGGGAAACACTTCATGCACATGTGTATCGATAATGGACATCAGATCTTGCATGTACATCCTCCCCCTCATAGCTTAGATTACAACAAGGATATCACTCTAAATGTTGTTGTGGATGGATGAATCTTGAGTAATATATTAATTGACACAGGCATAGAATTAAATGTGCTTACTTTAGATGCATGGGTACAGATGGGGAGACCTCTATTGCAGCCATCTTCTAATGTATTGTTTATGGCTAATCAAACTAAGGCCACTCCCATCAGAGTTTTAAAAGATGCATCCATTACCATAAAAGGGGCCAAGCTTCACTAGAGACTTTGAGGTTTTAGCACTTGCTTTGAAGCATGACAGCTTCCCGAGATCTACTTGGGTGCCCTTGGTGCTATGCAAATAATGTTGATCTATGGTTCAACAAGGGATATATAAGTTTTGAGAACAAGGAAGAAAGAGTTATTATCCCTTTAACAGATGGGAAATTTGCACCTTATGTTGAACCTTTGAGTGAGGAAGACCTGAATAGGATTTATGTACACATCATTTGGGACCCAGAGGTGCTTGAGCCATCTAAGGAAGGAATCCTTCAGTGGGAGGATGCACAGTCTATTAGTGATACCACAAGTATTGCTTGTGATAATTGGGCTCATGGAACTTATGAGATGGTTGGGCATGAAGTAAGGAGTGCATTTTCATGGAGAATCAAACCTCGTTGCATTAGGAGGATAGGTAACAACTCTGTACCTTGGTACACTAGAGAAGGAGACCCTATGGTATTCCTGCACGCCATGGAGGAATAGTGGATAGACCAATTTAAAAGAATAAATATGTTAGCATATACCCTGTGTGAGACATTAGCATGTTGGTGGGTGGTTCACAGGGATAATCTTGTAGAATGGAATGAAGTCAGGATTGCTCTAACAAATTAGTTTTTAGGAGCAATGTACCTACTCAAATCTACACATATCATGGTAATCAACCCATTTAGCACCACGTTTATCGGTGAGAGAGGCTCTAGATAAAGCGGAAAGAAGCTTTACTTACTTACCTTCGCTATGGGTGTGTAAAATTTATTCCACTTTACAAGGTTGCGCACATGCTTTGTATGTATATGCAGAGCTATATAGAGAGACTAGAAATTGGTAGGATTTGATTTTAGGAATGGTCCAAAATTTTGACTACTTCTCTACTAAACCTCTAGTGGAAGAGGAATTAATGGTTATAAATCACTTAACTATGGGAGATAGTTCAAAGGTAGAAGAAATCATTCAAGAGTTACTTTGTGAGATAGATTCAAGCACGCTTTGATGAAGAAGAAGAGATAGATGCCATGCTACTTAAGTGCACTTGCTTTGAGAAAGAAAAAGGAAAGATGGTCTACATAGTGGATGATGAGGAAGTAGAAGATCTAGATATAGATCATTCATTGGGTACGCGTGAGGTGTTAGATAGTGTGAATAAAAATGTGTGCACTTATCATGAACCCATGAAGATAAAAAAGTAAATGTTGGCACAAATGTTGAACCTAAGGAGGAAATAATTGGGGATTATTGGTCTGACTCTAAAGTGGAAAAAATCATTGAGTTACTACATGATTTTCAATACTTATTTCCTAGGGGCTACCATGAATTAAAAGGAGTGCATGAATCATTAAGAGAGATGAAGATTAAGCTAAAGGAATGTGTGTGATTGGTCAAGAAAAGACCCTACAGAATGAACCCTAACCTACGTATAAAAGTTAAGGAAGAAATTGACAATATGTTAAAATATGGTATCATCAAGCCCCTAGAAGAATCAGAGTAGGTTAGCCTCATGGTCATTAGTATAAAGAAAGATGGTTGAATTAGGATTTGTGTGGATTATAGGGAACCGAATATTACATGTGTGATTGATCCTTTCCTACACCTTTTACATAGGAGATATTAAAAGGTGTTACAGGCACAAAATCTATTCTTTTATAGATGGATTCTCTGGGTATCATCAGGTTAGGATTGCATAGGAGGATCAAGAGAAAATGACTTTCACCACTAAATGGGGAAGTTTTGCATATATTGTGATGCCCTTTGGTCTGAAAAATGTGCATGTTGTATTTTCATGCATAGTTGTTCAAGCATTCTAGGATTTTATTCACAACTTCTTACAGGTTTACTTGGATGATTGGATGGTGTATGGACTTGTTAAGGATCATTGTGACAATTTGTGCTTAATGTTTGAAATATGTAGAAAATTAAGCATATCTTTAAACATCAAGAAGTGCATGTTTGCTACACCTTTTGGCACTTTGTTAGGAGCATCATCTGCAAGGAAGGTTTGTTAGTGGATCCAGCTAAGGTTGCAATTATTGTAGGCCTGGAAGAGCCTACCAGTTAGAGTGAGGTGCGTGCAGATTCTTGGGTCACACTGGGTATTATAGAAAATTTATCAAAGGATATGCTAAGATTGTGGCACCCTTATAAGAGTTACTAAAGGGAAAAGGGACATTCTATTGGGAGAACCTGGAGTAGTTCACATTTGAGGCATCAAGGAGAGACTTACTATAGCACCTATTCCATGTTTTCCCTCATGGAACCAATCATTTCATGTACATGTGGATGCCTCTAGCACGACCATTGGCGTGGTGTTAGCTCATCCTGGAGAAGGAATTATAGATCATCCTATCTGTTTTGCTAATAGAAAGTTGACTCCTGCATAGTAGAATTATACAACTACTGAGCACGAAGCCTTGTTAATGATCTATGCATTGCATAAATTTAGACAATACCTACTAGAAACACCATTTGTATTTTATATTGATCACATGGCATTGAAATACTTGGTCAACAAGCCCATTTTACAGGGGCACATATGTCGATGGGTTATTTTATTCCAAGAATTTGATTTCATAGTTGTGATAAAACCAGGTAAAAGTAATTTTGGCCCAAACCATTTATCAAGAATTCAGTTAGGGGTGGACACGCAGACAATTGTAGATACAATGTCAGATTCATAGTTTTATAGGTTATAATGTGTGCCTTGAGGTGGAGGATATTGATGTCTTTTTACGTACAGGTATGGCACCAGCAGGAATGAAATCCTTAGAGAAGAAACAAGTTGCAATTCACACGACACTTTTATGTTGATCAGTGGTGACCTATACAAGTTAGGTCAAGATGAAGTATTGTGCCAGAATGTACTAGAGCACGAGTGCACGAATATCATGGAAGAGGCTCATGGTGGTATTACAAGTGGGCACTATGTAGGAGATGCCATTGTGCACAAGATTCTACTTGTTGGATTATGGTGAGAGACCCTCTACAAAGATTGTAAAGCATATTATAAGGTGTGTGATCACTGTCAGCACCTTGGTAAACCTAGGCAAAGAGATGAAACACCTTTAAGGCTTATTCCTAGTGCAAATTCATTTGAGAAATGGGAAATAGACTTTATGGGTCCTATTTCACCAGCCGTGTATAGAACTAGATCACACTACATCATCACTTGTACAAATTATCTTACAAGGTGGGCAAAAAAAATAGCTACCAAGGATGTATAGCAGCTATAGTAGCTAGGTTCTTATGGGAAACTTTTCTTACAAGGTATGGATGCCCGATGATCTTAAAAAGTGATAGGGATACACATTTTTTGAATGAGACAATCAGGATACTATTAGATGAATTTATGATTGCACACCATAAGACTACATCCTATCATCCTCAGGAAAATGGGACTGTTGAGGCCTTTAATAAGATTTTGAGCCAGACATTAACAAAAATTTGTGATGTTGGAAGGAAACATTGGGATGATAAATTTTCTATCATGATTTGGACATAGAACAACATACAAGAGGTTGAAACAAGGCCACGCTCTTTTAGTTGGTGTTTGCACAGAATCGATTCTTCCTATGGATTTATGTTACTTTATTTGTGTATTGCACACACTTTGGAGGTCTAGCCAATGAGCAAGCATTAGAAGAAATAATTGATAAATTGATGCGGTTGGATGAGAGGCACACCATATTACACTAGATTGAAGTAGGAAAAGGTCAAGAAAAAGGCATGGCATGACAATAACATCAAGGAAAAAAATTATTGAGATTCGACGAGATGATGATTCTTTATTATTCTAAGTTTATGCACCATCCAGGAAATCTTAAAGTGCATTGGTTGGGACCGTATGTTATCACTCATATACTTGAATCAAGTGCTTGTTAGTTAGAGATGCTTGAAGGAATATGGTTACCTGGTTACTTAAACGGGAGTAAAGCAAAGCCCTATTATAAATAAGACTTCGTGGTGTTTGTAATAAGGTAGTTTTGCTATTTAGAATAGGTTTTCATTTATGTATGTCCTTCTTCATCACTATGCTTTGTCAATTTAGTTTTACATTTTTATAATAAGTGCATTTACGTGTTAGAAGATAATTACCATCTCAAGTATTTCTATGCACATAGGACTACACACACCATATGTGTGGGGTGGTTATTCATAATCGGGTACACATGAGAACAAAATTGTTACATGTGCTAGTTAAGTGTGGAAAGGAGGAGCTGTTAGAAAGGATATTGCTTCCAAAAAGATGACCATAGATGGAGATAAATGAGGGAACAATATAACATGAGGTAAGCGGCGTGGAAACTACAAGGAAGGTGCGGTGGTGAGGTACTGAGTGCATGGAAGCATGTCAAGAGAAATATGTAGCCGTGAAGGTAGGAAGTCACACTAGAAGGTTATAGTTGGGGTGTGAAGATGTAATGCACAGATATTGTGAAAATGGTCAATTAATGAGAATATTGTTGGTAGGTGAAGGAGTAATAAATGCACTATTTTTTTGAAAATCTATATAAGGACTGATATGGATTCATTTTTACCTTTGCGATCACAAGTATTTGAGTGAGCTAAGTGCAACCAAGCCGAGTGAATCATGTTGAGGTGTGGAGTGTTGTGAAACCAGACATGGAGAGAAGACTATTGCATGGAAGAGGCTTGCATCCCCATTAGTGAAACATTTAAGTGAAGTAGAAGCGTTGAGAAAGAGCTAGGGCACATGGTTTCAAGCTAGGGCATAGATATTTTAGCTCTCGGTTTGAGTTTACTCATTGTAGATGATAAAAGGTGGGATTTTTATGATGACACCAAAGAAAGTACCGCAATGAACACAAAAGGAAAGAAGAAGGTAGAAGTTGAAGTTGAAATTCTTAGCATAATTTAGCATAGGCATATTTTTTGCATTTTATTGCATTGTCTTTTATTTAATAATGTGCAACATGTGCACTCTAGTTTAGTGACTTGCATTCAATATTGTTATGTTGGATAACATTCAATATTGGTATTAGTAGTAATTACATGTGCATGTGAGATGGGTCTTATCATCTCGTAGTTGGTGTCTCTTTAGGTGTCATGTCTATCCATATGAGGCTATCTAATATCTATAAATATTATAGCTCTTGCATTGTAATGTAATCTGATTTCATGATCAATAATATTTGTGAGGCTTCCATCCCTCTTTGGTCATTGCAATCTTATTCTATTCTATCATTTGGTATCTAAGCTATACCATTATTATCATTTGGTATCAGAGCAGGTTCTATCCAAGCAAGGTTGAAGAGGAGCACTATTGGAGAGGATCCATTGGAGAAGAAGATCTGCATCAAAGGAGAGCCATTGAAGCATCCCGCAGCCTCCATTCCTCCCAAGCATCCATCAACTAAAATTTGACCTATCCACTTATTTGGAAGGTAAATTTTTTTATTAGTCATTGGCATAGCCAATTGATCTAACATATTGGTGGAATATTTCAGATTTGGAGATCTTTAAAAAAAGGAGAAAGATCTTGGAAAAAATTGCAGATCTAAAAAAAAAAAAAAAAGATTTGTGAAAAAAAAAAATCCTAAAAAAATAAAATGAAAGAGATCTTGAAAAAAATTGTAGATCAAAAAAAAAAAAAAGAAAAAAAAAATCAGATTTGAAAGTGGAGGTGTGAAGAATTCGGGAGCAAAGGTCAAGCAATCCCATCAACAAAATTCAGCAGATAGCTCTTAGAAAAAGGACGTCACTTTTTCATAAAATGTTGGATTGATATGCCATTTTTTTTTTTTTTTTAGAAAGATAAGAAGGAGGTGCACAACTTTGCAGTTTACATCATCTTCAGATTCAGCTTCTACATGTGACGAAAAGTCTATACAAGTCGGATCATTTTTTTCTAAAAAAAAATCAGATCTAGCTAGTAAATTGGTAAGATCTCAAAAACTAAGATTTTGATTCTTCTAAAATTTTTGGGTTTCAAGAAAAATATTGTATGATGCTTCTGTCAAAATTTTAGAAAAATCCAAATCACGGTTTGTGAGAAAAGGTGAAAACAATATTCATATTGTTTGTTTGGATCTTGGGAACAAACAGGTCAGCGGTTCAATTCCCACTCTCTCCATATTTTTTCTTAAATTATTTTTTTAGAAAATTTGGAGAAATTAATAAATTTTGGGAGATTTCTAAATTTAGAAGCTCACCAAACACATTTAGAGCCACCGCTAAATTTAGCGGAAAAACACCTATGAGGGTAAAAAAATATTTTTGGCCTAAATTGTGTATTTTGTGATTCTAAACCCTTTTTTGTAAAGAGGGGGGACACAAAAACTTCATTTTGATGTACTTTTGGAGCATGTTGTACTAATCTTGGTGCATAAAGTGGAAAAAAAAGTGCAAATTTTTCATTTTATGTTTGGTTCTATCACACGAGATCTTTGATCTCATAAGAAATGCGTCGGTATACAATGCCTGCGGGAAGCGCTTACGGGTGATGCCATCACGACTACTACTGCACTTAACACCTAACACAACTTCCTAAATGTTGTCTAGGCATCGACCCTATAAAATCAATGGGGAGTAATAAGGACATAATACACACACATTTGAGCCCTCCCATCCATTTGTGCTTGCACAAACCCCTCTCCGTACTATCTACGTACCACGTACTAAATTCTTTCACATGCGTTAACACCTCTTTCCATACTGACGGGTATATTGAAAGGGTGATCTTCTTCCACGTACCGATGGGTATATCGGAAGGGAGCATATATAGAAAGGTTTGGTATATCGGCCTGATGGTATATTGAGAGGGAGACCATAAACTTGGAGTGATAAGAGCCTTACCCTTTGTCAGAAATTTAGAGTTTCAGTAAATTTAGATTACAGAAATGGGTGCACAAGCACCAAAGTTCTTCTAGCCAGATTCACAACTACTTAGAGGAGACAACTATGCTACATGGAAACCAAAGATCAAGACGTTACTTGAGTTTGAAGACCTATGGACAGTTGTAGATGGACAAACAACAAGATCACTTGATGATGGAAGACAACAAGTTCAATTTGACAGGGCAAATCAAAAGGCCAAGTTGATCATCTTGTTTAGTGTAACATACGATGTGCAACCCCACATTAGAGATGCCACATTGGCCAAGGATGCATGGGATAAGTTGAGCACAGTCTATGAGGCAAAGAACAAGAATGCCATCCTCAACCTACTATCACAACTGCATACTCACAAGTTCAAGCACAATGAGAAGGTTGAAGTTTTTTTGAGACGAGTTACTACTTTGAGGGAATCTCTATTGACATTGGGAAAAGAAATAAGTGATGAAGACCTCGTAACCAGGTGTGTTGCGAGCACTTCCTCCTTCCTACAAAATCTTTGTGACAACTATCAATATGAGTGAACACACAAATACCTTTGAGAAGTTGGTCAATCTACTCCAACAAGAAGAGGCAATGAACAACAAAGATCATGAAGATGAGCAAGCACTATCTTCCAATCATAAAGGAAAGGGGAGATTTCAATCTAATCACAAGAAGTCCCAACAAAATCAAAGTCAACGAGACAACACCAAGAAGTGTCCCATTTGTAATAGAGGGGGACATGACATCAAAGATTGTGGTACAATTCCTACAAAAAGGTTCATCAAGCAATTTAAAACCCAATAATCAACAGGGTAACAATAATTCAAATAAAGGGAAGTCCAACAACAACAACAATCAAGGGCAGAAAAATGGTAATTGGCAAAGAAAACCCAAACAACAAGGGTACATTTCCGAACATGAGGATGATTTAGATGAAGGACACCACATGTATTCTGCTCAATTTGATGAAGAAACCAAGTCCACACAAGATATCTGGTATGTTGACTTGGGTGCAACTCGACACATGACTGGACATAAGGATTGGTTCTACACACTATGTGACTCACCTAATAAGAACCATGTGTCATTAGGTGATGACTCATCATACAGTGTCAATGGGATTGGAAACATTTCACTACCTCTTGGAAAGCATGACTACAAAATCACAAATGTATTGTATGTACCTAGGTTGACCAAGAATTTGCTATCAGTTAGTCAACTCCTTGATCACAACTTGAAGTTGGATTTTTGATAATAATTGAGAAAAAGTGTGCTTGATAAGAGATAAGTCAAGAGGTTCCAAGATTGTAGGAAGAGCCTCCAATGTGGGGGCGATGTTCCAACTTGATTTTGTCCACAAGGATGATCAAGCTCTAGTGGCCAAAGACACACAATCTGCAAAACTATGGCATCGTAGATATGGTCACATCAGTTTTGGCTATCTCCAAACACTTTAAAAGGGCAACATGGTGAAAGTATTGCCTACACTCAAGCACAACATTGACAAGTGTCACAATTGCCTAGCTAGAAAGCAACACAGAGTACCCTTCCAAAAGAACACATATAGAGCTAAGGGAAAGCTTGATTTAGTACACACCGATCTTTGCGGGCCCATGCAACTAAGTCATTCTGGATGTCAATACTTCATGCTTTGTGTTGATGACTACTCAAGAAAGATGTGGATATATTGTCTAAGAAACAAGAGTCAAGCCTTTGAGACATTTCAGAAGTTCAAAGCACTTGTTGAGAATGAAGTTGGTCGCAAGATCAAAACTCTCCACTCAGATCGAGGGGGGGAATTCACAAGAAATGAGTTCAAGACTTACCTAGAAGCTCATGGGATTCGTTGAGTGAAAATTCCCCTATTCACACACCACAGCAAAATGGTATAGTTGAGAGAAGGAATCGTACTTATCATGGAAATGGTGTGATGTATGATTGATGACTCGAGTTTAACAAAGACATTTTTGGGCGAAGCAGAAGAACTGTAGTCTATTTTTAAATAGAGTGCCCTGAGTAGCTCTTGAAGGAGTGACACCTCAAGAAGCATGGTCAAATCGAAACCATCAATTGCACACCTAAGAGTATTTGGGTGTAAAGCTAGCATGCACATACCGAAGAAGAACAGAACAAGTTGGATATGAAAGCCGAGAAACGATATTCATTGGATACGGTGAAGAAGCACTTGGGTACAGATTATGGGATCGAAAGCAAAGAAAGTATACACAAGTAGGGATGTTGAGTTCTTTGAGAAGAAACAAGCGAGATGCTCCACTCAACGACTCAACAAACATCACAGAATACACATCTCATGAAGACAAAATTTGATGTTCCCATTGAAGATGATAGTGATGAATTGGATGATGGTGAAAACTTGGATCCACCACAAGCCAATGGAACAGCTAAGAAGTTACCTAAATAGTATACTCAATTAATAAGACATGCAAATTTGGATGAAGCACCTAGCACATCATCCAATCCTGGACCTAGAACTCACAGTCAAGCTCATGAAGAGGTCAATTATGCCCTAATGAGCAGAGTTGTTGAAACAGTTGAGCCATCTACAGTTCAAGAATCCCTACAATCAAAAGCTTGGAAAGATGCCATGGATTCAGAGTATTAGTCAGTGATGAAGAACAACACATGGCAATTTTTCGACCTTCCACCAGGGAAGAAACCCATTGGATCCAGATGGATATTCAAGACTAAGTACAAATCAGATGGGGCTATTGACAAGTATAAAGCAAGGCTTGTAGCAAAGGGGTATGCACAACAAGAAGGCATTGATTATAAGGATAAATTTTCTCCCACAGCCAAGATCAAGACAATCAGGATGATCTTTGCTCTAGTTGCACAATTTGGTTGGAAAGTCCACCAAATGGATGTGAAAAGTGCCTTTCTTAATGGAGATTTACAAGAAGAAGTCTATATGACTCACCAGAGGGTTATGTAATTCCAGGAAAAGAGATGATGGTATGCAGACTCATAAAATCTCTATATGGCCTAAAACAAGCACCTCGGGCATGGTAAATCAAAATTGATGAGCATCTCATAAGTCATGGATTCGAAAGGAATCCTTATGACCCCAATCTCTACCTCAAAAAGCAAGGGGGAGATTGTCATTCTAGTTGTTTATGTTGATGATCTAGTCATTACAGGCAGTTCTGTGAAGATGATCGATGCAACAAAGAAGGATTTTAATCGATTTTCGACATGACAGATCTCGGGCTCATGCACTATTGTCTCTGGGTTGGAAGTATGGCAAAAAGAGAATCATATCTTTGTGTCACGGTTGAAATACACGAGACAATGCTCAAGAAATTCAGGATGATGGAATGCACTCCTATTACTACACCTATGAAAGTGAGACTTCAATTATCTCGTTTTGATCCATCACCACCAGTGAATGCAACTCTCTATCGGTAGTTGATCGGGAGTCTCATTTACGACATATACTAGACCGGATATCAGCTTTACAAATTAGCTATTTATCATGCTTTATGCAAGAACCAAAAATATGTCATTAGAAAGTAGAAAAGAGAATACTGAGATATCTAAAGGGTACAGTTGACCTTGGTCTAGAGTACAAGAAGAACGACAACTTCTTCTTGACAGGATATTCAGATTCAGATCATGCAGGAAACATGGATGATAGGAATTCAACATCAGGATTCGTCTTCTTTATGGGATCTGGACCGATATCATGGGGAAGCAAGAAATAGAACTTTGTTTCTCACTCTTCTACAGAAGCAGAGTATCGAGCTACAGGTGAAGTTGTTTGTGAAGCAATATGGCTACGCCGAATACTAGAAGGAATTGGTCTACCACAACAGAAATCTACTCCAGTATATGTTGATAATGAAGGAGTTCTGAAGCTTGTTCGCAATCCAGTATTTCATGAGAGAACCAAGCATATTGAAGTACAGGTTCATTTCATACGCGAGCATGTCTTGAAGCACAACATACAGCCTCAGTTCGTCCCTACAAGAAAGTATGAGATGTTTTCACTAAGTCACTTGCACGTGACAAATTCACACTTTTCAGAGAGTTCCTCTCCACTTCATTCGAAACTATGCAAAATTAAGGGGGAATGTTAGCATAATTTATCATAGGCATATTTATTGCATTTTATTGCATTGTCTTTTATTTAATAATGTGCAACATGTGCACTCTAGTCTAGTGACTTGCATTCAATATTGGTATTAGTAGTAATTACATGTGCATGTGAGATGGGTCTTATCATCTTGTACTTGGTGTCTCTTTAGGGTGTCATGTCTATCCATATGAGGCTGTCTAATATCTATAAATATTACAGCTCTTGCATTGTAATGTAATCTGATTTCATGATCAATAATATTTGTGAGGCTTCCGTCCCTCTTTGGTCATTGCAATCTTATTCTATTCTATCATTTGGTATCTAAGTTATACCATTATTATCAAAAATTGCTCCTAAGAGAAGATTTTCGAGATAAGACTGGAAGGAGTAATATTCAGACAAGAGTGGGATTCCCACATCCATATATGCAAAATAAGTGACTACAACCACCATACCACTAAAAATAAGGGAGATTTGGATGCTTTGTTGAATAATAAGACCAACAAGTGCATGGTGGAGGATATGCCAGTGTATGACAACGTTGGGGAAAAGTTACTTAAGTAGGTAGGAGTTTATTAGTTGTATGAGCTCCCATATTTTGGAAAATATGAACCTTTATACCAATGGCTTATGATCCGAGTCCATGAGAACTTTTTTTTTTTTCAGATGAAGGGTTAGGATCACAGTGGCCCTAGTTTTGACACTAACAAGTTTGAAGGGCATAGGGATAGACCTTGTTAGTGATCTGACTGATAAAGCAGCGGTTATAGAAACAAGAAAGGAGTTGGGGTATACCAAGGGTCCACACGGAATGGACATAGATAAACTAAAGAATTTTCTTATGGTACGGGAAGGCTGCGCATCTTCTCACCAAGCTGAATGACCAAGAGAGATGGTCGTAGGTAAACACCATGTGGCTTCATATTGCAAAGAAAATGTCTCAAGGAGTAGTATACAACTTAGTAGGCTATATTGCAGAAACCATTGTTGAGGAAACGTGCACATGGTGAAAAAATAATTTTTGGCACTCTCTTAATTTCTCTACTATTTTTAAAATTGGAGTGCCGATGGGCCAAAGAACAAGATTTGGGAGTACCCCTTAGAAAATAAGTCCCTCACGGAGAGGTTTGAAAAATATTTATGTGAAGGATCAATGAGTGGGCCATTTAAGCAGAGGGTAGAAATGTGGTATGACCAACTTCATGCAAAATTTGAGGAGTGGTGCATTACAAGGAGCTACCTTTGGTAGGATGAAAGGCATTATAGTTTGTGGTTTACCAACACTTCTACATCGTCTAGTTTTCCATGAGGGATGGGACATGGAGCCCATGGTGAAAACTATCGTATGCCTTCACAGTGTGCTACTTCCAGGCCTTAGTTCACATATTTACCGATGCACGCCATCTAAAATTCAATGGAGACAAGATAGATCGTGAGTCTTGCACCCTCATGCGAGACAAATGTGTATCTAGGATGGATTTCCTACATTGAGAGGCTCATTTCAGACGTCATAAGTATGAAGCCAGTAAGCTTGGCTATTAGGGACAGTGGATCCACACTCATATATCTTCATCTCAATCCTAGGCTAGAGAATAAAAATTATGTGGAGAATGAGTTCATGCTCCCAGGGCTGCCTAAGGGAAAACATATAGTAGGGAATGTGCAGATCTAAAGCCCTGTAACAACTATATATGTAGATGAGGAGGAAGAAGAACACAAAGATAGTGGAGGCTTGGATCATAGAGGCTGGAGGTAGCCCACAAATAGAGTGGAGACAGAGCACACGGATACTCCACCTCGTGCACAAGAAGAAAATGATTTAGACGTGGAAGCATTTTATGAAGAGCACCGCTTTAAGAGGGTATTTAGAAGAAAAAGGATCCAAATCATGGGAAATCCACAACCTATAATAATATCACCATGACTCTCCCGCGAGAAAGAGGCAACCGAGAAGAACAGAGAAAGCTAAAGTTGAATGAGGAGGCGGAGGAGTCTACAGAGTGTGTGGGACCTCGGTGCGGCCGAGAAGATGTGGAGGATCCCAGAGATGAGGACATGAAGGATGAAGAGGAGGGGGTGAAGGAGGCAATAGAAACAAATCATGAGTAACCTCATACGCATGATACTACTCAAGATGTTGAAGTTCCAACTCTAAACCTTTGTGCTCAAGTTCCTAAGGGGCTAAGAACGAGGAGAAATGAAGAATATGTGGTGCCAACTATGGGCTATCTTTGAGGACATAAGTAAAATCATTCACACCCATTTTTAAAGCACAATTGACCTTAAGGAGTTATATGGGTGGGATATGATGGACCCAGACATGGCCACTACATGCACAAGGAAATAGCTATCTGGTCCATGAAAACTCACATGAATGAGCCATATTTTGATGTATGTGAGGAGTCTTGTTTATCAAGAAGAGCGAAGAAGGCACCTCGGAGAAAGAACATGACTATAAATCTCACTCTTATGTCTGATGAGTAGGTGAGAAATGCCTTGGTTAAGGTACATATAGAGGTGGCGTGGAGGAATATTGATAAGGCTTCCACTATTAGAGTGTTACTTGAAGATAACAAGGAAAAAATTACAAAAATAGCACATCTAAAAGGAGAGAAGGATCTAGAGTAGAAAAATAATGAAGTCTTCATTAGCATGGTAGAATAAATTCGTGACTATGTCCTAAAAGCAAGACTAAATTTGGAGTCTAAGGTACCTAAGAATTTTCCTTCGGCTATGCATTATGTGCACACATTAGTTGATTTGGTGTTTGAATATGGACAGATTCGAATGCCAGCCCAAAGGATCTCAAACAATAAGTAGAGAGAGAAAGGGCCTTCATGGTTAGGAATATTTCATCTTACAAGGCATTACTCCATACTTTACAGGATGAGCCGAAGAAAAAAATCAAGCTCGAACATACATGCAACACCGAAGCGGTGATCGGGATCGGGACTCGATAAAAGATAATAAAGTTTTGAAGGAAATGAAGGATGACACTTTAGGACACGTAGAAATATTGGCATTAGTTAAAAAGTGTGAAGCCCTTGCAGTAGCATAAAGCCCACATAAGGAGAGGCTAGATGACATTGGAAATCTCATAGCGCAAAATATGGATCTTCTAGAGGGAATGATGTCTGTTATGGCCAATGTTGTCCTAATACTACAGAATGAGAAAGGAGAGATTACCCAAGACGAGTTGGAATCCATAGCCACAGACATTCCAGAGAAGACAAGAACCATGTTGGATGACTAGAAAACATTGGAGGCTAAGATTAAAACAGAATATCTAGAGTTGATCCTCCCATTTAAAGTGGAGGGTGTTGCAGAATAGAATTCTATTCTTTGTACAGTGATTCTTTACATTCTTTCCATTCTTATTCTTTATTGTTTGGGACAATCAGGAGAAACCCCATTTTGGGATGGAAATGTACATTAGTGTGGGGTAATGTTGAGAAAAAAGAGTATGAAACTAAGGAGAGGACACATAGAAGATTCACACGTAGGAACAAGGCACATTTGAAGGCACGAGAAGGATAGGGAAGGAAACACGTGCCAGGACAAGTTGATTTGGGACTTAGCCATTTTTCATGGATACGGACTATTTTTGGAGATAGCGTGTGGAGCACACAATGGGATGAAGACTTGCATGACAGAAAATGTTATTTTGGGATGATCATCTACTAAGCACCATGCATGAGTTTAAGATAATAATAGGATTACTACTACCAATTAACTGTAGGATATCTATTATTAGCGCACTTACATGTGTGCATATTATTGTAAAGGCGCATGGTTATTTTCAGCATGCAACCTATTTTGGGAAGTGTGTAGGCGGTGAAGGGAAAGTCCCCACCCCTATAAGTATGTATTAGTTTGTGTAGTTAGAGAGAGACACCAAGACACTATGTATGAGTTATTATAGAGTTATGTTGTTGGATCTGATGCACGCATAAACTTATGGTAATGTTATATGATGTAAGAATCTTCTATGTTTTACAATGTTTAATATAATGGAGTATATTGGATGGATAAGGTGTTAACATGACTGTAATTGGTTCTTGTATGATCAATCTTGTCATAGTTATTGTTTAATTCATGATTCCTTAAGATCTAGATCTGGTTATGCACTATTGAATGGTTATGCTCTGTGGAATGTTTGTGCTTATTATGGTTCTGAATATGCTCTATCTTCAACATGTTAACATCCTGCACAAGCAACTCTAAAGAGGGCCAGTACTTTTACGCACTTTGGGTGAGCACTCGGCTCGAGGCTAGGTGATGTGCCAATACACCTGGGTTGTTTATGGTAGATTCTAGGTTGCATCAAGTAGACATATTTTCAGAATTTGGTTATGAGCTTGTTGCCTAGTAAGACCATAAAAATCAAACACACAAACACCTAGAAAGTGAAAAATAACTGAATGGGTTTATTTACAAACAAGTAAAATATATTGTTTAGTATTTATCTTGATTATTTATGAAAAAGTTAAATGTGTAAGATAGATAACAAGGTTCCTAAGAAGTGGTAAGCTATGGATGGTTTTGGGTTTGTTTAAGGATAGAGTTCTCGATATACCCGAAGGTACGTGAGGTCCAACTCGTACTACTACCGATACGGGCGTGTTATTAGGGCCTACCTCCTCACTTCATGGTCCCACTGTGATAAGAGATTCAGGTGCTGAGCCAATAAATACCAATAGATAGGATATTATACTCGGCCAAAACACTAACTTGGTTTCCTGTTGGGTGATGAAATCCCAATCAGTTTCACCTAGGTGGGAGTTGTTTGTATGTATTTTTGATTTGATAGTGATTTGGTTGTGTGTGAGGGAAAAATAAGTGACTGCAACAAATTTACTTCCCAAATTAAATCTAGATGATCAAGAAGTATGAGTTGGTTCATTTTAAGACCCAAAATGAATTGTTTATTTTTTATGAGAGAAATCAAAGAAAAATCCAAAACCATAAGCAAAGGAAAGATTTTAGGACTTACCGTGAGAGCACTCCTTTTTTATATTTTTATTAATTTTAAAGAAAGCAAGCAATAAGTCTAGGAGATGAATTTTCAAGGAACAATGCCCTGCAATCAAATTAGAGAAAACAAAGAACATAAAACAACAAATTGTGAAGTAATGTAAAAACACATTCCAATCGCATGATATTGGCCCAATCTTAGGCGATTACTAGGTAGTGAAAACAATGAATATATTATTGATAAGATGAAACAAAAGAATAAGGGACAAGGTCCCACCAGGTGTGCCAAGATGTTGAGGATAATTTTTACCTCAGGGGTCTAGTCTGATATTACAAGGGGTAAAATTTTCTCAACCTCAATATGGCGGGGTTTTCAGGATACCCGTGAGATGTGGTGGATGTATGATTTTTTGCACTCCATGAAGAATGTACTAGACTTCCTTTCCCTATAAGTAAGCCTATAAATCAAAGACACTTGCACCAAATAGAGTTAGTAAAATAGGGTGGGTAGGTTGTCTAGAAAAGGCCAATCCTCATAAGCCCAAAGACTTCCTTGAGTGGATATCAACCTACTTTTAAGACATTTAAGCTTTATTGATGATAATTTTAAGTACAATATGATAAATGGAAAATGTGATTAACTATTATCACTTATTTAGGTGATTACATACATTAGATGATAGTAATGAAATGAGAACATCGAGACTAGAATCCAAAATCAAAATCTAGGTGAGAATATATATTTTTGAGATGTTTGATCCTATAGAACAAGAAAATCCCTCATCTTCTATGAATTAAGAATCAGGTTCGAGAGATATAATCTTCCACTACGAAATCGAGATCTCTTCTTTTGTGTTGTAGAGGCTGAAAGATCAAAATAAAAGTCGGAAGGTTGATGTTTATTTCGATGTCGATTCGGATGCGATACGGTTGTCCTCACAGTATGTCTAGGTCTACCTCATAGTTTTACTCAAATGATACAAGGTCATCTTGGATCCTATATACCTCATAATATGCTTCCCAAAACTCTTTGGTTGCTTCACGAATGCATTGGGTTGATGCGAATATTTCTTCCAAATGATCAAGGGGTGCGGCGTGGATAGCACACACTTTAAATCATGTAACAAATGATATTACTCCCAATGTAATGGATGGTGAACAATTGGTAGTGAATATATGTTGGTAATGAGATGGCTGATACCTGATATGGACATCTACAAAATCCATACTTGGCAACATGTTAGAAATAAAAATAAATAGACAAATATTGTTAAATAGATTTGAATAGATCTATGAAAGAAAAATATTATGCAAGAATCGCAGGTGATTCTAGCAATCATCGATGATTACTGTGAATTCTAACAAGCTAATAAAATAGAGAGTATAATCTGATTATTTTGTGACTATGATGACTTTAAAAACTTAAATAAGATTATTAATTGAAAGATGAGAAAGATACCTGAAAATGGAAGTAGGAAGTAACAAAAACAAAGCTCACCTTGATGGATGATTGACAAGATATCGTAGATTGAGTGGCAGATGGGTGAAGACGGTTTTCTTGACAATGAAACCAGATGATATGACGATTGTCTTGACACAATTTGGTAATGATGGTGCTCTATTGGAAACCTTAGGCTTATAACGTTCATGAATGGACATAAGTTCCCTTGCAAAATCCCAAAAATCCTCCCCCAAAGAGGCTTAGAAATATGTTTATATAGATCACCGGCGACTGGGATAATCACCGGTGATTTCAGCTAATTCGAGTTAGGGGATAAAAAGAGTGATTTTCTTTCCATTTTGAACTTGATTTAAAGGGATTTTGAGAGAGGTTGAGATACTAAGAGGGATGAGCTCGGATGAGGACCAAGTTAGTTAGGATAAATGTAGAGGTGTTTTTAGAAGGTTTCTAATTTAGCGTGTTATAACTAGTTAGGGGTGGGAAGTAGTTATAGGGATAATTTAGAGTTTGTTAGGTTATATTTATGGAAGATTGCTAAATTAACTAGTTGCAACTTGTGATTGTGGGTGAGTTTACATGGTGAGGTGTGAGGGTGTAATTAATTAATTAATTAGACCTAGGTATGTGATGATGTGAACGTTTAATTAATCAAAGGGCACAAGTGGGTGACCTAGTGTCATGGAGTGTCATGAGTAGCGTGTTTTGATGATCGTGAATGATTTTAGATAATGAAGGTGAGAGAGTGTATATTTTTGGTGTGTACCATTATCTCTTGCACTTTACTACTTTTGAGCTTGACTAAACATCCTTTTGGCTTTACACATCTACAGTTCTATCGAGAACTTGGTTGATTTACCTTTTGATGGCCTCAGACACTAGCACTCAGTTAGGATAGAAGTGCCCAAATGCTCCTGCCCCCTTAGGCGCTCATGTCCCTCTCTTTCTTCTTCTTACTCTTTTGGGTCATTTTTGCTTCTTGGTCACCTTTTAATACTTTGGGTCATCCTTTCAATTGTCAATTATGAAATTCAAACAATTGAATCATATATATACTTAGTTACTTCTTCTAAATAAGGGTCCAAGCACTATAAGCATTATATATCACCACCTAAGCTTTCAAAAAGGCACAAGAGAACTACAAATCATAAATATAACACATTCATACAAGGGACAAGGGTTGCATTAATCTACATACACTGCATAGGAGGGGATTTTATTCTATTCCATCACACACATTTTGCATATTTGGGACAATCTAGATCTATCTCGCTATCATCGTGTAACTTGCACAAGGGAAACCTAGGGCACAGGACACAAATAAACATACAAAAATATAAATACATCAAGTATGATATGTAGTGCAACACTCGGTTGTAAGTTCACTCTTCGGGTGACCGTCGGGGTCAGTTTGACTCCACATTCTACATCTTTTATTAGATTTGATGTAGTTTATGGGCATGTGCAGATAGTCATTTTTTTTTAGGTTACAAGTGTGATTTGGTAACTTAATAGTGAAATCGTAGTGAAAAATAGTGAGTAACAATGAAGACCTTCCGACCCAAAAAAACATGTTCTAAGAATTTGAGATTAAACAAGCACCTGATCAATCACTAGCTCTGGGGCGCCCTATCTTCTTGCAGCATTCTACGTCCTATACATTCCTTGGGTTCTAAACCCTCATCAAGCCTTTGTGACATTGTTTCTATCTTGTTCCAATAGATACACAGTCCCAATCATTCCCAGTCACATAGAATCACTAAAGTCATCATTTGTCTCTCATTTGTTTAGGTTTTTATAGACACAAAATCTTGCACTTTGGGTATCTATTTATTCATATTCACATAATATTTTTCATATGATTCCCAAGAAAGAAAAGTATTAATTAACCCATGTCTTTTTCCACCTTCCTTTCCTTTTTGCTACCAATTTTCGTCTTACACACTTATTTACCCAGTCTAACTTTTTATACTTTGGAATTTCTCATCTCGGACACTAGCACCTAACCAGGTTGTCAACGTCAGGCACCCCGACCTCTTTTTATTTTGGATTACATATTTTGGGTCCTTTCTAGTCATTTAGGCATCTTATTTTTTTGGTATTCATCCTTTTCGGGTTAATTACAAAATTCAAGCAAGGGAATCATATAAATATAAAGTTATGTCACCATAATAAAGGACAAAGCACTAAGCATTAGCTATCACTACCTAAGGTTGCATCTAAAGGTTATTCAAGAGCATTCAAGCATCCATTCAAGGGTAAGGGACTAAATTCTTCTTCATACACACATCGTAGGAGGGGAAGTTCATTCTATTTCATGCACACATCTATTTACATCTTCTACATCTAGCTATTTCTCGTTATTAAGTGTGACATGCACAAGATCCACCTAGGGAATGATTCCACACACACACTAATAACTACATTGGGTCTGAAATTTAGTGCAGTGCTTAGTCATAAGATCACTTGTTTAAAAACTAAGGACATTCTAACCCCTCATTTGCATTCTTTTCTTTTTGGATTTGGTGCGCTTTTGAGGGTTTTGTAGATGAAATATTTAATATAATTACCAGTGACATTGCGATCATCACCCGACATTCTAGCGACCAAGATTGAAGGCCGGTGAACATCTTTCAACCCTTCGAAGGAGGTTTTCGAGGTTTTGGGAAAACATTGGTTCTCGTAACCAATATGTAGTACTGCAGGCACCTCTAACCCATCCTAGGCACCCTCTTCCGGGTAGATCGTGTGGTTACATAATTTTCTAGGCCTCTCAATGCGACACTTCTTCCTATTTGTTTATCATTATTTCACCACGACATAATCCAAATTTAATTATGAAACAAATAATTCATTTTACCTCCTCTTTGCAACTAGGTTTTCATAATTTCTAGCTTAATTTTCTTGGATCTATTTTGTACTTAATTATTTATTCATTTCTTGTTACATTACTATCGATTTAGGCATCTATTTATTTAATAGTTTCTTAATAATTTTGGCAAAACAATCGCTCGAATCCACCTTCTTTCTAGGGATTTTATCATCTTATTACTATGGCTCAATCTTATGGAAAATTTACTGAATCCCACCTTAAAGACCTTAATGATCATATCATTGAGCATCCTCAGGATTTATACTTGCTTTTATTTTCTACTCATGAGGAGGCCACCAATCTTGTGGAGCTTAATGCTTCTGCCACCATCTCCACTTACATTTCTACTCAACCGCATGTTTCCACTCTTCCACCTACATCTACCGTTCTTGTTTCAATTCCTACTCCCACTAATCACTTCACTCCACCTCTTGTTTCTCACACATAGCAAGTCTCTTCTGTTGGCACTCAATATTTAGCCTCTCTTTATCAAGACCTTCAAGCACAAATTCATCAATTACAACAAGATACTTCTCGTGCATCTCCATCTTTGGATTCCACATTACTTCTTCAATCTTCTTTTGCACCCACCATTTATTCTTATGCACTTCCACTTAATTTTTTCACCCCTAAGCTGTCCATTTTCAATGGCCATGGTGACCCCAAGAATAGCTCTAAGCATTCCATGTGGCCTATCTAGATTTTTTAAATGATCGTTTTCTCCTAGCTAAGATCTTTCCTCACAGCCTTCACGATTATGTGATGCGTTGGTTCCATGACCTACCTGTCCATTTGGTAACATCTCTTACACATATATCTAATGATTTTCTAGATCATTTCTCTATCAATATCGGCTCTAATATCTCATATGCTCAACTCTCTCAACTTAAACAAGGATGTAATGAACATCTAGCGAATTATGTCCTATGATATAAAAACAAATTAGCTAAGATGTCTAATGTACTTGCAGACTCTGAGCTTCAAGATCTATTTGTACAAATTCTATTACTTCCTCTTTAGAAGAGTGTTATATTTGAAACTTCTCCATCATTTGACCATTTGTGCCACACTCTTAAGCTATCTGAAACAAAACTCTTATCTATAGGAAAGCTTAAGTATCAGGAACAAGCTTCATCTTACACACACTTTCAAAATAAATCAAATTCTAAGACATCTACAAAACCTATTAAATCTAAAGTAATTTTCAATGCTTTACTAAAACTAAAGACCTCAATGGAAAATGCCTAAGTGTACATATACAAAATTGACTAGTGTTCCACATCTTCTATTGCCACAACTTATCGAGAGAAATCTTATTACGCTTCCTCCTCCACTCAATTTGGATCCATCTCGTCCAAAAGGTCATAATTAAAATGAAAACTTTTGATGGGAATATCATCAATGTGTCGACACTCTACGAATCGGTGTTTCAAACTTCGTACTATTATCCAAGATCTTATCAATAGTAACAAACTCGAGCTTTTAGAGCCTACAACATACGCACCCATCAACAAAAATCAAAAACTCAAAATCTTCAACAATCCTCTTCCAAATCATGAAAAATAAGTGTCTAACTCTTTAGCAAATCATACATATTGGGCAAGTACCTCCTCCTACATCGGGGCCCTTTATTTTCTAGTTTCTCACTTGTAGACACTCTGAAAATCTACACCCCCTATATTTATTCAATCAATTAATTAAATATATTAATATTTTATACCCTAAGTCATACACTACATCCCTCACCTTTGTCCCATTAATTAAATACATCAACATCACATACTTATTCCCTTCATCACCCCCATTTTTATTTAATCAATTAATTAAATGTATTAATATTTCATCATACACACCATTTAATCACATTATATTATCAAAATCATTTATCCTAAATCTAATATTCCACAATATTTTACCTTCATCACTTTAATAGATGAAAAGTCTTATTTTCCTCTACCCTAAATAAGACCTAAGCACCTAGATTAACTTAATCCTTTTCTAAACCACCCAAATGAACCTAAAATTATTTATTCCCTAAAATCCATCTAATACCACTTTTAATCTATTTCTAACTCTCTTATCTCGACAAACAAATCATTATCATCTACAAACCTAAATTAGACAAATCTAAGCATAAACAAAATCAAGTATAATCTAACTTGTTTTGTCACCCTCCAAAACAAACACAACATGTCCCCAACCACCTAAAAATTATCTATTCGAAATCCAAATAAAATAGCCTTAATTTGGAAGTTATTTCAACCATTTACCTCATAAATCTCGAACAACTAGAAATCACCATAGATTTAGGTAATCGCCACCTATTAATTAAGAAAATTTTCTAGCTTCTCACAGGGATCCCCAACTTTAGTTCATGAATTCCAACTTTTTCATCAGAAATCATAACATTCTATATATCTCTCCCAAGTACCAGAGTATTTGGATCATCACTTAGTGGCATTATCATCGATCAACAAGCACTTTCAGGCCATTTTTGGAGCTCCTATGGATCAACACTCCATCACTCAACCTGTAAATTACACCAGCTACCTGCATCATCCTTCATCAAGGTTAGACACTTCATTTAATTCCATATCAACATCCAGGTATTTATTGTTCATTTATTCATTAGTTTTACATTATTTCTAAGAATCTATAACTCTGAAAACATTAGTCTGAATCTTTAAACATTCAAATTTATCAATCTATTACAAATCACTCAAATTGCTAGCGATTGACTCAATCGTGAGTGATTCATGTCACTTTTATATTTTTGTAATTTTCATTAGTTTTCATTCGATATATTTAATCTATCATATCATGCCTTTTTGTTACTAACATTTTGCTAAGAATGGATCAATGTTAGATGGAAATTGGTGGCCCTTATCATGAAATTACTAGCATTCATTCCTTATCGATAATCTAACACCCCTTTTACTAGGATCAGTATGATATCTTCCACGATCTAACATTGTGCGATATCCTTTGAGTTCACTCACGACCTCCGTCAAGTAGTAGAAGACTACTAGAGAGCATAATTCGACTATATACTCATAAAAGCTGAAATTGGTTAGGTTTCATATGAGGTTCAACGAGACATCCCTTTCGAGCTTGAGTTTGAGCCATAATATATTTCTGATATGTCTCTCTATCATCTCTTATCTATCATCTATCTTATTTGTATTAGATTATCGTTTGTAAAATATCCATCATATATCGTGTATCGTCTATTTTTTCAATCCACTTAATTGTTTAAACAACGAAATGACATCCTTCGAGGAAGCCCTTTGGATTCCTAGAATCATCCTTTGCCAAGCAACTCATTTATCTATCTTTCTAATCATATCTTGTGTAGTGTCCTTGATCACGAGTTTACTTGCAAGAAGTATTTCGTACATCTTGGCATGGTCGGTGGGACTGATACCCTTATTTCATTATTTCATTTCATTAAAAATATCATTATTTTTATTTTCGGTTTTCTATTTAGTAATTGCTAGTAATTTTTTCAATCGCTTGCAATTGGGTGAATCATCAATGATTCAACCAATCGCGGCGACATTTTTATGAATGCTTTTGATTACTTTATAGTTTCCCTACTAACCATTGTTTTCTATCTCTGCTAACTTGGTTTTGCATATTGTCATCTCTAGAAGCTTTTTTCTTCGGATTGCTTATTGCTAAACTAAAAATTGAAAAAACTTTAAAAGGAAGCTTTATTAGAGGTGAGTTCTAATCCTTCTTTTTGTTTTTTGTACTACATTTTGGTTGTCTTGCTCTCATCAAAATCAATCTTTCATTTTGGGCTTAAAACAAACAATTACATTCTTCTTGATCACATATTTTTAATTAGGAAAGTTAATTGATTGCATTCACTTTATCTTTCCCCCACACATAACCAAATCACTCAAAACATCAAACACACATTTAAACAAATTCTTCTAGGTGATAACTATTGGGATTTCATCACCCAATAGAGAAACCGACTCGATGTTCTGGCCGAGTATAAACAACTAATTATCGGTATATTGGCCAAGCACCCGACTCCCTTATCATTACGGGACCGTGAAGTGAGGGGGTAGGCCCAAATACTAATCCTTGTACTAATAACAACACATATTTGGGCCTCATTTACCTTCAAGTATATCAAGGATGTAAGCTATAAACATACTTGAAACCTAGTCGTAGACCTGTCGTTTCCTAGGACCCATCATCTATTTTTCACATTTCAATTTTCTTAAATAAATCAATATAATCTAAAAACTTATTTTTCTTATTTTGTCTATTGTTTGTAATTAACCCATTTAGTTATCTTCATTTATAGGTGATTATGTGTTTGTTTATTATGGTACTTACTAGACAACAAGCCCATAATCAAACTTCAAAAACATGTCTACACCATTACAACAACATATCCCATTATCTATGCCATTATCTACACCATTACCTACACCATTACAACATCAAATCCCACTAACTCAACCAATCATATCTACTCCTTTATCTGAACATCAACGAGCCTAGGACAAATTAGAAGAACAACATAATGAAGAAATTCGACAACGTATCTTATATTTTTCACACCATCATTGTCATCAAACATCCCACACAGAAGAGTTAGAACCACCTCATTCTCCTAGCTCTCAATCAACATCATTGAACCTCCTTTCTTTGATAGTGGAGATCCTGTTTTTGAAGACATGTTAGATTCAAACCCTATTTCCCTTAACGCTTATCTTGTAGCTAGGATTTCCAACTCCAACCATTTGTATCTAAACTACACATCCCTAATCTTTCATCGATATTGCACATCTTATTGATTCAAACCAACAACCCATTATCCAACAAATATATTCATATCAACCCATAAGTCAACCCAAAACATCTAGTGTTGTGTCTTTCGTTCCTATTTTTAGTCTCCATATGATCTCTTCTCAAGACACATCTACCCAACAACCCACATCTTCACCCGAACCTTCCATTGGTTCCACACCTCCCCAACACAGTAATAGTACTTCCTCATCTACCCCTCCAACATCTTCAGTCATCCAGACACCTCTAGAAATTTCTTTTACTATTTTTATTGTCATATCTCAGCCACTATACTCTCAACCGATCAGCAATCTGTCCAAAACATCACTATGTCTATTACTTCATCCATTCCCTTAATTAATAATCGTGTTATTTCCACCACTCATATTGTTTTAGTCTAATCCTTTGTACCTCTTATCTCACAACATATTTCACAACCATCGTGCATCCATTAATTTCCATACCACAATCTATTCCTATTCAGAACATCCCACGACAAGCACCATCTTCTATTGCCTCGAATAGCTTTCCATCAACCACCACCTTATTCACAACCTCTTATCGCTACATCTATCCCACATCATTATCAGTATATTCAACCATCAAAATTGTTTGTGTCCTAACCTACTTATAATATCCCTACAAATATCCCACCTTGGTAAAACATTCTATATCAACAAAATATTCCTCAAGAGAATATTCCTCAACAAAGCTTTCTGTCTCAAAAAAATCTCGTATCAACAAAATATTCATCAACAAAACATCTCGTATCAAAAAAATATTCATCAACAAAACATCATGTATCAACAAAATATTCCTCAACAAAACATTCCTCATAAAAACATCCCTTAACAAAACATTCCACAAAAAAATTCCTCAACAAAACATTCCCTATTAGTAGAACATTCCTCAACAAAACATTTCCTACCAAAGAAAACATTCCTCAGTAGTATCAGACATATCCACAACCTAGCTAGTTCTCATTTCAACCTGGCTCATCCTCACAAAGAACCAACATAACCCAATCCTCTTCAAGCCCTCATGAACCACATATCCTTGAAGTCGCTTCATCAAGACCTAAGAATGTCCTCTCTTATGACCAAATTTGTAATGAGCCCATTCACCCCTCTATGTCATATAAATAATATCCACCCCATTGGAAACTTCCAAAATTTATCAAATTTTATAGCAAGGAAGATCCCCAACAACACATTTGTGATTTCTATCACACTTGTTATTTAATAGCCCATGACCAAGATCTCATGTTGAGGACTTTCCATATGTCTCTCACTGGTCTTGCCTTAGATTGGTATAATAGCATCCCTCAGTACTCCCTTTTCTCATTCACACAAATTTTACTAGAAACTTTCTCCATAAACATATCCCATAAAATTACTATCACGACCTCTACGCCATCAAAAATTTGAGGATGAGTCCATTGCTGACTTTTTACCCACTAGAGGGGTACAATCAATCAATTTTCCTTCCCATTACCACAAACCGAATTGATTGAACTTTTTATCACTCATGTGCTAAACACATTTCAACAACACTAAAAATCCAATCTTTCTAGACATTTGATGAAGCCTTCACTATGGCCCATAAGTTAGAACTGTGAGCCCTAAGAGATAGTCACATTAAACTTCATCCTAAGAAACCATGAACCAAATTCTCATCTAATTCATCCTCCAGTCCCAAAAAATCTGAATCATTTGCTAACGTTGTAGTAGTTAAATCTTCCTCTAAGGAAAATCCCACTACTAAGTGTTCTCATTAACAAAGTAGTTACACACCCATAGGAGAAACTTATAGTGCATTCTTTAATAATTTTCTCACTGCAAACATGATATCTCTTCCACCCATCCAAACCTATCGATAGATCGTATCCAAACCCTCTTGGTGTTTTGTCGAATAGTTGTGTACGTATGAGAAAAATAGATAAGGTAAAGGTGAGGAGGAATACCTATGAAATGAAGGTGGAAGGTAGAGTGCACACATTCTGACTTCTCGATCCAATGTTGATTGCGAGAACTTCCTTTTGGCTAGGAGGAACTACCTAAAATGCAAAACAAGACCACAAGAGGAATATTAAACAATATATGTTAGTGGACTACCTAGCATATGCTAGATCTAGGGAAGTGTGATACTTCCTAGATGGTTGTCAATCCACTATTTATCAAATCAATGAACATAAATGTAAGAAATAGAGGTCTTATTACTAACAAGTTGATTTTGGTATCTCAAGTTATTAACAATATATTAGATAAAGTTGAATATAGCATGCACAATTAAATCTAACTAAGGTTAGGTGTTTGTTTTAGGTTGGGTAGGTTGGCAAGGTGGTTGGAGCAGGTCAGGGTCAGATCTTTGGTGATTCGGGTTGTTTGGATGAAGGTTATTAGGTTACTATTATGGGTAGGATTACCAGTTATAGAGACCGATGTCGGTAAAGGCGAGATGGTGGAAACTCAATAAACTTGGTTTTGGAGCTTCTCTGTGATTACCCAGAGAATAAACAGAAGGTTGGTAACAGTGCTGGGAATGCTCAGAGATGTTTTTAGTCGGTATGGAGAGCTAGGAGGTTGTAGGTGGTTAGGTGTATGGATTGATAGGAAGGTGGGAAATGATGGGATGCAAAGGAGACTAGGACCTACAAACAAAGATAAAGAAACTGATCTAAATAAGTATAGGATGATGCAGATCAAAACATACTTACTTGTATTTATAGACCTAGTGGGTGGGTGATGGAAATAATTGATCGTGAAACTAGTGGTGGTGTTGCGCGGTGCTTCCTAGAATGTTACCGTGAATGCTTAACCTTCATATCAGTCTTGGTGTTGATTGGGGTGTGTCTAGATGTGTGAGAGGGCTCTGGTTCATGCTTGCATGTATATTTCTCTCTCTCCAAACTCAAATAATTCTTCCAACCTCGGAACAAGGTTACCAAAGTGAATATATGGTAACCGACGATGGTTTAGGTTAACCGGCATTGGTTTAGGGTTAACCAACATCGATTAAGGTGGGAAATCCTAGGTTTGCTAAAATAGCAGATCTTGGCCATCTTTTTGGCCAGTTCTGCCCATTGGTCGTGGTCCAAAATGGTATTTTTCACTTAAGTAAGTGGGCATGTTGTTAATCACATGTACTATGGGATATGAATATGTAAGGTATGGTTTTTTTAATTAACTAGGCTATAAGTGTGGTACGACCTAATTTTGGTGTCTACATTTTGCCCCTTTTGTCATGTAGCTTATATTGGTAAGCGATGCTGACAAAAATAGGAAGTGATTGCCCCATCTGTGGGTGAGAGCGCAGATTTCCTAGGTGTGGGTGAAGGTGATCCCCTTAAACCAGAAGTAATGTGGTGTTATACGGGATCGGTGAGTGGTTTAATAAATGTGTAGTTGGTGGAAGTGAAGGTAGGTGGGGAAGGGATGAGTACTATGGGAAAGGGTGATGGTCTACTTAGGAAATAAGTAATAGGCCAGGGTCAAATTGGGAATGGGTAATGGTCAAATTGGGTAATAGGTAATGGGCTAGGGTCAAATTGGGTAATGGGTAATGGCAATCAAATGCACACACACGTATAGACTGCAACATGGTACCAGATTGAAGAGCTTGCAAACTCTACATCGTCTAAGGTCGATAGGTTTATCCAAACAAGGGTGAAGTGATTCAGGTATCCAAGGTATAGGATATGGTCTAGAAACACAATGTAGGTCAGGTGTAGGAATGTTTTGGTATGTTCCGGTACACCAAAGGTTTGGTCAGAATAAAAAACACGGCAATAGGAAAGGTATGCTTGCTAGGCTAAAAAACATGGGTAATGACATCACAAGGTATAGCAAATAAAAAAGGTCGGAGGTCACACCAAGTAGGTCGAGTCTAGGTAAATAGGTAATGGCACGGGTAAGGCCAAGGTATAGGTAAAATAAAAAATCCCTAAACACAACTAAGGAAATGTGGGGGTAGTTTGGGATTGTAATTAGGTTGCAATGGATGTGGGAAAGGTCAAAGGGTATTTGGCAATAATGAGTTGAGCTCAAAATGGGTAAAAGGGGGTGAAAATGGTAATGGTAGGCAACTAATGTTGGTTATAAAAACCGATGCCGGTTTGGTATTACCATCGTCGGTCATGTCAGGTTAGGGTTAATAAAAAGAAAACTTTGTATTTGACTGATTCATTTTAATGTGTTGTTAATTGGTAAAAAATTGAGTGGTGGAGTAAGAGGAGAAAACAACGGACAAGGTGTTTGAGCTGAGTTGGCGAGTGACTAGTGCATGATTAGCGTTTGGTTGGCAAGTCCACGAGATCGATTGGAGTGGTTTAATTGGTTACGAGGTGAGGATTTGATTTGGTGATGACGGAGGTGGGAGAGGGGTTAGGTGGACCACCGTTATGGAGGCCAGACATACCACCATGCATACGGCACCAAAATGAGGTAGGATTCAATCCACTTTGTCTTTGGGTTGAAAATAATGTTTTAAATTGGTTTGGGTTAAAGGGGGTTTGGGTGGAAATTTATTTTGCATTTGTAGGTAAAATGAATGAAATGAGGGAGGGGGGTCCAATGTAGTGTAAATAGGGGTGTAAATGATGTTAGGATAGGTTTGGGTAGTGTAGGGTGGGTGTTTAGGGTGTTTTTGTCAATTTTGAGAGGGAGGATATGTGTTTTCAGTTTTGATGTCACGCGAGACCTGGTGTTGATCGGAGGTTAGGCTGATGGCATTTGGTCTTGGAGTGTCGGTCAAGACTTAGGTGACCAAAACCTGTGAAATTAAACTAGCGTTGGTCAAGGAAAACCAATGATGGTGTTTCACTCGGAAATGTTTCGCCTTTTAGAAACAGATAAGGTTAGGGGCTAGGAGGAATACCTCGTGGAATGTCGAGATGGTGTGCGCATCGTAGAGAAAGATCAAGCCGCTGCGAAGAACTCCTTTTCGTCTTGGAAGGACTACCTGCAAATAAGAACACAAGACCACAAGATTTGATTAAACAATAAATGAGGAAAGCGCCTTGGGCTCAGAAATATAAAACTTCCTTTCGAAGGTGGTCAGTTCCCCTGCTAATATGAATTAACACAAAAGACTGTAAAGTATCAATTAAATTGTTTCGTTGAACTGGGTAGGGGAAAGGCTGGTTTTCTAGTTTTGATCAGAGGAACCGATGGCGGTTACTGATAGCCGATGCCGGTTATGATAGCCGATGCCGGTTACTGATAACCGATACCGGTGGGTTCTAAGATCTTCTTAGTAGCTATGGTGTTTGTAAGGCTGGTTTATGGATGATATTAGGAAATGAGATGATGAGGGGTAAAAGAATGACAGTTAGATGCAATGGCACGTTGGGTAGTGGATTCAGAAACGGATTTAGGAGGACTGTGATTCAAAGAGCATAAGAAATGTTATAACAGAGGACATGCAAGATATGACTTACTGGTTTTGACGAAGATGCAAGTTGATCTCCTCTACTGCAAGCACTTCTGGTTTCTTTACTCGTCTCTGCTTGATTAAATGAAGATCAGGACTCTGTTCCTCGCTCGCAATGCTCTCTGTTGATCCAGAAATCCTTTGACTGATCTCCAAAATGAAATCCCGATCCGTTGTTTTGGTTTGGGGAGCCCATTTACAGGGAACCGATGGCGGTTGCGTAACCGACGGCGGTCGAGTAGAACCGGCATCGGTAAGGAAAAAGTAGGCTATTTTTAGTAAAATGGCTTTCTCCCGAGAGATCAGTTGCGGGCTCGGTCAAGTGACTAGAAGGTCGGTTTTGGGTGCGAGAAAGGGGTCATTAGTTATGGGTGTAGGTGTGGACCAAGTTATGGGTCTTAATTAGGTTAGTTTTAGGGTTAGGGCTAGGTCATGATGAAGTGGCAAAGTGAGGTGGTAGGTAGGGTGATGTGGATTTATCAATTAGAAGGCAATTAATAAATAATTGTGTAAGGTTTAGGTGATGAGGTTATATTGCGAGATGAGATGCGGGTCACAAGGGGTCGTAAGACACGAATTTGGTGTCTACAGATGGTTAAAGCGACCAACACCGGTTAGGGATGATGAGAAATAGGGGTAAGGAATGGGTAGGGGATGGAAAATTTTCAAGGAAGGGCTAAGGAAGTTGTATGTAGGGAAAATATGGTAAAGGGGGTTTTGGGCGAAGGTGGGGGAGTGGAAAGTAGATAAAATGAACTAAGATGGGTAAGGATGATAAGGGAAAATAGGTGGTTAGACACTAGGAAAAAGGGGTAGTCGGTAGGGTTCGGTTTGGGTAGGGTGTGGTGGGAAATAGTTATGTCATGTAATATGTGTGTTGTTGGGTATGGTTAAGGCTGAAAAATGTTGTGTTTGATTGGTGTAGGTAAGAGAGTAGTTATGGATGTGGGACAGAGTACCACCTTTGTTGCTTTGGCAATAAAGTCAAGCATGACTATATGGAGGAGTGGAGTCACGTGACAGATGTAGGACTGATTGGGATCTGATGCTACCGGCGTGTAGCTCGAGATCTGAGTTTTATGGTTGCACTTATTGATAGATGGGATTCAGCGACCAACACTTTTCATTGCCGATGGGTGAGATTACTATCACCCTAGAGGATGTATACAAGATCCTACGGCTATCGATAGTTGGGGAGTAGGTCTATTCTATTACCTCGAAGGCCTTAGAAGAGTCGATCTGGATATTTTTTAGAGGCAATGGTAGAGCTAAGACACCATAGTGCGAGCTTGAGCTATGGAGACATGTACGTGGCCTATCCTCAGGAGATGAGGTTGGTTGTCCTGATTATGGAGGTGGTGTGTTGTTTTGCATTGCTAGATGCGGAGGGTGGGAGATTCCCATGAGCACTAATGGGGTTCTATAGGACATGATGGAGGAGCGGGTTTGTTTTACCTATGCATCGGAATTCTTGGTGTAGTTGTATAGAGATTTTGGCCTATGGGAGGCTACGGAGATTCAGTTTATGTTGTACCTTTCTTTTACACTATTGGGCATACAATCACATTGTATGTATACATTTGGTTGGATTTCCCTGATAGGATTGGTTTGGGGTGGTTTAGTCAGGGTTGGTTATAGGTGATGGGTACCACTTGGTGGAGAGCACAAGGTGACAAGGGCCACCCATGATGTAGCATATTACAAGTGAGTGTTAGAGGGGTTATCTGGGGTTGATATTGTTTGGAGGCCATATGTTGGCTTTCCTTCATACAGGCACATGGTCAAGGAGTTGGAGGAGCTACAATTGCTCAGGTGGATAGAGGGTGTCATGCCAAGTAAGCACAAGATGATACCAATGGATAGGGTTAGGTAGTAGTTTGGGATGCCCCAAGACGTGCCTCCACCATTCCCACAGTACATGAGAGATGACATGGAGAGGCCTATACCTCTACCACAACTAATTTTTTGACAAGGTAAGAGTAGCAAGTGGTGGATAGGTGGATTGATGATGTCGGGGTCACAGACAAGATATAGGCATTGGTGGGCAGTGCAGCTACGAGTAACACCATCAAGGCTAGTGTAGATTGACTTAGCCACCATCATGGTACAATGACATACCTTGTAGGAATAGGTGGTCACCATTTTGACACAACTTGGAGTATTACAGGGAAGGTCACGGGATCGGAGGCACAAGTTACCACATTACAGGTGCAGGTGGTAGCCCTATAGGCCTAGGTTATACAGGGACATGTACCCACACATGGTGGTGATGGTGATGGGGAAAGGTAGCCACTTTATAGGCACGAGATAACAGGTTTTTAGGGTCATTTGGCCACAACACATACTCATATTTTGGCCCTACATGCCCAAATTATAATGCGGGCACCTCCACAGTAAAAAGTGGGATGTCATCACCAATCCGGCACTATGATAATTCTTCACTGGGAACTCCTCATGCTATGATTATTTACTAATGCATAGCCTTTAGTTTGGTGGATGTAATCTGGAAACAAAACAACAACATAACACAAGAATACCATCGACTATGATAAGACGGAATGATGACAAATCTGAAATATCAAAGTAAATTATAATATTAACATGAAATTGTTACAATCTCACCCATGAGGTACTTCAAGTGTTATTGACTTCACTTGCCTTTCACCAAGACTATGGGAGAAACTTTACAATTACACCTCTTAATGGCTTCTTCAACACACCTTTAAACTGATGGCTTCCTTTGCACACTTCCTACAATATTTCTCACTACTTCCTTCTATGCTAAATGAGGGGGGTGGCCTCTCTATTTATAGAACTTCCGGGCTTATCCATCTTATCTCTAAGATAGGATAAGAAATCCACTCTGACGAATCATATTCCATACCTTAACTCTTATCTGTACATGTAAGCTTATCTTTTAAGATAAGATAAACCTTATCATTTTACATGGGTTCCACATTTTTAGACTTTTTACAAATAAAATACACAAAATATTTATGACCTCACTCCTTGTCCTTATTACCAATATAATATTTCTAATTCCTAATCATGTAGACCCTACTTCTCTAATTACCCAAACTTTGACATTTTAACACATTAGGACCACTTACGACAAATATTTACTTTTACAACATTCCTATTGTACTTTGATTGTTACCGTACTCTACATTATTGGCGGCGTCATCTTGGCAAAAGACCGTTATCTTCTATCGAACGCTACTACTAATTATACTTAACAACATCCTATTCCTAATACATACATTAATGAAATAGAAATTACGGAGGAAAATTTTAGTGCCGACAGGACAAGGTCCCATAAGTACAGGGGAGGAGGATAGGGTACAAAGGGTAGGGTGCGAGACCAGCCCTAACAGGACAAAGCTCACGAGGTGGCGATGAGACCGATGGCACCATCACGAGGCAGTGTCAATGGCAAGATTCAGGATGCCCCTGAATGAGGCCATATATTACCAAGATCACCGACAAGCTGCAGGGGATAGATGTCCCCTCCTATATTGAGTACAAGGCATAGTAGGAAATGAGTGAGAGGATGAGCTCTCACACTCATAGCTCGAGAGAGCACGGTGGTCCCGGGGAGCCTCGAGACGGAGTTTAGGGTGAGGCCATGAGTTCATGGAGGCGAGACAGGCTGCAAGCCGAGAGATGAGGTGTAGGTGAGGTGGAGAGATGCTAGGAGGGAATTGGGCTAGAAGAGAGAATGAGGAGATAGATGATACCGCCATGGATATCAGGTGGGGTGACAATTAGTCACCATATATGATCATTATATTGATTTATATATATATATATATATATATATCCCTGTGTGCCAATGATAGTGAGAAATTTGTACATGAGATTTTTGTGAGTTGATTATTATATCGGCCTGTGTGCCGAAGATTTTGAGGTTGTACCTGAGAGATACTTGTATTATTTTGTATCAATGTATATTTTATGGATACACAGACTTTCATTTATAGATGGTGAGATTGATGGTATGGATGATGTACTTGTGTTTTGAAATTTCTATTGTTATTTGTGTTATTGATGGAAACTGGTGGATTAGGCATGGTGGAGTCAGTCATTTTAGGCATGGTGTAGTTAGGTCAATTTGACATGGTTGAGTCAGGTATAGGCATGGTGGAGTCGGAGTCGGTTTAGGCATGGTGGAGTTAGATCAATTAGACATGGTTGATTCGGGTATGGCATCATTGAGTTAGGTCGGTTAGGCATGGTTGAGTTAGGTCGAGTTTAATCATGGTTTGATCTTTTTTTTTTTTGATTTAATTTCCAAGTTATTGGTAACATGGGAAATAAATGATGAGTTATATGTATGTTATGGTGTAAATTTTCAAAAAAATGATATTATAGAAATGTGGAATGATTGATTGGATGTTTTGATGGTGTGATAAAATGGTAGATATGTATGAATGAGAAATTTCCAAATTTTATGAAAAAGGGAAACTAATCAAAGGTGAATGTTAATAGAAAACTTGTGGGGAAAATGGGTTAGGGTAAAGAGTGGCCGAGCTAACCTCCAAGGGCCCCATGCCCTTAAAGTGATGCCTACATAGCCCCAATGAAAAGGGACCTCAGGACAATGTAGTTCTCCCGTAAGCTAGGGAAGAATATGATGAGGTAGAGGAATGGGTTGGTTTGTCTTTAGGCTAGGTCATAGGCATGGTTGAGTTTAGGTTGATTTTGGTGAAAGAGGGATTCACAAAATGTAGGTATCGGTGGTCTATTCTTGTATAGGGTAATCAATAAGTAATTAAGAAGGTGAATGGTAAGAGGTGACAAAAAGAGATAACTAATTGATGAGAACCATAACGAGGCTACCATACCAAAGATTGGATTATGAACGTAAGACCTTAAAGATGTTACATGATTAATTATGATAAGGGTGAATAAAATCACATGATCATGAAATGTTGTTTTTTTTGTTGCAAGTCCCTTGAGAAGATAGGAAATTAGGGTGAAAAAGCGGTGAGGTGAAAATGGGTAGTTTTATCGTAACTTAGTGTAAGACAACATGTTTACTGGCAAGAAACCCGTGATCAAAAGAGGAAATTCCATGACGAAAAAGTTATCATTTTCACTTTTTGCTTTCGTGTTTGATAGATTGGTCGATGTGGGAAGTCTATGTGGGATGAGCATATGATCTCCTTGAGGTCTTCAAGAAGCTAATCGATGCGAGAAGCTTCTAAATATTTTATTTTGTTTTTGCAAGGATATCCCTTTTTGATGATAGAATATGTGCAGTATGGCTAGCTTTGTATAGCTATCCTTCGAGGGAGCGGTCTATTTATAGTGGCGAGATAGAGAGAAGATATGTCCCTTTTGAGGGAGTCATCTCTTTTCTGGAAGTTTGACTCAAGGAGTTGAATCCCATTTTTCTTTTGAAATTATTTTTCTTTTGGATGTTTTACAGTCATGGACAAGACTATAATAGAAGATTAGGATCTTGTTTAGAGGAAAAAAACCATAGCACACAGATTTTAACTATGAAAGAGATGGTTTCAAATGATGAACGACCATGGGATTCCATCTTGAAAAATACAAAAATTATCCATGAAAATCATGCCATGAGTAGAGCCATGGTACTCATATTGAAGATAAGGCTGAAAAGTGATGGGTAATCACATGATTTTTGTTTAGTTGTTGACCACAAGGATAGGTAATATGAAAAGGTAAAGGGTGCTCAAGGGATGAGCTTAAAATAGATAGAAGGTGATATAGGATTTGATTCAACAATAGAATGGTCAAAGATGCAAGGCGTTTAGGGGTTCAAGTTTAGGTTTACCTTCGAGTGAAGACAAACGATAAGCACATGATCCATAGGTATGAGTAATGACATAAGGTCCAAACCAATTAGGAGAAAAATTTCCCCATTTACTTTTATCCTCTTTGGTTACATGTTGATTTTCCTTCAAGACGAGGTCGCCAACATGGAAGGTTCTCTCATGGACATGTTTTTCATAGGCATGTTTGATATGTTTCTGGTATATTTGGATTTGATCAAGAGCATTGAGATGACACTCATCTAATAACTCAAGTTGTGCCAAATGATCCTGGTGAAATTTATCATCGTTGAGCATGTCTTGGAGTGAGATGCGGAGAGATGGAATCTAGACTTTGAGAGGCAAGACAACCTTGATACCATAGACCAGAGAGAAAGGTGTGGTAGTACTTGAAGTGTGAATACTAGTGTGGTAGTCCACAAGGTGAAAGGAATATGCGTATGTTAATCCTACCTATTATCATCAACTACTTTCATAATAATTTTGTTCACGGTTTTATTGGTTGATTCTACTTGGACATTTATTTATGGGTAGTAAGGTGAAGAGAAGCGAGTTGAATTCAAAAGCATCACAAAGTTTTTATAGGGTTTTGTTTTTTAATTTATTTTCGTTATCAGTGATGAGGTGGTGAGGGACACCAAAGAGAAAAATAATGTGATGGTTGATGAATTCACAAATTTTCTCATATTTTGTAGAGATGAGGGGGATGGATTCTACCCATTTAGTCTAGTATTGAGTAGCGGTTATAGTCCATTCATGGCATTTTGAAGAACGAGGATTGATCTCTCTAATAAGATCCAAACCCCATTGAGAGAAAGGCCAAAGGTCTCATATGACTGTAAGGCATGACTAGGTGTGTGATGAAGATTAGCATGTTGTTGGAATTTCACACAATGTTTGACATAGTCACAATAGTCATGGTTTAGGGTTGGCCAATAATAGCCTAGGAAAAGAATGTGTTTAGTGCGGCTAAGCCTAAGCCAAGTGACCTCCATAAATTTTGTCATGAAATTCCTTGATGGTGTAGAGAATTTCAAAACTTGTAAGGCATCGTAAGAGAATATCATCATCGAAGCCGCGTTTATAAAGAATACCACCCATGATGACATAGCGAAAGACACCTTTAAGAAAGGTGTGTTGTCCATTACAAGTAAGATCGGAGGTAGAATGGAAAGGGAAAGGTAGTATGCTAACTGTTTATACCAAAGATCATGTGGGTCAGGTGTGATGGTTCTGACAGAGTTGACATCTTGAGATAAATAAGAAGGTGTTTGCAACCTTTGTATTGTGACAAATATTTTGGATTCGGCAGGCAAAGCGGGTATCTGAGAAGCTAGATAGGCCATGGTATCTACAAATTTATTATTAGAACATGGGGTGGTTTGAAGTTCGTAACGGTCAAAGGTAGTCAGAAGTATGTCGACATGGTGTTTGTAATTTTGGAGTATTTCATTACGACATTGGTATATACCATTAACTTGGTTTACAACTAGTTAAGAGTCCCCAAAGATATTAATTGAGTTGACATCTAGGGCGATGGTGGTTTGAAGGCCTTATATGAGTGCTTCATATTCGGTGATGTTGTTAGTGTAATCAAAATCTATTTTGAAAGATAAATACATAGGTTCACATAAGAGGAATGAGGATAACGCATGTACCACCTCCATGCTAACATTTACAACCATCTAAGAATTAGGTCATCTAGTAATTAGTATTGTCCAGAGAGAGGGTAGTGAATGGATTCATCCAAGAAATCAAAGTTAGAGGGTTGATTTCCAAAAAGGGGTGCATCTGCAAGTTGGTTAGCGATGGTTTGGCCCTTGATAGATTTTTATGGATGAATTCAAGGTCAATGTCTGTGAGAAGCATGAGCCAACATGCAACACGTTGATGTTGGTAGGGTTTGGCATACATGTAATGTAAGGGTTAGTGTTAGTGACGATAAATTTTTTTGGTTGAGTAGGTAATGACGAAGTTTAGTGGTGATAAAAACTAAGGCTAAACAAAAAAATTTGGCATGAGTGTACCTAGTTTCGTAATCCAAAAGGGTACAACTTATGTAATAAACCGCTTACTCGTAGTGTTTCTCATCACGATGAGCAAGCATGGCATCTAAGGAATGATCAGATGAGCAGACATGTATAGGTAAAAGGGTTGGTCATCTTTAAGAGGAATGAGCATTGGTGGTTGGAGAAGGTATTGTTTTAAGGCGTTAAAGGATTTGTGGCATTCATCATCCCATGTGAAGGAGACGTCCTTTTTGAGGAGATGATGAAATGGTTAATGCAAATAGTTAAAGTTACTGAAATAAACAAATGAATATATTGTAACTTACATTACAAACTTTGAAGTTGGTGGAGATTAGTAGGTAGAGGCATTTCAAGAATAGTCTTTACTTTAGTAGGATCGACTTCTATGCCACGTAAAGAAATGATGAAACCAAGGAGCTTGCCTAAAATAACAGTGAAGACACACTTCTTGGGCTAAAGGTGAACACAATACTTGATGAGATAGTCAAAGATGACCTTCAAGACTATGAGATGTTCAGCCCAATGTTTGGATTTGGCAAGAAGATCATCTACATAGTATTCCAATATGTGATGCATTATGTCATGGAAGATATAAGTCATAGCCCGCTGATATGTAGCACCAGCGTTTTTAAGGCCAAAAGGCATGACTTGATAGTAGAAGGTCCCCTAAGGAGTGATGAAGGTGGTTTTTGATGAGGTTCATCAATCCTCGCCATTAGTAATGTCAATCGGGGTTGTCTCTAAAGGTTGTATACATTAAGAGAAGAAGAACTTGGAAAACAACTCCCTTAAACACAATCCAAACTTGTATAAATTGAAAGCACACATGTGGAAATTTAAATGCACACTTGCAGAAATGTAAACACACTTACATAAAGGAAATCACACTTGCATAAATAAAGGTTGCATGAAAGAAATGAAACTTGCATAAATGAAATTGTTGAATTAAAAATAACCGAAAGATAAAAAGACACATGTAGGTTCACAACAAAAATTTATCCTGAAGAAGGATCACATAGCATGAAATCGAAGTTTACAACAAAAGAAAAACTACATAAATAAAGAAACAAACATTAGTACATTGATCCATCTTCCTTAGAATGAGTGGCCAGCTGATTCCTTAGAAGAGGACTTAATTCATATTTTTAATTCAAAACTTGCAGAATAACTTTACTTTGAAAGATTGGAAAGAAAGAACAGATCTTTATTTCTTGGGAGAAAAGAATTACATATCTAAGTGTGGAAGGTTACATTTATAATTTATGTGTCTAACCAACTCCTTATTTTGGGAGATACGTTCTAATATTATCTTTATTCTAATCCTAGCAACAAAGATCTCCATCTCCACAAAATATGGAGAGAGATATATTATTGGAGTCAAAGTCTTATCTCACTTATTTTAGGAAGATTTGCTCCCAAATCTTCTCCTTGCTTTTCGGTAATAAGAATCATAATGATTTTATTCCTCTACATTATTGGAAGGAGGATTTTCCTCAAAATATGATTTTGACCAAATACCTTTCTCATATTTTCCATTTGACTTTGTTTTTTTATTGTGGAACTTTTGATGCTTGTCTAATTTCACTTTTTCTTTAGATGCACTTCACTAAAATTTAGATTTATCTTCATTGGTAAAACTTTTGCAAATCTAAATGAGTTTTTTGTTAAACACATTGCTATGAACAAAAACCTCTCTCATATTTTCCATTTGAATTTTTTGTTTCTATTTATGGAACTTTTAGTGCTCATCTGATACACTTTTCCTCGGACTGTAGCTCACTAAAAGTTAGATATCTCTTCATTGGTAAAACTTGTAGCAAATATGAATGAGGTTTTTGTTAAACACATTTCTATGAAAAAACGTCTCTCATATTTTATGTTTTTTTTTCGTTTTTGTTTATATAACTTTTAGCGCTCATCTGATACACTTTTCCTTGGACTGTAGCTCACTAAAAGTTAGATCTTTCTTTATTGGTAATACATGTAGCAAATTTGAATGAGGTTTTTGTTAATCACATTTCTATGAATAAAAAAACTCTCATATTTTCCATTATATTCTCTAATATTTCACAATTCCTCAAAAACTGTCAAAATCTGTGAGTTCTAGAACTAAGCCTGCGAGTTCTCAAATTAAGCATGCAAGTTTTGGAACTAACTCTGTGAGTTCTGGAACTAACTCTGTGAGTTTTAGAACTAACTCTGTGAGTTTTGGAACTAAGCCTACGAGTTCCGGAGCTAACTTAAAATAGCTATAACTTTTGCATACGATCTTAGATTGAGATGATTTTTTTGAACTTGCATAATTTTTCAAGAGGAATCTGAATATGAAATAAAATTTGAGTTTAGATATACCATCCATGATAAATTCCACTTTTCCCAATACTAGCATTATCTTTCCTTTATGGCCTGCATACACAAGACTTTGCATCTTTTCCCAAATAATCAATAGGATTAGTCAACAAAATAGATAACAAAAGATTTCTAAAGAATGAATAAGATATATATCCTATATTCTATCTTAAGCAAACTATAATTTCCTAGATTACATTTAAATCCACTTTCAAAGGTAACTTGGAAGGACAAAATAATGGTAATTTATGGCCAATTTATGGCCTCATCATTTATCATTTTGTGTTATCTTCGAGGTGAGTAATATTTGGTTATAACTCGAGAAACCATCCATGAGTGATAACATCTCATGACCCATGGTGAGATCAACTAGTTGGTCAATACAGTAGAGGAAAGTTGTCTTTAGGCCAAGCTAAGTTGAGGTCATGAAAATCATGCAAATGTGAAGTCCCCATGTTGTTTTTTTGTGATAGGAATAATATTAGAATTCCATTGCGGATAGTCAATGGGTAGGATAAAGGAGACCAAGAGAAGGCGATGAAGTTCCTCTTTGAAAATAAGGGCAATGCAAGGATGCATTTTCCACAGCTTCTGTTTTACAGGTTTGGCTTCAAGAATGACTATGATATTGTGGACTACAATGTTTGGGTCAATACTAGGCATATCAAAGCATAGGACCAAGCAAAAGTGTTTTATGATCCCAGAGAAAAGAAGTAAAAGCTTCAAGTTCAATGACACCTAAAGATTGGCCTATCTTTAGAAAATGTGGGTTGTCTTGAGTGTTAATATTAATTTCGATGGTTCATTCATTCAACATGGTTTGCGTATCGAGAGAGGACAAACGACCTATGAATATAAGAATCTTACACCAAGGTAGGTGAGGATAGACTCATCATCCTGACATTAAACGATGTTAATAGAAGGTGTATCATCATTGATCATGTCAGGATACATGAAGGGAAGAGAAGAGAGAGCCTCACCATCATGTTGATAAGTCAGAGGTCCCAAGGAAATTGTGTTCATGAAAAAAACAAGTTAAGAGGAATAGATTAGGGATCTATGGACTCGTGGATGAAGGTGGTGATGTTGGTGAACGGGGTGGAGAATTTTTTTCATCCTCAATGAGTTCAATGTGGGCCTTCTTGTAAGATGGTGCGGAAAATCTAATGACACTGCGATCTTTGTGTTTACGGTTGGTACACGGGATGACGGTATGATGGAATTGTTCATGAAAACCAAAGCCAAAGCCTTTTCATGTGCAACGGTGAAGGAAAGTGTGGGTGAAATGGCGGTTAGTGAGATATTGGAGGTCAGATGAAAATGGTCATGTTTGGGATGGTGGTTCGGGTGAATAGGTAGTCAGTATCAAGTCCCCCATATGTTAAGTTGGTGCGAAGGTGGGGAGGACCATAAGGGAAAACCTCTCCTATGTGATAGTCATAACAAGGATATTGGTGTAGGTTGTCATACTCTTACGGAGTGAGGATGTGTCGATATTGTAGAGGAAGTATTCCCCCCAGTGAGGCATTAAAAAAACATTCTAAGGGATCGATAGTATATATGTGGGTAGAAGGGATAGATGAATCACTAGGTGATTGGGTAGGAGGGGTATCGGTCGGTTGGGAAGTAGATGGGCTAGCTGCAGAGGCTACGGTAGTAGTAGTAGAAATAGAAGAGTTAGGTTTGGGAGAGGTGGCAGCAACATTGGTGGATGAGGCTATGGGTGAAGGAGAAGTGGAGGTAGTGGTAGATGCCTTAACTAGTACAAGGACATCGTTAGGTTAGTACAACATGTTACAAGTTTTGAAAGGTGACGGGTTAGCTAGGATGGTATAGTTATGCCCTTCATGTTCAAATTTTACATATGGTGTAAATTTGAAGGAACACAACCCATGATGCAAATCCAAGGTCTGCCAAGAAACAAGTTATCTTTGGAACTCCCCGTTAAGACGTAGAACAATTCTAGGACAATGTGAGGGCCCTACAAAGCGTGAAGAATAATGGTGCTAAGGGTGGAAGTGATGGCATCATTAAGGGAGTGTAACATAACTGGATTACTATGCATGTAATTTGAAGGAATGTGCATTTGATTATACACGTGGGAGGAGATGATGTTGATGTTAGCACCACTATCAATCATAACGCACCATACATGTATATTATCGATATAGACGAAGATAAAAGGGTGGATCGGGATCATCCGATTGAGAGGTATGATCTCCTCATTAGAAAAACTAAGGGTGGCTACTTTATGAGTGAGAATGGGGGTAGGAAGAGATGATTTGGTAGAGAGAGGCCATGTGATAAGGTGTGATAATGGAGACTTTTGGTGTGGGGTTGTTAGGTAAAAAGTTGATGGATTGTAAAACCTCCATAAGGCCTTGTCGATGAGATTAAAAGGTTTAGATGAGATCATACAAAGACATTTTTAGAGGGGATTGATGTAATTGTTTTATCATTGTACTGATGGGTGACCCCCATTAAGAAATAGGGTATGCTGAGTCCTCGAATGGTGATTTTGGGTGTGGGTGCAAATGATATATTGGGCACGGGATTGGTTGATGGGCTAGTTGCTTTTTATTTTCCTTTGTCCTTTTGGGCGCGAGTGGCAACTTGGATCATGTTAATCGAGGGAAGGAGGTAGATGGAGAAGGTATGTCATGAGTAGTGTAATGACATGATGGACAAAAACCTAATGTGGGGTAAGAGCCTTGTGAAATGAGTAGGGCACACTAGCATTTAGGAGATGCTTTGGCCAACTCTCTGATATGAACCATGTTGATCTCAATTTTGAAGGTTGATAAAAGGTTTGTGGAGGTGGAGATGAAGGTTGTTGAAGAGGTAAGGGATGAGGGTGTGTGGTGATAGGTGAAGGTGGAATAGGGTCCTCATCAAGAAGATCATCATCGTCAAAATTTTCTTCAGGAGGACATAATTAGAGGAGAACGGTTTTGAGATCCTTACAACCTTCTACATCATGTCCTAGAACATGATGGTAGGCACAAATTTTAGTTTCATCAAACCCTTTTGGTTTGGGTTTGAGGGGGTCATAAGGTCTAAGAGGTAGTAATGTGATGACTGAGGTCTCTAAGAGGTTAGTTAAAATGTTAGTGTAGGACCCTACCAATGGATCATAGTGGGAAGTGAGTGTGGGTCTAGGTAAAGGTGCGGATGATTTTGGGGAAGAGGTGTTATGGGAGGAGGAATGGGTTGGACCTTTGGTTTGGTATTGTCTTAGGTTTTCATGGTATCTTCTTGGGTAAAGGTGTGGTACAAGAACTAGAAATGGCAGGTGTTGTTGTCCTAACTACCATGTTGGAGGGTAGTGGGTTCTTGTATTTGGATTGTACCTTCTTGGGTAAATGTGAGATGGGAATTCATGATGCTGAAAGGAAAGTAGATGGTGGAAGAGGATGGGTTACCCATGGTGATAATAGAGTTATGGTAGAAGTGGTTAATAGAGGCCGGTGGAAGTTATGGGTTGAAGTCGAATAGGAAAATTTGGGGTTATAGTAGTTGGTGGAGGTATAGGTGGTAAGAAATGCATAAGTGAGGGTGTTTGTTGTGTAGGTAAATTGGATGTAACAAAGGATTGTGATGACAAGGTAGGTTTCTTAGCTTTTGATTGGCCTTGGGTAGGGGGTTGTTTGGCCAAGGTTGATGGGTGAGGTCCTAGGATGGATGAAAGGGGTGAAGGTGACAAAGGCATGATAGGTGAGGCGGTGTATGTGACCTAGAATATTAAGTCTTCCTTGTAGGCGAATGAGTAATTTTGTTGCAGGTTTGGGAAGATGTGGCTAAATCCAATTTGATGGGTGGATGGGTAAGGCTTGACATCGACATGACACCTAAGGTAGTGATGGGTCTAGATGTGGATGAAGATGTAGGTGGGGGTAGGTTTTTAGGCATAGGCATTGTTTTAGTCGCACGTAAAGGTTTAGATGTAAGAAAAGGTGACAAAGAAGAAGTCATTTTGATAGGCATGGTTAGGGTTGATCTAGTTGCTAGAAATACCTTTGGATAGATTGTGGAGGTATCTGTAGGTGACATTTGCATTTGAGTCAAAAAGGGGAGCCGAAGATATCCCCAAAGCGTGGAATTATCAACATAATCCAAGCGATCGGCTAGCCATGAAAATGGGACCACTGTAAGAGGAGATGCAGTTGGTTTAGTGGAAATCCTGTGAAATATGTCTATGAGACAGGGAATCGGTTAGCCTCAGATTTTGTGGGTAGAAGAGTTGAGACCAGATCAACGAGATCCTAGAATGCTAATGGAGAATTGTCCCCAATAGGTAGTGGCATGTCTAAAGGATCTCCCATGGGTAGGAGAGATGGTAGGTGGGGTGAGATAGATTTCTCTTTTGGTGGAGGAGAAGGCAATGATGATTCTCTAGTAGGTGGGAGAGTTAATATTATTGATTGTTCGGTAGGTTGCAAGGTAGACGGTGAAACTTGAGCATTAGCACAAATCGTGGACTCATCCGTGAGTGAAGGGGGGGTGAAGGGGACTCCTCTGAGGGCAAAGGAGTGGAAGAGGTATGCTCCTCTATGGGTAGAGGAACTCGTGCCAAAATTTCCTCAATAAATGGAATAGGTGGAAATTGAGGAATAGTTGGTATGATATCAAAAACAGTGATGAGGTTCATCAATCCTCTCCATTAATAATGTTAATCCATGGCTGGTGTCCGATGGCTATATGCATTAAGAGAAGAAGATATTTGGAAAACAACTCCTTTAAACACAAACCAAACTTGCATAAAATAAATCACACTTGCAAAAATTTAAAGGCACACTTGCAGAAATAAATTTTACATGAAATAAATCACACTTGCATGAAGGAAATCAAACTTGTAGGAAATAAAAACACACTTGCATAAATTGAAATTGTTGAATTGGAAATAAACATAATTAAACAAAACACCTGCAGGTTCACAACAGACTGAATTTTCACAATACAAAGATAAAAACAATACAACAGAATGAATTACAGACAAATAAATAAACATAAATATAAATATACAGATCCATCTTCCTTGAAATGAGTGGCCAACTCATTCCTTGGAAGAGGATTTAAATCATACTTCCGGGATTTTAAAACTACATAATATTTGAGAGGAAAGAACATATCTTTATTTCTTGGGAGAAAGAATTACATATATCAAGTGTGGAAGGTTACATTTATAATTCAAGCATTCAACCAACTCTTTATTTTAGGAAATACAATTTGATCTTATCTTTATTCCAATCCTAACAACTAAGATCTTCATCTCCACAAAATATAGAGAGATATATTATAAGAGTCATCCAAATGTGCCCCCTGCTCATTTTGTGGCTAACTCCCTTTCATTCTTTCCTTCTATTGTGCCTCAGTCATAAATTTTTACTTTTTAGGCACTCAAAACCTTCTGGAAATGGCACCATTGGATAGATCTCTTTCTCAAATTTCCAGAAAGGTAAATTTTTCCTCCTAACTCCACGTATTTTTCAAGTTATGGCTCAGTGGAGTTTTGGTGGGAAATTTTTCCCTAGAAGGCCCACAGCCAATCAGGAGCTGCCACGTGTCCAAGGGCGAAAAAACACCAAGTGACCCGAAGGAAAAAATGGTCAGGAAGGGCCCGCACCCAATCAGAATGTGCCATGTGGCACCTGGAGTGGTGGAGCATGGGGAAAATTTGAAAAATGTTCCAAAGACCAAACGGGTAAAAATTCAAACTTTTTGCCCGCCGATCCGATTTTGGCCTGTTTTTGCCCTAAAACTTCAAATCGCCATAACTTTCGATCAGAGCTGGATTTTCTTGTTCTTTATATCAATGGAAAGATGGTGAAATTCTCTACAAGATTCCATGGTCAATTTTGAATTTTGGTTTAGTTTGGAGGAGAAAATCAAAAACACTTTTGGTATGTGCTGCCCATGGGCCAACCGACATTTCAACAACCAATTTTAATGCAAAATGGGTCGCATTCTTCTCCAGCATGGTCAAAAATGTCAAGGCATGGGTTTGTAAGGACCTCCATGTTGTTTTTAATGCATTTTGGTCAATGGGGAATGGCTCCCACGTTTTTTCACGTTTTCTCTCTCCTAGGCTCGACCCATGCACTGTAAAAGCTAGATTTGGCTCATTTTTCAAAGGTGGAACACTTTTTTGCACAAAAAGCTTCTATTTTCACCTTCAACAAGTGATTTTGGAAGTATCAGACCTTCCAGGGATTGTAACAGGTTTTTCTACCTCTTTGGTGTTGGAATACAAGGATTTTGATGTTGAAAATCACAATGCAGGCTCTGTGAATGCTTTCAGTCCTTTGTATGTGTTGTTTGCTTCATTTCAAACCCTTGATTACAGACTTATCAACCTGTGCATGATGTTTTATGTTGCAATTTCTGATTTGTGTCAATTTTCATGAGCAAGAAGTGCTCACCACTCCTTTGGTGTATCACCCTTATTAGTTTAGTTTCAATTTTTGCATTTCTTATCCCTGTCTCCTTGCAATTAGGATAAAATTAGGATCTGAACCTCTGCAGTTGTGCAAATAATAGATCTAATCAGAGGAGTTTGAGGAACCAACCTCTAATCTAGAGATTCCTCTCTCATTTTACAAGTCCCACACTTGGAGAGAGGTTTCAATGTTGTGCAATCACATTGGATGCCTAAAACATCAACTTAGAAACCTGATTTGCATCCAGGGGTGCTGCTGATTTGCAACAATAGTTTTGGCACACGGTGGGACCTTAGAGGTCTTCCACTTCATATTTTGTAGGTTGGTGTGTTCCTGTGAAGATTTCAGCCTTTGGAGGCACTTGCAAACACATCTGGCGACTCCATCTGATCAGCAACCCATTTCTGAAGTTGCAGACCTATTTTTCATCCATTTCCATCCATTATTCTTTCCATCTCTTTCATTCTTTTCCATTCCATGAAGTTGTGCAATCATGACTTCATTTCCATCATGGAACTCACATTTACAACAGCAGCAATGTTTCCCACCTCCAACATGTTTTTTAAATCCTCCAAATCAGCATTTTGAACAAATTCAAAATCAGCATACATACCCATATGAGCAGCAATGCCAAAATCAGTTTGGCTATGGAGCTTTCCAAGAGCAAGGGTGTGCATACAATGAAGACAATCAGATGCAAGATGCTGGTCTATTGGAGAAAATCTAAAAGATGGAGGTAAACATGGTGCAATCCAGGGCTCAAGCACAAATGAAAGCATTTGGAATCGGTTGTGGAGCACCCTGTCCATGGGTGGGACCTTTCCCAAGGCATTACAGCCCTCAAGAGAAGCTTGACTTCATGATTGCAATGCTGCCATTGCTTGCAAAGTGGATTGAAGGAATAGAGGTGTATGAGAGGAGTATTCAACAACCTTGTCAATGGGTAAGCACACCATCTCATGCCTTTTCTTTTCCTCTTTCCCAATCTGTTTTATCTCAGCAGTGTCAAGTTTTAAACTCTCCATCTATTGTCCCAAGTGTTGAATCCATTTCTCCACCCCTAGTCTTCCACCTCATCTCAATTCTTCTATCCTTTTCCCTTCCAAACAGTCATCCCCTCCACAAGAGCTAAATGAAACACCCTCTCCTCCAAAGAAACAAGAGGTTTTACCTCCTCCACCACCACAAAAAATTGCAAAAATCAGTCATGAAGGACAGCAAAAAGAGAAGCCAAACAAGGATGAAGAAATTCAAATTTTGAAGAGTTGGGCTCTTAAATTTGGGATGAAGAAGATCCCTTTGCTGATGAAACCTTCAGAAGAGGTTGGAGTTAAAGAACAAATGGTGGTCAGGACTGATTTTTGTTGCAGCAGAAGAAGAGCAAAAAGGAGTTGCAGATCAGCAATCAATTTGTTTAATATAGTGTCCATGTTGGCACCCTATTTGAAGGAAATGCTGATCCAATTCAAATTGCAAAAATCAGTCATGAGGGACAGCAAGAGGAAGGAGAAGCTGCTCCAAATCCAAAAGAAGAGGAGCACATTCCAGCTATGGGGGAGAAAAGTGCAGATCCAAAGGCTTTGAGCACAAAGCAGGTTATAGAAGAACCTTCAGTTCTTCTCTCTACTTCATCTCTCTCAAGTTCTAGTACTGAAGAAGAGTTTGATCCCTCAAACTCAATGCTGGAGGATGAAAGAAACCATGGTGATCAAGTTGCAGATCAAGAGAACGCCATGGGAGAGGTTGAACATTTGCAGCAGGACAGCAATGAGGTAGTTTACCTGTCTGATTTGGAGGACTGTTTTGATGAAGAAGAACCGGTTGAGTTTCCACCATTCTCTCTTTCATCATCCATCTTCCAAACACAAGAGCCTGCTGTCATGGAGGAGAGTATTCATTTGCAGCAGCCTGCATCTTATAGAAGCTCTTTGGAACCAAGATTGGAAGATTTTAATCTTTCATGTCCTTCATTGGAGGAAGAGAAAGGGCAGAAGGGTTCTACCATTGCTTCCACACCATCCATTCAAGGTCTACAAGAGAACTCCATTCTTGGAATTGAAAATCAGAATTATGGGCATACTCAATGGATCAGACCTTGCCCAATCAGGTATTTGGCTTCATTGGAGCCAAAGGAGAAGCCACAACCAGTCATGCTTGCTTCTAAGCATGAGGATGAGCTGCAAAGTTCCAAGGATCAGCTGTCATACCTCTCAATCCAAATGCAGAGCAACTAAAAGAGGTATTGGATTTGTTTTTAGTTGACACCTTGCTAATTTGGGTAGAAGACCAACTTCTTGTTGATTTTCCACTCATCCAATCAGCCATACTCAGCTCCAAATCATTTGCATGGCTGCCAATTTTGAAGAAAGGAAGCTATTTTGCACAACCAGTTGCAGGGTTCGTTTAGCTCACCTTTGCTTCCAGTTAGAGTAGAGTAGGTAGGTTTGCTTTCAGTAGAAGAAGTGCTTGTGCACACTCTGCATGTTCCATTTGGAGCATGTATGATTTTCAGTTTGTACATAGTTTTGGTGCTGCTGGTTTCACTCTTGCATAGTTCGTTTTGATGGCATTTTGGTGGGAACAACTCCATGTCCAGTGGGATTCAAGCGGTTCAGAGGGAAGTTTTCAAAGTTCAGATCAGTTTTCAGGCTACTACTCATGACTCCATGCCCAATGGATTGCTTCAGGCTACTGATCATTCATCCAGCAGGTAGATGACCCCTCTGAGTCGCCAAAATTGTTATCCAAATGTGCCCCCTGCTCATTTTGTGGCTAACTCCCTTTCATTCTTTCCTTCTATTGTGCCTCAGTCATAAATTTTTACTTTTTAGGCACTCAAAACCTTTTGGAAATGACACCATTGGATAGAGCTCTTTCTCAAACTTTCTAGAAAGGTAAATTTTTCCTCCTAACTCCACGTATTTTTCAAGTTATGGCTCGGTGGAGTTTTTGTGGGAAATTTTCCCTTGACCAATCGGGTCGCCACGTGTCCAAGGGCGAAAAAACACCAAGCGACCGAAGGAAAAAATGGTCAGGAAGGGCCGCGCCCAATCAAAATGTGCCATGTGGCACCTAGAGTGGTGGAGCATGGGGAAAATTTGAAAAATGTTCCAAAGACCAAACGGGTAAAAATTCAAACTTTTTGCCCGCCGATCCGATTTTGGCCTATTTTTGCCCTAAAACTTCAAATCGCCATAACTTTCGATCCAGAGCTCAGATTTTCATGTTCTTTATATCAATGGAAAGATGGTGAAATTCTCTATAAGATTCCATGGTCAATTTTGAATTTTGGTTTAGTTTGGAGGGAGAAAATCAAAAATGCTTCAGTACGTGCCCATGGGCCAGAATCGACGTTTCAACAACCAATTTTAATGCAAAATGGGTCGCATTCTTCTCAGCATGGTCAAAAATGTTCGGGGCATGGGTTTGTAAGGACCTCCATGCTATTTTTAATGCATTTTGGTCAATGGGAATGGCTCCCACATTTTTCACATTTTCTCTCTCTGGGCTCGACCCATACCTTTGTAAAAGCAGATTTGGCTCATTTTTCAAAGGGTGGAACACTTTTTTGCACAGCAAGCTTCTGTTTTCACCTTCAACAAGTGATTTTGCAAGTATCGGACCTTCAGGGGATTGTAATGAGTTTTCTACCTCTTTGGTGTTGGAATACAAGGATTTTGATGTTGAAAATCACAATGCGAGGCTCTGTGAATGCTTTCGAGTCCTTTGTATGTGTTGTTTGCTTCATTTCAAACTCTTGATTCTGACTTATCAACCTTTGTGCATGATGTTTTATGTTGCAATTTCTGATTTGTGTCAATTTGCATGAGCAAGAAGTGCTCACCACTCCTTTGGTGTATCACCCTTATTAGTTTAGTTTTAATTTTTGCATTTCTTATCCCTGTCTCCTTGCAAATTAGGATAAAATTAGGATCTGAACCTCTGCAGTTGTGCAAATAATAGATCTAATCAGAGGAGTTTGAGGAACCAGCCTCTAATCTGGAGATTCCTCTCTCATTTTACAAGTCCCACACTTGGAGAGAGGTTTCAATGTTGTGCAATCACACTGGATGCCTAAAACATCAACTTAGAAACCTGATTTGCATCCAGGGGTGCTGCTGATTTGCAACAACAATAGTTTTGGCACATGCCGGTGGGACCTTAGAGGTCTTCCACTTCATCTTTTGTAGGTTGGTGTGTTCCTGTGAAGATTTCAGCCTTTGGAGGCACTTGCTGCAAACACATCTGGTGACTCCATCGATCAAGCAACCATTTACGAAGTTGCGAGACTATTTTTCATCCATTTCCATCCATTATTCTTTCCATCTCTTTCATTCTTTTCCATTCCATGAAGTTGTGCAATCATGACTTCATTTCCATCATGGAACTCACATTTACAATAGCAGCAATGTTTCCCACCTCCAACATGTTTTTTAAATCCTCCAAATCAGCATTTTGAACAAATTCAAAATCAGCATACATACCCATACCCATATGAGCAATGCCAAAATCAGTTTGGCTATGGAGCTTTCCAAGAGCAAGGGTGTGCATACAATGAAGACAATCAGATGCAAGATGCTGGTCTGTTGGAGAAAATCCAAAAGATGGAGGTAAACATGGTGCAATCCAGGGCTCAAGCACAAATGAAAGCATTTGGAATCGGTTGTGGAGCACCCTGTCCATGGGTGGGACCTTTCCCAAGGCATTACAGCCCTCAAGAGAAGCTTGACTTCATGATTGCAATGCTGCCATTGCTTGCAAAGTGGATTGAAGGAATAGAGGTGTATGAGAGGAGTATTCAACAACCTTGTCAATGGGTAAGCACACCATCTCATGCCTTTTCTTTTCCTCTTTCCCAATCTGTTTTATCTCAGCAGTGTCAAGTTTTAAACTCTCCATCTGTTGTCCCAAGTGTTGAATCCATTTCTCCACCCCCTAGTCTTCCACCTCATCTCAATTCTTCTATCCTTTTCCCTTCCAAATAGTCATCCCCTCCACAAGAGCTAAATGAAACACCCTCTCCTCCAAAGAAACAAGAGGTTTTACCTCCTCCACCACCACAAAAAATTGCAAAAATCAGTCATGAAGGACAGCAAAAAGAGAAGCCAAACAAGGATGAAGAAATTCAAATTTTGAAGAGTTGGGCTCTTAAATTTGGGATGAAGAAGATCCCTTTGCTGATGAAACCTTCAGAAGAGGTTGGAGTTAAAGAACAAATGGTGGTCAGGACTGATTTTGTTGCAGCAGAAGAAGAGCAAAAAGGAGTTGCAGATCAGCAATCAATTTGTTCAGAATATAGTGTCCATGTTGGCACCCTATTTGAAGGAAATGTTGATCCAATTCAAATTGCAAAAATCAGTCATGAGGGACAGCAAGAGGAAGGAGAAGCTGCTCCAAATCCAAAAGAAGAGGAGCACATTCCAGTTGTGGGGAGAAAAGTGCAGATCAAAGGCTTTGAGCACAAAGCGGGTTATAGAAGAACCTTCAGTTCTTCTCTCTACTTCATCTCTCTCAAGTTCTAGTCTTGAAGAAGAGTTTGATCCCTCAAACTCAATCTTTGGAGGATGAAAGAAACCATGGTGATCAAGTTGCGAGATCAAGAGAATGCCATGGGAGAGGTTGAACATTTTGCAGCAGGACAAGCAATGAGGGTAGTTTTACCTTCGATTTGGAGGATTGTTTTGATGAAGAAGAAGAACCGGTTGAGTTTCCACCATTCTCTCTTTCATCATCCATCTTCCAAACACAAAGAGCTCTTTGTCATGGAGGAGAGTATTCATTTGCAGCAGCCTGCATCTTATAGAAGCTCTTTGGAACCAAGATTGGAAGATTTTAATCTTTCATGTCCTTCATTGGAGGAAGAGAAAGGGCAGAAGGGTTCTACCATTGCTTCCACACCATCCATTCAAGGTCTACAAGAGAACTCCATTCTTGGAATTGAAAATCAGAATTATGGGCATACTCAATGGATCAGACCTTGCCCAATCAGGTATTTGGCTTCATTGGAGCCAAAGGAGAAGCCACAACCAGTCATGCTTGCTTCTAAGCATGAGGATGAGCTGCAAAGTTCCAAGGATCATTGTCATACCTCTCAATCCAAATGCAGAGCAACTAAAAGAGGTATTGGATTTGTTTTTAGTTGACACCTTGCTAATTTGGGTAGAAGACCAGCTTCTTGTTGATTTTCCACTCATCCAATCAGCCATACTCAGCTCCAAATCATTTGCATGGCTGCCAATTTTGAAGAAAGGAAGCTATTTTGCACAACCAGTTGTAGGGTTCATTTAGCTCACCTTTGCTTCCAGTTAGAGTAGAGTAGGTAGGTTTGCTTTCAGTAGAAGAAGTGCTTGTGCACACTCTGCATGTTCCATTTGGAGCATGTATGATTTTTAGTTTGTACATAGTTTTGGTGCTGCTGGTTTCGCTCTTGCACAGTTCGTTTTGATGGCATTTTGGTGGGAACAACTCCATGTCCAGTGGGATTCAAGCGGTTCAGAGGGAAGTTTTCAAAGTTCAGATCATTTTTCAGGCTACTACTCATGACTCCATGCCCAATGGATTGCTTCAGGCTACTGATCATTCATCCAGTAGGTAGATGACCCCTCTGAGTCACCAAAATTGTTATCCAAATGTGCCCCCTGCTCATTTTGTGGCTAACTCCCTTTCATTCTTTCCTTCTATTGTGCCTCAGTCATAAATTTTTACTTTTTAGGCACTCAAAACCTTTTGGAAATGGCACCATTGGATAGAGCTCTTTCTCAGCTTTCCAGAAAGGTAAATTTTTCCTCCTAACTCCACGTATTTTTCAAGTTATGGCTCAGTGGAGTTTTGGTGGGAAATTTTTCCCTAGAAATTGCCACGTGTCCAAGGGCGAAAAAACACCAAGCGACCCGAAGGAAAAAATGGTCAGGAAGGGCCAACCCAATCAAAATGTGCCATGTGGCACGGTGAGAGCATGGGAAAATTTGAAAAATGTTCCAAAGACCAAACGGGTAAAAATTCAAACTTTTTGCCCGCCGATCCGATTTTGGCCTGTTTTTGCCCTAAAACTTCAAATCGCCATAACTTTCGATCCAGAGCTGGATTTTCACGTTCTTTATATCAATGGAAAGATGGTGAAATTCTCTACAAGATTCCATGGTCAATTTTGAATTTTGGTTTAGTTTGGAGGGAGAAAATCAAAAAACACTTCTGGTACGCGCCCATGGACAGAACTGACGTTTCAACAACCAATTTTAATGCAAAATGGGTCGCATTCTTCTCCAGCATGGTCAAAAATGTTAGGGCATGGGTTTGTAAGGACCTCCATGCTATTTTTAATGCATTTTGGTCAATGGGGAATGGCTCCCACATTTTTTCACGTTTTCTCTCTCCTGGGCTCGACCCATGCACTGTAAAAGCCAGATTTGGCTCATTTTTCAAAGGGGGAACACTTTTTGCACAGCAAGCTTCTGTTTTCACCTTCAACAAGTGATTTTGGAAGTATCAGACCTTCCAGGGATTGTAACAGTTTTTCTGCCTCTTTGGTGTTGGAATACAAGGATTTTGATGTTGAAAATCACAATGCAGGCTCTGTGAATGCTTTTGAGTCCTTTGTATGTGTTGTTTGCTTCATTTCAAACCTTGATTACAACTTATCAACTTTGTGCATGATGTTTTATGTTGCAATTTCTGATTTGTGTCAATTTGCATGAGCAAAAATGTTCACCACTCCTTTGGTGTATCACCCTTATTAGTTTAGTTTCAATTTTTGCATTTCTTATCCCTGTCTCCTTGCAATCTAGGATAAAATTAGGATCTAAACCTCTGCAGTTGTGCAAATAATAGATCTAATCAGAGGAGTTTGAGGAACCAGCCTCTAATCTGGAGATTCCTCTCTCATTTTACAAGTCCCACACTTGGAGAGAGGTTTCAATGTTGTGCAATCACACTGGATGCCTAAAACATCAACTTAGAAACCTGATTTGCATCCAGGGGTGCTGCTGATTTGCATTTGCAACATAGTTTTGGCACGCCGGTGGGACCTTAGAGGTCTTCCACTTCATCTTTTGTAGGTTGGTGTGTTCCTGTGAAGATTTCAGCCTTTGGAGGCACTTGCAAACACATCTGGCGACTCCATCTGATCAGCAACCCATTTTTGAAGTTGCAGACACTATTTTCATCCATTTCCATCCATTATTCTTTCCATCTCTTTCATTCTTTTCCATTCCATGAAGTTGTGCAATCATGACTTCATTTCCATCATGGAACTCACATTTACAACAGCAGCAATGTTTCCCACCTCCAACATGTTTTTTAAATCCTCCAAATCAGCATTTTGAACAAATTCAAAATCAGCATACATACCCATATGAGCAGCAATGCCAAAATCAGTTTGGCTATGGAGCTTTCCAAGAGCAAGGGTGTGCATACAATGAAGACAATCAGATGCAAGATGCTGGTCTGTTGGAGAAAATCCAAAAGATGGAGGTAAACATGGTGCAATCCAGGGCTCAAGCACAAATGAAAGCATTTGGAATCGGTTGTGGAGCACCCTGTCCATGGGTGGGACCTTTCCCAAGGCATTACAGCCCTCAAGAGAAGCTTGACTTCATGATTGCAATGCTGCCATTGCTTGCAAAGTGGATTGAAGGAATAGAGGTGTATGAGAGGAGTATTCAACAACCTTGTCAATGGGTAAGCACACCATCTCATGCCTTTTCTTTTCCTCTTTCCCAATCTGTTTTATCTCAAGCAGTGTCAAGTTTTAAACTCTCCATCTATTGTCCCAAGTGTTGAATCCATTTCTCCACCCCCTAGTCTTCCACCTCATCTCAATTCTTCTGTCCTTTTCCCTTCCAAACAGTCATCCCCTCCACAAGAGCTAAATGAAACACCCTCTCCTCCAAAGAAACAAGAGGTTTTACCTCCTCCACCACCACAAAAAATTGCAAAAATCAGTCATGAAGGACAACAAAAAGAGAAGCCAAACAAGGATGAAGAAATTCAAATTTTGAAGAGTTGGGCTCTTAAATTTGGGATGAAGAAGATCCCTTTGCTGATGAAACCTTCAAAAGAGGTTGGAGTTAAAGAACAAATGGTGGTCAGGACTGATTTTGTTGCAGCAGAAGAAGAGCAAAAAGGAGTTGCAGATCAGCAATCAATTTGTTCAGAATATAGTGTCCATGTTGGCACCCTATTTGAAGGAAATGCTGATCCAATTCAAATTGCAAAAATCAGTCATGAGGGACAGCAAGAGGAAGGAGAAGCTGCTCCAAATCCAAAAGAAGAGGAGCACATTCAGTTAGTGTGGGGAGAAAAGTGTAGATCCAAAGGCTTTGAGCACAAAGCAGGTTATAGAAGAACCTTCAGTTCTTCTCTCTACTTCATCTCTCTCAAGTTCTAGTACTGAAGAAGAGTTTGATCCCTCAAACTCAATGCTGGAGGATGAAAGAAACCATGGTGATCAAGTTGCAGATCAAGAGAATGCCATGGGAGAGGTTGAACATTTGCAGCAGGACAGTAATGAGGTAGTTTACCTGTCTGATTTGGAGGATTGTTTTGATGAAGAAGAACCGGTTGAGTTTCCACCATTCTCTCTTTCATCATCCATCTTCCAAACACAAGAGCCTGTTGTCATGGAGGAGAGTATTCATTTGCAGCAGCCTGCATCTTATAGAAGCTCTTTGGAACCAAGATTGGAAGATTTTAATCTTTCATGTCCTTCATTGGAGGAAGAGAAAGGGCAGAAGGGTTCTACCATTGCTTCCACACCATCCATTCAAGGTCTACAAGAGAACTCCATTCTTGGAATTGAAAATCAGAATTATGGGCATACTCAATGGATCAGACCTTGCCCAATCAGGTATTTGGCTTCATTGGAGCCAAAGGAGAAGCCACAACCAGTCATGCTTGCTTCTAAGCATGAGGATGAGCTGCAAAGTTCCAAGGATCAGCTGTCATACCTCTCCAATCCAAATGCAGAGCAACTAAAAGAGGTATTGGATTTGTTTTTAGTTGACACCTTGCTAATTTGGGTAGAAGACCAGCTTCTTGTTGATTTTCCACTCATCCAATCAGCCATACTCAGCTCCAAATCATTTGCATGGCTGCCAATTTTGAAGAAAGGAAGCTATTTTGCACAACAGATTACGTAGGTTCATTTAGCTCACCTTTGCTTCCAGTTAGAGTAGAGTAGGTAGGTTTGCTTTCAGTAGAAGAAGTGCTTGTGCACACTCTGCATGTTCCATTTGGAGCATGTATGATTTTTAGTTTGTACATAGTTTTGGTGTTGCTGGTTTCACTCTTGCACAGTTCGTTTTGATGGCATTTTGGTGGGAACAACTCCATGTCCAGTGGGATTCAAGCGGTTCAGAGGGAAGTTTTCAAAGTTCAGATCAGTTTTCAGGCTACTACTCATGACTCCATGCCCAATGGATTGCTTCAGGCTACTGATCATTCATCCAGCAGGTAGATGACCCCTCTGAGTCACCAAAATTGTTATCCAAATGTGCCCCCTGCTCATTTTGTGGCTAACTCCCTTTCATTCTTTCCTTCTATTGTGCCTCAGTCATAAATTTTTACTTTTTAGGCACTCAAAACCTTCTGGAAATGGCACCATTGGATAGAGCTCTTTCTCAGCTTTCCAGAAAGGTAAATTTTTCCTCCTAACTCCACGTATTTTTCAAGTTATGGCTCAGCGGAGTTTTGGTGGGAAATTTTTCCTAGAAGGCCCGCAGCCAATCAGGAGCTGCCACGTGTCCAAGGGCGAAAAAACACCAAGCGACCCGAAGGAAAAAATGGTCAGGAAGGGCCCGCGCCCAATCAGAACGTGCCATGTGGCACCTAGAGTGGAGCGTGGGGAAAATTTGAAAAATGTTCCAAAGACCAAACGGGTAAAAATTCAAACTTTTTGCCCGCCGATCCGATTTTGGCCTATTTTTGCCCTAAAACTTCAAATCGCCATAACTTTCGATCCAGAGCTCGGATTTTCACGTTCTTTATATCAATGGAAATATGGTGAAATTATCTACAAGATTCCATGGTCAATTTTGAATTTTGGTTTAGTTTGGAGGGAGAAAATCAAAAATGCTTCTGGTACGCGCCCATGGACAGAACTGATGTTTCAACAACCAATTTTAATGCAAAATGGGTCGCATTCTTCTCCAGCATGGTCAAAAATGTCAGGGCATGGGTTTGTAAGGACCTCCATGTTGTTTTTAATGCATTTTGGTCAATGGGGAATGGCTCCCACATTTTTTCACATTTTCTCTCTCAGGCTCGACCCATACCTTTGTAAAAGCAGATTTGGCTCATTTTTCAAAGGGTGGAACACTTTTTGCACAACAAGCTTTGTTTTCACCTTCAACAAGTGATTTTGGAAGTATCAGACCTTTTAGGGATTGTAACAGGTTTTTCTACCTCTTTGGTGTTGGAATACAAGGATTTTGATGTTGAAAATCACAATGCAGGCTCTGTGAATGCTTTCAGTCCTTTGTATGTGTTGTTTGCTTCATTTCAAACCTCTTGATTATAGCTTATCAACCTGTGCATGATGTTTTATGTTGCAATTTCTGATTTGTGTCAATTTGCATGAGCAAGAAGTGCTCACCACTCCTTTGGTGTATCACCCTTATCAGTTTAGTTTCAATTTTTACATTTCTTATCCCTGTCTCCTTGCAATCTAGGATAAATTAGGATTCGAACCTCTACAATTGTGTAAATAATAGATCTAATCAAAGGATTTTGAGGAACCGGTTTCAATGTTGTGCAATCACACCTTTGGATGCCCGAAACATCAACTTAGAAACCTGATTTACATCCGGGGTGCTACGATTTGTAACAATAAATACCTTTCCCAAATTTTCCATTTGACTTTGTTCTTTTTTATTGTGGAACTTTTAATGCTTGTCTGATACGTTTTTCCCTCGAACTCCAGTTCACTAAAAGTTATATTTATATTCGTTGGTAAAACATGTAGCAAATATGAATGAGATTTTTTTAAACACATTTCTATGAACAAAAACCTCTCTCATATTTTTCATTTGAATTTATGTTTCTGTTTATGGAACTTTTAGTGCTCGTTTGATACACTTTTTCCTCGGACTACAACTCACTAAAAGTTATATTTCTCTTCATTAATAAAACTTATAGTAAATCTAAATGAGGTTTTTGTTAAACACATTACTATGAGTAAAAATTTCTCTCGATTTTCCATTTGAATTTTCTATTTCGTTTATGGAACTTTTAGTGCTTTTCCTCGCAACTCATTGAAAGCTAGATTTATCTTCATTGGTAAAACATGTAGAAAATCAAAATGAGGTTTTTGTTAAACACGTTTCTATGAGTAAAAACCTCTCTCATATTTCCCATTGAATTATCTGATTTTTCACAATTCCTCAAAAATTGTCATTCGTTGATGCAGGTTCTGGAGCTAATGTTACTCTATTGATGCAAGTTCGAAGCTAACTCCAATGGTTCTAGAGCTAACGTTACTTTGTTGATGTAGGTTTAGAAGATAAATTCAATGGTTTTGGAGCTAACATTACACGTTCCAGAGCTAACTCCAATAGTTCGGAGCTAACCTTACTGAGTTCTAGAGCTAACTGCGAGTTACGAAGCTAACTCTACACGTTCCAGAGCTAACTAAAACAACTATTAATTTTTCATGCGATCTCAGATTGAGATGATTATTTTTTTAACTTACATGATTTTTTGAGAGGAATCTAAATATGAAATCATATTTGAGTTAGATTTACTTTTCATGATCAATTCCATTTTCTCGATACTAGCATTATCTTTCCTTTATGGCTGTATACACAAGACTTTGCATCTTTTCCCAAATAATCAATAGAATTATTCAACAAGATAGATAAACAAATATTTATAAAGAATGAAAAAGATATATATCATATATTTTATCTTAAGAAAACTATAAGTTCCTATATTACATTTAAATCCACTTTCAAAGGTAACTTGGAAGGAAAAAATAATGGTAACTTATGGCCTCATCAAACAACGTGAACTTCACGGACATTACTATCATTAGTTGAAGGTTCACCAATTTGATTAGATGATGGTATATGGTTAGGGAATGAATTCTTAAATATATGCAAGTTCTAATTTGTCGGTGCGTTCGGGTTGTCAGATGAGATCTCCATTATCTAAAATTTCTGGATAATGTTCTTAAAAGTTATGTAATTACGATCCACTATGGCCTTTTATGTGGTGATAATTACAATAGTCATGTTCCTTATACCATGCGGTCATAGGATGAGTGGGATCAAAACCAGTATGAGGTTTTATGGGGGTAGTGCAATGGCTCCAACTTTAAAAAGCTTTTCCAAAACTAAAGAATAGGGCTCTCCAATTGGAGTGTACTTTCAGTGTTCCCGCTAGAACTAAAAAGTCTAAACAGGGAAATATTGGAGGAAGGTTTGGCTTGATTAGATGGATGAGATGGACAGCTTTAAGAACTACCACGTTGGTAGATCCTTTGGCTTTTGAATAATTATTTTGGGGTTTTGAAGATGAATAAGAATCATTTGATTTGAACGTGGTGTTCTTGTTTCATAATTGGATTTTATTTTCTTCAATGGCACAAATTTCTAGCTTTTGTGCCATGGTAAATGCTTTATCAAAGGTACAAAAGGTTTATACCTACAGAGTTGGTGAGATGTGTCTAGCACAAGCTCTAGTGAACAACTCTATAAGTTTAGCTTTAGGTAACTAAAAGCGTCAATTGGTTTATAAAACTTCACTAGTGAGCAACGAAATCTACGATAGATTCGTAATCATTTGTCATGTCGAATATAGGTCCATCATGGTGACTTTTAAACTACATTGATTAAGAAGTGGTCCAGGAATGCTTGAGCCACTTAGTTAAAGGAGTAGATGGAATGTGTAGATAAAATGTTATACCAATCTAAGTTGGGTCCTATCGAGGATATGGGGAATGTTTGTAGGAGTAAAGCATCGTCATGGGCAATTAGATATCACCCTTGTTTGAATGACTGCAAGTGTTGTTGCGGGTCTTCTTTTTTGTTGAAATGGTTGAAGTTGGACATTTCCTAATGCATGGGGTATGGGTGAATAGGAATAGATGGATGAATAGGCTCATTATAGATTTCACCATAAGTTAAGGAGTTGCGAGAGCTGAAACCGATGCTTCTAGTGTCTGCATGTTTTCCATCATCATTATAATGAGGTCATTGGTTGGTTATGAGGAATGGGTGCCTCTGCAAAGTAAAGTAGGTTGATGATGGGTGTATGATGTGGATGGCATCCCAATACATGGGGGTGTTGAATATGAAAACCATGAAGGGGGATAGATACAGGAGGAAGATACCCCGAATAAGCGATAGACGAGATTGGGGGTTATTAGTGATGTGTGTAAATAGGTGGAGTGGTCATAATGACTCTCATAGTAATTAGTGGTAGAGACTATGGGATGGAAAGGACAAGGTTTTGGAAGGGGATGTGGGTTGCCAACACCATGGGTGGTTGTGATGTAATTACTACATACAAGGTAAAGGAGGCGAGATGGGGCCATACTTAAGACGATTGGTGAAGGGATGGTTGACACCATAGGTAATATAGATGTCATTAGTGTAGTAGTTATAGTGGATGTGGGACCTAGCTAAGAGACCACAGGGGTAAAGTGGATGAGGGTAGCGTCGAGTTAGTGGTAGTTGATGCGAAGTGGGGGCGAGGGTAGGAGGGATAGATACATGCATGTCATATATTAGTTGTCTTGAGGAGTCTCTAATAAATAAGTGGGTAAGATTTTTTATCGTAGGGCCATGGGATTAAGTCGAGTCTTGTGAACTCCTCATCGGTAGAAATGGTGATAGGTGAGTTGGATTCAAAGGTGATAGGATGAAGGCGACGATAGGCTAGGTGGTACTAGCTAACGGTTGGCATGGAATACAAGGGTGTTAGTTTGTCTATGAGTCAACACCATGTGAATTAGTGTATATCAAAGTTAATCTGTACTCCTTAAATGACATGGAGATCAAAAAAATGGAAAAGAAGAGATCTTTGGTAGGTGGTCTTGGTCGAGTGTATCAATTAAAAATCAAAATAGGGAACTAACGCTGATTAAGGTGACCGATGATGGCTAAAGAGGACCAATGATGGTTACAGTAACCAATATCGATTCATTGTGGGAAACCACAAGTTTGAGAAAATGAATCGAAATGATGAAAATGAAAAGGGGAAACTATACTTGACAATGATATCAGAATGTTGGGAATATGATGATGTCCTGAGGACTACAAATAGAAAAGAAAAGGTGATGAAATTTGTTTTGGGTAAAATAACCAAAAGATTTGTAATCGACACCGTTCGGTGTAAACCGATGATGGTCGATTGGAACCGATGCGATCGTTGGGTGACACGATTCTTATGAAATATGAAGAAATGAAGAAAAATGGATTTTGTGAATTAAATCAAATGAAGAATCAACCCAAAAGATCTAAGAATGATAATATGAGGCCCGACACACTCAGAAATAGTTGGAATACTCCAACTATGATGGTGGAGTGTGAAAGGAAGAAGAAAATGAAGAAACGTAGCCTCACAACTCAAAACACAATTCAGGAAAAAAAAACACATAATCCTACAAGTGAATTTTATGTTTCTTTAGCTTATGCTATTTAAGACTGACTTGTGAATTTAGAACAAAGTTTTTTTGGTTGGGAAGGCATCCTATGAAGAGGAAAATTCTAAAAGGGAGGTTTCAGGTTATGTTTTGGTAGGGGCAGTCCTTTCTTTGAGGTATGACTAGACAGAGAAACCAGCTAGGTGTCCACTATCAATCCTCTGATCGTGTGATCGTTGACAGTCTCTTCCAGGTAAGATGTTGTTTAAGAAGATGTGTAAATTCAGATTTGTGTAGTTTGGCAAAGAGAGAGAAGAGAGAAAGTGCTTTCTATGGTTCAATTGTGTCAACCATCAGTTGGGCATGACTTCCAGCATATAGGTTGCCCTCAGTTTTAATGTGAGCTATGATGCAACATACAAGGATGAAATGCAATAGATTTTAGAGCCCAAATTAATAGTTATATTCGATGTAGCAAATGATGAATAGGAGAGAGGATGATTTTCACTAATGCAGAAAGAAATAAGAATGATTCTTTTTAAATGCACTAAAAGAAATGTTTCACTTAGAGCAATTAGAAAGAAGGAGCAGATTACTGAGAGAATAAGATTTAGTGAATAACGATTTAGAAATGAAACACACCGGATGTAACCTATATGAATAGAAAGGAACCCACAAACAAGGGGTCCCACCGGCATACCAAAAACTTTCACCGAATAGTTTCGTACGTATGAGCAAAATAGATAAGGTAAAGGTGAGGAGGAATACTTGTGAAATGAAGGTGGAAGGTAGAGTGTGCGTGTTCTGACTTCTCGATCCAATGTTGATTACAAGAAATTCCTTTTGGCTAGGAGGAACTACCTGAAATGTAAAACAAGACCACAAGAGGAATATTAAACAATATATGTCAGTGGACTACTTAGCATATGCTAGATCCGGGAATTGTGATTTTTCCTAGATGGTTTTCATTCCACTATTTATCAAATCAATGAACAAAAATGTGAGAAATAGAGGTCATATTTCTAACAAGTTGATTTCGATATCTCAAGTTATTAACAATATATTAGATAAAGTTGAATATAGCATGCACAATTAAATCTAATTGAGGTTAGGTGTTTGTTTTAGGTTGGGTAGGTTGGCAAGGTGGTTGGAGTAGGTCAGGGTCAGATCTCTAGTGATTCGGGTTGTTTGGATGAAGGTTATTAGGTTATTGTTATGGGAAAGATTACTAGTTACAGAGACCGACGTCGGTGTGGTATGACCGATGACGGTTTAGGGAACAGCGACGACGGTTAAGGTGACCGACGTCGGTAAAGGTGGGATGGTGGAAACTCAATAAACTTGGTTTTTAGAGCTTCTCTATGATTACCCAGAGAATAGATGGAGAATGTTGAGGTTGGTAACAGTGCTGGGAATGCTCAGAGATGTTTGGATTTGGGTATGGAGAGATGGGAGGTTGTAGTTAGTTAGGTGGATGGATTGACAAGAAGGTGGGAAATGATGGGATGCAAAGGATACTAGGACCTATAAATAGAGATAAAGAAACTGATCTAAATAAGTATAGGATGATGTAGATCAAAACATACTTACTTGTATTTGTAGACCTGGTGGGTGGGTGATGGAAATGGTTGATCTATGAAAGCTGTTGGTTAGTGTTGCAAAGCAGTGCTTCCTAGAATGTTACCATGAATGCTTATTTCATATCGGTCTTGGTGCTGATTGGGGTGTGTCTGGATGTGTGAGAGGGCTCTGGTTCATGCTTGCATGCAGATTTCTCTCTCTCCAAACTTGAATCATTCTTCCAACCTCTGAAACAAGGTTACCAAAGTGAATATATGGTAATGGATGACGGTTTATGTTAAACGGCGTTAGTTCGGGGTTAACTGACATCGGTTAAGGTGAGAAATCCTAGGTTTTCTAAAATAGCAGATCTTGGCTAGTTCTACCCATTGGTCATAGTCCAAAATGGTATTTTTCACTTAAGCAAGTGGGCATGCTATTAGAGAAAGGATAGGAATCTAATGTTAGGGTTAGACTAAGTCACAGTTAGTTATGGTAAGTAGATATTGAGTCATAGTTAGAATGAACATGCTAAGAATAGGTCCATGATGAGGTGTCTAGGTGAGGTGGTCAAGTGAGGACATTAATTTAATTAATTGTATCGAGATAATGATTATTATAAATACCATAAGGTTAATGACATGACATCAAAATGTGTCCCACATTCCGCAATGTCCTTCAATATTTGATTGAAAAAGTTGAGCTTCACTTAGACAATCCAAATGCACCCCAAAATTAAAATCTTGATATATTCAAACAACCCTTTCCTAATCACTCCCCATCCACCGATCAACCACAAACAAACATCATTCATGCTCACCATACCATCAACACCATCACTAAAACATTACCCATTCCTAATTCCATATCAACACCTATTGAATCTAAATCCACATCTATAGAACCAACATCAACATCTACCAAACCTACATCGACATCACCAAGTCCTCATCATTAGGAATACTACTGAAACCATTCTCCCATCCTTGTCACATGTTATTATTGAATCCACTTCCACACCAATCACATCTTCTAGCATAACCACACCTACGTTTATGCCTCAATTTGCAAATATAACTATGATACCTCTCGAAACATTTATGACACAAAAACCTCCGCCTAAGGCAACCATGAAACTATATTCATCCCCCATCTACAAAACCAATTATCTCTACACCAACCAATCAATCCAAAATCTACAAAATCTATAAATCTCATCAACCACATCATTCAAAATCCTCTTCCTTCATCAACATCTACCTCTACATCCACACCTAGCTCATCCAAAACTACAAAAGGACCTCATAAACAAGGTGTTTTAATTTTTAAAATCCCTTACTATACCTTCCCATAACAAATACCGTTTTCGTGGCCCTCAACATTTTCTTCCACCTCCTCCTAGAAAGGTCATTTCCACTCCTAGTAATCACCCTATCATGTCAAGACCAAGGCCTACCTACCAAGCCTCCACATTGGGCCCTCATCCTTCATCTGTATCACACCATCTAAGACTCCTAGTAAAAAAAACCCAACAAACCCATAATCAAAGTCTTACTTCCTCAAAGGATAAGATACCCAAAACTTCATTACCATCCACATCTACACCTAGGGGTGTTATGCAACTATTCTAGATGACCTCCTCCAACAATCACTTATAACATTACCACCTCCCAAACTATCTAGACCCTCGAGGATGGAAACCCGCTTGGTATGACTTCAATGTCTCTTGTGATTATCATAGACATGAGGTCATTCCATAGAGGACTATAAGGCCTTTCATCTAATCACTCAAAAAACTCGGTAATTTGGCCTTCCTTCCTTCTAAACCACACAACATCATCATCTTTGTCTAAATCTAAATAACCCATGTCTAAAATATCTCCCCATCAGTTGACACCATGTACACATAACCACTCACTCATAGAACTACAACATGATCCATCGAGCCTAAGAAAGATAAAAATTTTGTAGCCATACCTCCACCTCTAGAGTTAGTCACTTTGTCAAGATAACCCTAAAGTATCTATCTCCATAGATCCAAAGCATCTAATCAAACAATGTCACCCAAAGCCAAAAGTTTCAATACTTCTTCACCTAGCACCACCCTCATCATCCACCTTAGTACAAAAGGTCATTATCAAATAGTTACACCAAGCTCCCATCAAAATGTCATTATATGAGTTGGTGCAAACATCACCTTCCCATAAAAATCCATGATTGAAGCCCTTCAGTCAATATATGTGCCTTTAGATGATCCTTCATCTTTTTCAAAACTTTGTAGGGGCCCTTAAAGCATCCACAACCATATCATTTGAGCCATCTAAGATTCCCTCACTTAGCTAGAAAGAACATGACTTACCACTCTTTATCACCACTCAAATCAATGATGTCCTCATCAAGAAGGGTCATGATTGATGGGGGTGCAACCATCAACATTATATCATCCATTTATTTCAATCAACTTAAACTATCTCCTTCCATCATTGGTCAAACTCCAGTTTTACTATGATCCTTCAATGACACTATCGCACCCACATTAGGTACCGTTATCCTACCACTTAAAGTCGAGTTAAGACCTTACATGAACTCTTCTACATTATAGAAGGAGAGTTCCAATACAACATGTTGTTAGGATGCCCCTGGATATGCACTATGTGGTGTGTTCCTTCTACACTCCATTGTTGTCTTAAATATGAATATGAAGGTCAAATGTTCACAGTCCCCACAGATCCAAATCCCTTCGCTGATTGTTATATGACATATCACCCAAATGATGTCCTCATGCCTAAATCCACATTAGAATCATCTAATGAAGCATCTACTAGACATTCCATTCCTTCATCAAACTACCAGATGATTCCTCCCTTAGTGACATTGTACAATGCCTTATATTGGGAGTACCACCTCCTCATGCTCAACTCATCCCCTCACCTAAGACTTATGGTCACCCTGAAAAAAACCCATGTATGAGCCTAATGTAGGGGATGTTATCTCTTATGGTCCCACTTATCCCAAAAACAAACCTTATCTATGGGGGATTGATCATCCTTCATCCCATTCTATCAATCCACACCACACCATGCCTTTCACATTAGACTTCAAATCCTTAGATAATCCAGATTTTCTTATATGTACCTTCACCATTGTGCATGGAAAGGTTTTGGCCTTGGTCATTATGAACAAGGAATACATGACTTGATTGTCCAATGCTCCTTAAAACTTATGAGAAATATGGCCTAGGTTATGAGAAACCTGGCTCCGACCCATCCAAACCCACTACATCCATACATATCATTGAACTTGAACCATCATCACCTACAAACCCTAAAGATCCTATGGACATAGATGACACCATATCCATCCCACCTAACTTTTTTTTATTCAATACTATATCCTTAGGACCACTTACTTATCAATCCAAGTCACTCATCAAATCATTACCTCTTATTTGGCTAGAAATGGTTGAAGAAGATTTACCCACTATATATATCCTTCAATGTCATGATGACCAAGACATCCTTTCCCATATGGGAGCTGAGGATCACTTCTTTCAAAAATCCCTACCATTCGATACACCAACTCTCCTTAATGAATCCACCATCGACATTAACTTAGGAACCCCTCAAGATCCTCGCATAGTTAAGGTGGTCAATCACTTAATTCACAAGAACTAGATGACTTCACCTCATTTTTAGAAAAATATTATCAATCCTTTTCCTGGTCATATAGTGATATATGCCCAGAATTGATCCTAACATTTCATACACAACATCATCACATATCCTTGATGCTAAACCCGTTAAACAAAAACTTTGTAAGATGCATCCCCGTATAGCTCTCCTTGTTAAAGAAGAGTTATAACACCTTTTATCCTGCTAACTTCATCATACCCATTGACTATCCACAATGGGTCTCTAACATCATCCCCATAACCAAAGCCTTGGGAAAGTTATGCATCTACACAGACTTCAAGGATCTCAATCTTTTTTCCTAAAGATGATTTCCCTCTTCCAAATATAGATCAGCTCATTGACCTAACAACTAGCCATGAAATGCTCTCCCTTATGGATGGATTTTTGGTTATAATCAAATTCTTATCACCACCAATGATCAACATAAAACTTCCTTTATCACTCCTTGGGGAACCTTTTGTTACCATGTCATGCCATTTGGTCTTAAAAATGTAGGAGCTACTTACCAACATGCCATGACCTACATTTTTCATGACCTCATCCAAAAAACTGTTGAAGACTATGTTGATGATCTCTTAGGAAAATCAAAATCATGCAAAGATCACCTCGATGTCCTTGAATCCATCTTTACTGTCTCATTTAGTATTGCCTTCATCTCAATCCCAGTAAAAGTGTGTTTTTGGTGTTCTCACCGAAAATTTTTTAGGATTCATCATATCTATTCAAGGTATTGAAGTTGACCCAAAAAGGTTAAATCCATCATTGAAATGCCTCCTCCATCCAATCTTAAACAACTACGTAGCCTTCAAGGTAAAATAAGTCCATCGACATTTTATATCACAACTTTTTGATCATTTTCAACCATTTCATCATCTTCTCGCAAGGACGTATTTTCACTTGGGATTCTAACTATTGTAGAAATCCTTTGACAAAATTAAACAATATCTCCTATCACCACCTGTGCTCACACCTCCTCGCGAGGGGGAGCCATTTTATCTATACATATCTACTTCAGAACATGCTCTAGGAGCCATGCTCGCTCACCGTGATAACCAAGGTCATGAAAAATAGCCATATACTATATCAGTCACACACTCCATGATTATGAAACTCATTACACCGAGGTTGAAAAACTATGTTGTGCTTTATACTTTTCACCACTTCTAAATTACGTCATTATCTTCTTAATCACAAGACCTATGTCATTCACTAGCTTTAATCCACTTAAAACCATGCATTCTAAACCATATCATAGTGACCATATAACTCGATGGCTTATGCTTATGACTGAATTTGACCTGAGTTCATATCACAAAAATCCATTAAGGGCTAGGCTATTCATAGACCAGCTTGTTGATGCACCCCTTCCCGAAAATCAACTTCCTCATGAATACTTTCTAGATGAATCAATTAACAATATCGATGAATATGAATTCATCCCTATCAAAATGACCCTCTTCTTTGATGGTTCTAAATGCCAACAAGGGGGAGGATCGGTGTTGTTATCATACCTCCTGGGATATTCCTATTCCTTTATCATTTAAACTTACTTTGAATGCACTAATAACATGGTAGAGTATGAAGCTTTGATCATGGGCCTTATGACCACTATTCTCCTAGGTGTTCACATCTTAGAAATCTATGGAGACTCACAACTCATCATTAATCAAATCAAAGGAGAATACCAATGTAAAAATGAAATCTTGCAAAAATATAAAGCCAATGTTGATTTTCTCCTCGATGCCTTTTGATCATTATACCATTCAAACCATCCCATGATCTTCTAATAAATTTTATAGACACAATGGCCTCTTTAGGATCCCTCATCCCATTAGAAAATTGAAGAATCAAAAGACAACACTAAAGTATCATGGTCATTCAATGATTGGATTACCCCTCACATCAAAATGAACTCCCTCCTATCAACATTTGTTGATAATGATCCAATTGATTTGTGGTATACTCAAATCTATGACTACCTTTTGAATCTAAAATCCCATCTCGACTTATCATGTAGTGCTAAAAGATCATTCTTCAATGTGCCCCACTTTTCATCATAGGTGGTATCCTCTAAAAATATTTTTGATGGTATCTTGTTAAGGTGCCTTAAATCACATGAATCAATCAAAGAAATCGAAGAATTCCATGATGGTATTTGTGGTGGACATTTTAGTGGAAATTCCATCGCTAAACGTGTCATATGGCTAGGGTACTACTTGGCCTACTATCACTAAATATTGTTGTGCATATGTTAAGAAATGTGTCAAATGCCAACTCCATTTAGACCTTATCCATGTCCCTAGTCAAGCATTACAACCCGCTCAGGACTTATGGCCTTTCTCTCAATGGGGGTTAGACCTCATTGGTGTTATCAATCCTAAATCATCTCAACAACATCACTCCATTATCACAACACTATTGAGTACTTCACTAAATGGGTTGAAGCTATCCCTTTAACCTTGACTAAATCAAGACCTATCACCAAATTTCATATATCAATACATCATATGTCATTTTTGGTGTTCCCCATAAACTTATCATAGAAAATGGAAAATATTTTAAAATAAAGAACTTAAAATATTTGTGACACCTTCAACATCAAACTCATACTTTTCATCACCATATTATCCCCAAGAAAATGGATAGGTGAAGCCTCTAATAAAACACTTATCAAAATCCTTATGAAAATAGTAGATGATGTAGGAAGGAATTGGCATCTCCAAATCCCATTTTCTCTCTGGGCTTATTGAACTAGCATCTGTACTCCTAGAGAGCTATGCCCTATTCACTTATCTAGGCTTGAGGTTGTCCTACCTCTGAATTCCAAATTCCATCACTTCATGTATCCCTTAAAGACTTCATCCAAATGAATAATATCATCAAGACCACTTAGCACAACTTGAATTATTAGATGAAAAATGTCTAATGGCCCTCGAACATCATCAAGTCTATCAAGAAATGCATTAAAAGAGCTTATAAAAACATATTAAAGAGTGACTTTAAAATTGGTGACCTTGTACTTAAATAAAATCAAAATGTCACTACATTAGAATGGAGTAAACGTGGAAAGTTTTCCCCTAATTGGATCGGTCCATACATCATCACTCACAAGTATGGGTCAGAGTGTATCATCTTGCTTCCCTTGATGGTGAACCTGAAAAGGAACCTTTGAATGCCTTGCACTTGTGCCTTTCTATTGTTAAATGATTGATCATCATGATAGTAGTTACATCTAAGATCTTATCACTCCATCAAACCATCCATCTTATCACAGTAATGATTTGAAAGCATGTGGTTATCCATCATTATCCTAAATATACCTTAAAGATGAGCACCATGGCTTTATTCATCGCATCTTTCACTATGGACAAGTTCCTCCTTTGTAGGAACCCCTTAATCATTACACCCACCTACCTATACCAACTAAAAACATGACATGGGGCACGTGTGTGTAGGTCATATATACATCTTCTCCCCTCCTGAAATGGTCTATTAGGTCTTTCCCTCAAGCTCAAAAATGTATGTAAAATTCATTGGATGCTTCTTATAAAAAAAAAAAATACAATAGATTGATCCCTGAAGGAAACTATTCAAAATATAAAATCATTATAAAAAAAAAAAAAGTAGAATTGATCCCTTGAAGGACAACTACTAGTTAAAATCATAGACCGATCCCTGAAGGATGAATATCTGTAAAAATCAAAAGATCAAAAATTTAAAAATGTAGACCATACCCTCGAAGGATGGCTACCCATGTAAAAGGCTTCCTACATTGATCAACCTTCAAAAAATTAAAAAGTCAAAAGCATCTAAGAAAGCTTCCCACATTGATCAACTTTCCCATTATAGAAAACTTCCACATTGATCAGTTTGCTTCAAAATCAAATATGTAAATTTGGGGCATTTCCTATGAACCCGTTGAAAAGGAGAACCCTTTTTCCCACATTGATCTACACATACAAAACCCCTTTCATGTCCTAGGAAGGTACATTTATCTCATCTCTTTTTACTAAGATCTTATGTAACTACTCTATTGATAATCTCATTTAACTTTCATTATTAAAGCTACAAGTGCAAGTGCTTTTCAAATTTTCAAAACCCATCACGTATGTCTCAAATCCATAATGAGGTAATCATTCCATTTTTACCCTATCTTATTAGTCACATTTTGATAAGAATCCATTTCAAGATCACATTTTAAGTCATGTCATACATAATCATTTAGACATTCAACAACATTCTACAAACACACCATATTTTCTATCATCACATTTATCTACTTACATAAATCAAAATCCATCATACTCTAACTCATTTAAATTAAAAAATATAATACAATATCATCATAAATCATAAACACATGAAAATTAAAAGAGATATAGACCATAAACCACATCACCATCATATATATAAATAAAGTCCAAAATACATCATGATCAACATCATATAACAAAAGTCATACATCATCATCATGATGTCATATCACAACATAAATATATCAAAATAACAATTTCATATACATATCCAAGGCTTCCAAGAGCCGTACATAAAATCTATCATCAATACATATCATCATCTAGTAAACTAGAAGTCTCCAAGGAACTCACTAGTAGGAGGACAGTGCTTCCCTCTCCTCCTCCCCTGGCACCTGTACCACCAACAGCTCCAACATCGCCACCGGCTCCTCCCTCACTGCCACCTCCTCTCTCTGATCTCTGAGGTGGGTGACCCACACTCCCTGCACTCGCACTAGGGCCTGCCACCTTCATGATAAATGATCAACATATAATACAACATCTGGGTAATCATGGATCACATATCAACATAATATTAAATCTCTTCCCATAGTGTCGATAATGGGCCATAGAAATCATCCCAAAAGCTACAGATGTTTCCCTCTACCCACTCTAGCTTGTGTACCCTCTTCCACTATCTATGTTCTCTCTCTACCACTATCTTGTGCCATCGCTGCTAAACTCTACACTAGAAATAGAAGACCCTGTAATCCCCAAGGCCTTCTTTAGTGCATCCTCTCTGATGATATCTATCCCTATCTCTATCTACCTATCCTAATCCAACTAAATCACTGAGTCCACCCCATCCACTATCACTACTCTCACTTAATCACTACATTATCTTGCTCAACAATCAAAGCATCATGACTCCCATGAGATCATCTCTCTCTCTTTGAGCCGTATCCCTCTCTCCCTCCACCATGGCCTTCTCATCATCACCTCTGTAATAGATGCTACAATATCATCATCACCCTCCTCCTCCTCCTCATCATCATCATCATTAGAAACCTAGATCACATCATGTTCTTGTGCTCCTCCCTCCACTCGAGCATGAACCCATCTCACCTAATGTACTACTTGGGTCCTATCAAAATCTCTCAATGACTGGGTCCACCATGCTCTATACTCTGGAGTAACTCCCACATCATCAATCGGCACAATATCACCATCATCATTAGGGCCCATAGCCCCCTGCTCCTCAAAATGATCATAGGCCTCACCACAACTACCCTCGGGGTCTTTGTATCTCCATCCTCCCATCTATACTACATGGGCTCCTCGGGCACACCCTGAATCAATCAAACTATCTCCTCACCCGATCAAAATGTAATAACTCATACTCCCCTACTCTATGAGCCTAGACCCATATATCTTGCTAATCCCATCAACTCATACTCACAACTAGGCCAATCATGAAAATCTAAGTAAGGCCTCCAAATAACATCACCTACCTATAGCCCTAGATAAAAAATCTCTATAAAAGGTAGCCTCTCTTCTTCTTCTTCCCCATCCCTTGTCCTACCACCATCTCATAAACTGGCATGACTCTCATCAATACCCCATGGATAGCCCTAATGGATGAGAAATAACAATATGCTCATATGCCCAACACTATAATAAAAATCCAACATCAATCCCATATACTTGTGGGCCTTCAAGCCCACAACTCTCTAAATGTATGTGCAAGTAAAGTGGGCCCCCCACTCAAACATTGTATGATTCTCCATCATCTCTCGCACACTACACCTATCATCATCCAAGGAAATCGGCCACCTCCCGAATCTAGTAAAGAAAAACATGAGATGGCCATCATCATCATGGTCATCTTGGTACAACCATCCCTCCAGGCTCATACAATGTCTGTATTAAAATGCCCTTGACACATATCTCACATGTTGTGCCTCATCACCATATAACCTCTACATCACATCCAATCTCTCACCTCACTAATGGTATAAATCCCCTCTCCACATGGATAGGTAATCTCATAATCTGATGAACATCCTCTAAAGTGAGGGTCATCTCTCCAGTAGTGGGAAACCAAAAAGTGTAGGTGGAAGGATTCCACACTCTAATAATGCTAGTATCAAACCCTACATTTATGAATCCATCTATAATCCCTAATACCACCAAAACCAATAGCCTCAATATGATCCCAATCATCATCTATCATATCTTCCCTCACCTCATCTAAAATAAGTGGTATACGATCTCGGATCATTAGCTTTGCATCCACCTGCAAAACAAAAAACACACATAAACAAACATTAGTATTATTATCATCATCACAAAATATCAAAAATATCATTAACATCAACATCAACATCATCACAAAAAAATTATATAATAAAACATTAATAAATATCTAAAAACATACATCAACATCAACATCATCACCAAATTGGCATTAAAACACCACAAAACATTGAAAACATTCCATAAAAATCATATTTTTTCATCAAAAATTCAAATTGCCACATAACAGTTGAATCACTAGTGATTCACATCATCATCAATTCGTGATTGCATGAATCTAGTGATTCATTTCTAAATTAGGGCATCCATACCCCCCAAAGAAAAAAATTCTAAAAACTACAAAAATCAAAAAAAAAAAACATAAAATAGGTCAAAATGACTTACCTCTGCCATAGTGGGTTTGTGATGCCTGCTCGACAAAGCCATTGCACTCAAATCTCAAACTTTTCCACTCAAAATCACATTTTTACTCAAATCTTTCTCTACAAATTTTGTATTTCACTTGGTAAAAATGAGCTTATCACATTGAAATTGGCTATTTATAGCCCTAAATTTACCTCGACACAATCATCGATGATTGCCTTAAATCATTTGTGATTTTCTCAAAATCATTTGTGATTGGCAAATCAGCTATGATTCATCCCATTTTTGGCATCCATGCCCATTTTTATCAAATCATCACTTTTTTCCAAAAGTGTCTCTTTCAAAGGACCCTAGTCCTTGAAACATTAAATATCAGATAAAAAAATCAACATTGGGATTTTCATATGACTATGGGATGCGTGCCCTTTGGCCCCCATCACTTGACTTCCCCATCTATTTAGCCTACCTTCATGGATCATACGTCTATAGGTATCGAATCGAACCCTTTGGTTCCCTATCATTTGATTCCTTGGTAGCACATCTGTTTGGTACCCCTTGGACTAGGGAAACTTTTTAAATGAAACACATAAAAAACCTATCTAATCACAACTGTCAAACTGGTGTTCCTTACACTGCGTTGTAGTCACCCCATTTTTGAGGGGATCACCCATACAAACAACTCATCATTTTTTGTCTAATGCTTTTTTCCATTAAACCACTAGACAAAAAGGGGAAAATGTAGACACCGAAAATCTACACCCCTCATATTTATTCAATCAATTAATTAAATACATCGATATTTCATACCCTAAGTCATACTACACCCCTCACCTTTTCCATTAATTAAATACATCAACATCCCATACTTATTCCCTTCATCACCCCCATTTTTATTTAATCAATTAATTAAATATATGAATATTTCATCATACACACCATTTAATCATTATATTATCAAAATCATTTATCCTAAGTCTAATATTCCACGATATTTTACCTTCATCACTTTTACACATGAAAAGTCTTATTTTTCCTCTACCCTAAATAAGACCTAACCACCTAGATTAACTTAATCATTTTCTAAACCACCCAAATCAACCTAAATCTATTTATTTCCTAAAATCCATCTAAGACCACTTTTAACCTATTTCTAACTCCCTTATCTCAACAAACAAATCATTATCATCTACACACCTATCAAAATCATCTACAAACCTAAATTAGACAAATCAAACATAAAAAAATCAAGTATAATCTAACCTATTTTTTCACCCTCCAAAACAAACACAACACATCCCCAACCACCTAACAAATTATCATTCAAAATCCAAATCAAATAGCCTTGATTTGGAAGTTGTTTCAACCATTTTCCTCACAAAGCTCAAACAACCCGAAATCATCGGTGATTCAGGTAATCACCAATGATTATTTAAGCTATTTTTCCACCTCTCTCAGGGATCCTCAAATTCAATTCACATATTCTTTCTTTCAATTTGGTTTCAAACATCTCATATATCATCATCATATCAACTCACTTGAGTATTAAAGTATCGAATCATCACTTAGTGGCATTATCAACAATCATCAAGCATTTTCAAGCCATTTTTGGAGCTCCTGTGGATCAACACTCCATCACTCAACCTCAAATTCACCGCTTACCACATCATCCTTCATCAAGGTTAGACACTTCATTTAATTCCACATCAACATCTAGGTATTTCTTGTTTATTTATTCATCAATTTTACATCATTTCTAAGCTATATGTAACTCTGAAAACATCAAGTTTAAATCATTAAACATTTGAATTTATTAATCTATCACAAATCACTAAAAGAATGCCAGTGATGATTGCCCAATCACCAGCGATTCCTGTCACTTTTACCTTTTGTAATTTTTATCAAGTTTTCATTCAAATATCCCTTTTATATCATATCATATCATGCCTTTTTGTTACTAACATTTTTTAAGCATGGATTAATTTTAGATGGAAATTGGTGGCCCTTCTCATGAAATTACCAACATCCATTCCTTTCGATAATTCAACACCCTTTCTATTGGGAACAATATGATATCTTACATGATCTAACTTTGTGTGCCATCCATCACGCTCCTTTAGATGAATTGGACAACATTTTTGAGTTTACTCATGAACTCCATCAAGCAAGTAGTAGAATACTAATTGGCAGCATACTTTGATTACATACTCATTGAATGAACTTTCTTGGTTGCATACGAGGTTGAACAGGACATCCCTTTTGAGCTTGAGTTTGAGCCATAATCTATTTCTAATATGTCTCTTATCCATTTCTTATCTATCATCTATCTTTTCTTTGAATTATCATTTTATCATTATATAATATATCATCATTTATCATGTATTGTTTATTTATTTCAATCCACTTAATTATTTAAACAAGCAAGTTGACATCCTTCGAGAAAGCCTTTGGATTCCTAGAATCGGCCTTTGCTGAGTAGCTCGCTTATCTATCTTTTAATCATATCTTGTGTAGTGTCTTTGATCGTAGTTTTACTTGCAAGAAAGGAAGCTTTTACACATCTTTCATGGAGCGCAACATCGAACATCATCATCAATCAACATCTATGGGTATTGTTAAACCCCGCGTCTTCTAAGGTCAGTATATTTCTATTTTCTTGCTTAGTTAATTCAAGTTGAAGGAGTAGGAGTTATCACTTCCATGACTCATTTATGTCTAAATTTCATCCACAATAAACAAGTTATCATTATCAATGGTGTTCCACCATCCACACCATGGATGCAACCTCCTCTTGAGGTTTCCATCACACTTGCTAGAGCATCTAGGTCCTTCGCATCCTATCGAATCTAAAGCAAAATCTGCTCCTAATTATCCTATTCACATCCGACCTATATAGTCTCATCGGTTCTGCTAGTCCATCACATCAGTCTAGGTTCATAACTCAGAAAAATCCTTTACATCGATATACATCACCATCTCATTTTGTAGCACATAGGTGTCTATCACCTCGTGTTCTCTACTACACATAGGTGTCCATCACCTCCACATTTTGTTACACATAGGTATCCATCATCATCTCATTTTGTTACACATATGTGACCATCACCTCCACATTATACTCATTGGTCACATTCATATAGGCTTCATTCACCCATACAACATCTATCTCATATACCACAAATTTTAGAGCATGATCACATGCCTTCATCTCCGCAAGCATCGGGTGGAGGACCCTTGTCTTTCACTGTTATCGGATAGTATCATCATCATCATACACTTGGGGGCATCGTATTTATTTCCCCTCACCCACCTTCTAGCATTTTCAATTGTCTTGCATCGACACATATCACATCTAGACTTTCATGCACATCATACACATCTAGATAAACTCTTCTATCATTATTCCCCGATGACACACTCTCGTGATTTGGTTCACACTTGACTATTGAGGGCATACTATATACATGAGCCTTAGACACTACACACTATATACTACACACCACACATTCTCAAATGCTTGTCACATTCGCAACACATCCTTCTCATCATTTGGCTGCATGACACATTCTACACTTAGCACACTCACAACACTTATCTCTAGCATTTCTTAGTCACACTACACATTACACACCTCACACAACACATGTTATACACACACAAAATCTTCCTCTCGTAGCCTTTATCACATACTAGGTGTATTACTCACTTTATACATTCACATTCCATATTTCTTAGATCTAATCTTACACATTGCACTCATTTTCCTATGACATACTAGTTATGCGGTTCATACTTGACTTATGAGGATCTCCATCTAAAAGTAACCTCACCATGGGCACTCAATCACTCACTCACTCGTACACTCTATGCTTTATCGATCACATATTTCTAGTGCACAATTTAGACCATTTCCGATGACGCAATCTTGTTCTACAGTTCATTCTTGACTGTTGAGGGGGTATGTATAAATGAACCTCATCACATGCATACTCATCCACACTCATTCGGGGGCACGCGGATCCTATCATTCACTCTATATTCCATTTTATCTCATCCACAACATACTTCATATCTTGGTCACATTTACTCTTACTTTATTATACTTTTACATGTACACCTTATTACACATGCTAAACATATATTTTGTATTTCATTATCTTTATCATACACACATGCACTTTCACTTGCTTTTCTAGTTGTGATCATAAAATTTACAAAGATCAATAATACAGCATGGATGCTTCATGCGATACCTTATACCAAATCCTATAATGGCTCTTGAGGGCATCCATTTTTGTACACTACAGGTGTTATTGTTTCATTTTTCATAGCACATTACTTTATTGGATTATACACGTTTAGACATAATTTTTATTTCTCTAACATATTAAAGGGTGCTTCATGTGCAACATGTTTTTTGCATATCTATTTGCCACCATGGTTGTCTGTTGCATTATTTGCTATTATTTGGCTTTGTTTTCCATTGTATGCCATTGTTTATGGGTTTTTCCCTTTGTCTTGTGTGTACACTGTCTTCCTTCAACCATCTCGGCCTTGATTTTACTACAACATCATGAGTGATGTCCCATGTTTGTAACCCACTTTTTGTGGTCTACATTGTCTTTTGGCATCTTAGCTTACACATTTTTTATGCGCTTACATATTGTCTTCTACATGCATGTTTATATTTTCTTGTACTAACACTTGTCTCCTAGCCACTTTTTTGTGTGTGCCTTAGTTTCTACCAAGCACACTCCCTTCCCGCAAGGCATAGTTTTAGTTCAGCGGTTGGTCCTCCTCTAGGCCACATACTCCTAAACGATGTCGCATGCACCCCAAATGAGGGGGAATCATTTAGGTGAATCAGTCACCCCATACAACAGCAGTCTAAAATCATATTTTAGCACAACACGATCATCAATCTAAGATAGGGATTAGAATAAGACTTGGGTCCTTAAAGACAACATGACAAAAGCTTACCAAACCAGGACAATAGTGCTTGGGCTCCCTAACCCTTCCTAGAAGCATGTGACGAGGGGAAGTTACACATTATTTTTAGTTCAAAATAGTCTACATAACTTCACATAGTGGATTTTACAAGGCACGTAGTCCTTAGCACTCAACATGCATGCACTATACATCATTTTCTACTTTCACATTGGATCAAATTGTTCAAATTAGATCATATTTTTACACACCATCTGTAGTGGTGTTCTAAATTTTGGGAAGCAATTAATGTTTGGAGGATGACACATGCTAAATTTTCTCCCTACACTTCTTTTGTTCTTGGCATGAGATCTCCCAAAAAACTTGCAATCAGTGCAACTGGTGTGAGATTACCCAAAAACTCATTCTTCTACATCATCTTCAAGATCCTTTATACACCTTTTTACTCATCATGGATCAGGTGCACATGTTCCTTTTCACACTTTCATACTTTACATAATTTTTACACATTTCGATCATATACATGCATATTCGACTACTTGTTCATTCTTCTCTTTACAGGCCCATCCTTATGGGAAGCGGTAGTCACATCATCACACAATAATCAAACATCAACAACAATATATAACAACAAGTATAACATGGCATCAATGTGTACGCTCTCACTCTAGGGTCATCATTATCACTTTTGTACTTCCTCATCCATAGTTTCCACGCTTCACATTTTTATCACTCCACGCTTTTTCTTGTCTCTCAACAATCTTTTCATTAGTGATCTACATGGTTATCGTGTACACATCTTTCATCTACTTTATGTTATCAAGCATTCTCTCAACAACATAAAGTGGGGTCAAATGTAGACACAAAAATTTGTACTTTCGATATCTATTTAGTCATGTTTGCATACTACTATTCATATGATTCCTTAGAAAAGTATCAATCAACCCATGTCTTTGGTGACCTTTCTTTGCTTTCTATTACCACTTTTCTTCTTACACACTTACTTTCCCAATTTGACTTTTTATACTTCGATATTTCTCATCCTAGACACCAACACCCATCTAGGATGCCAGCACCCATCTAGGACATTAGCGCCCATCTAGGACACCAGTGCCAGAAACCCCGACCTCTTTGTATTTTGGTTTACATCTTTTGGGTCCTTTCTAGCCATTAGGGCATCTTATCTTTTTGGTAGTCATCCTTTTTTAGTTAATTATGAAATTCAAGCAAGGGAATCATATAAATATAAAGTTATGTGATCATAATAAAGGACCAAACACTAATCATTAGCTATCACCACCTAAGATTGCATCCAAAGGATATTCAAGAGCATTCAAACATCCATTCTAGCATTCATTCAAGGGAAAGGGACTACATTATTCTACATACACTTCATAGGAGGGGAATTTCATTATATTTCATGCAAACATCTATTTACATCTTCTACATCTAGCTATTGCTCGTTATCAAGTCACGCAACACACACAAGAGCCACCTAGGGCAAAATTCTACACACACAGCACACGAGAACTATATTGGTTCGAAATGTAGTGTAATACCGGTCGTAAGATCACTTGTTTGAAAATTGAGGACAATCGACCCCTCATCTTTATTCTTTTCTTTTTTGGATTTGATGCACTTTTGAGGGTTTTGTAGGTGAAATATTTATTGCATGTTACCAGTGACATCAACGATCATCATGCGATATACTAGCGACCAAGAGCAAAGGCCAACAACATCTTGCGACCCTACGAAGGAGGTATTCTAAGTAGACATAGGTTCCCGTAACTAGTATGTAGTGCCTGCAGCAGGCGCTAGATCAGAAAATCATGCGATTACACAATTTTACAAGCCTCTGTGTGACACTTCTTTCTATTTGTTCATTATTCTCACCGTGACACGGTCTGATTTAATTATGAAACAAATAAGTCTTTCTACCTCCTCTTTGCAACTAAGGTTTCATAATTTTCTAGCTTAGTTTGCTTGTATCTATTTTTTACTTAATTATTTATTCATTTATTGTTACATTGTAATCATATTTAGGCATCTATTTATTCAATATTTGCTTAATCGGGTTTTACATTATCGAATGTTTAGTGCTTGCACATTACTATATTTAATCATTTGAATATCATTTATTATAGTAAGTTACTACGAAATAAGATTTAATTCAAATTAGATCAAATCATTTGGAACTGAAAGGGAGACCTAAAGTGTTAAAAGGTGACCAAGAAGTGAAAAGGACCCAAAAGAGTAAGAAGAAGAAAAAGAGGGCAGGAGCACCTAGGAGGGACAAGAGCACTTGTGCGCTTCGTCCTAATCTAAGGTCTAGTAGTGTCCGATGACATCAAAAGGTAAATCAATCAAGTACTAGCAGAAACATTAAGATGTGAAAAGCCAAAAGGATGTTTAGTAAAGCTCAAAAATAGTAAAGTGCAAGAGATAAAGCAAAAATGAGGTTTCAATCACTAGTTTTCTTGCTTAGGAATCATGTATACATTAGTATGCTTTAGTACCTAGAAATGTACCAAAGTACATAGGTTTTGTGTCTATATTTTCCCCACTTTACGTTGTTGAGTGAATACTTGATAACATAAATTAGATAGAAGATGTTTACCTTATAACCGATAAAGGAGTGTAGACGATACCATCATTGAGTGGACAGGTAGCCATGTAAAACACGAAGTGATAGTAATGTGAAGCGTGGCAACTAGGAAAGGAGGTAAACCCTATGGGTGAATTATATGCGTAGTAGCATGTTGTTGGAGCTTATACGTGTTGATGTGCATTGCTTCTTATTGATTCTAGGGATGGACCTGCAAAAGAAGAGAAAAAGAGTAGTTAAATTCATATATATGAAAAAGTAGAGTAACGTATGTATAAGTATGTAAAAGTAGTAGCTAAGGAAAGAGTGCACCTGATGTATGAGAGAGTAAAAGATAGAAAATTGTCATGTTTTTCTTGGAGATGTTGTTGGATGGGGTTGGGAGTGATCAATTCCCAACCAAGAAAGTGTCGAGCCACAAATTTGAGTGTCTTGCCGCCAAGGATGAGGTTTTTGGGTGATCTCATGCCAAGAGTGAGGTTTTGGGCAATCTCACGCCAAGGATGAGTTTTTGGGAAATCTCACGCCAAAAGAAGAGTATTGGGGAGAAAGGTCTATTTTTATCTCCTTCCATGATGCTTCTCAAATAATAAGTGCTACACTCCTCTTTGGTTTACAAGGTACCATCTTCTATCATCTCGCTTTATGCTATCGATTATTCACTCAACAACATAAAGCGGGGAAAATGTAGACAAAAAATCTATGCACTTGGGTACATTTTTAGGTCCTAAAGTATACTAATGTATACATGATTCCTAAGCAATAAAGCTAGTGGTTGACAACTCGTTTTTTTCTTTATCTCTTGCGCTTTTACTTGTTTATGAGCTTGAATGGACATCTTTTTGGATTTACACATCTTACGATTATGTCGAAAATTGAATGATTTACCTTTTGATGGCCTTAGAAACTAGTGACCAGATTAAAAAAGAAGCGCCCGGGTGTTCATGTCCCTCTCTTTCTTCTTCTTACTCTTTTATGTCCTTTTTTATTCTTGGTCACTTTTTAACACTTTGGGTTAGCCTTTGGTTGTCAACCACTAATTTTATTGCTTAGGAATCATGCATACATTAGTATTTTTAGGACTTAGAATTGTACCCAAGTGCATAGATTTTGTGTCTACATACTACTCACATACACACTTATACCTTACTTTTGCTTTGCACTTCAAGTCAATCTTTCTAGCAACACTTTCTCTTATCTACACTATGAGCACACCTTGCTACATCTATATATGCTTATGGCTTCCCTTTCCACTCCTATGCCTTTACTCCATACACGCTTTTCTCCTCATGCTTACTTATGGATCCTTTTATTCATGATACACATACTACTTTATATATATGGTATACATCCTTTCGTTCACTATACATACTCTGGTTATTCTTGCTCACAATGATCACATCTATTTTCTAAAGCAGCTCCTAATATACACACTGGGGGGCATCAGACTTCCCCCTCCTCACTTTCTTCTTATACCATTACTTCTTCCTATATATACAACACAATGTTGCTACTACATACTCTACCTCACTACCGATGATGCACTCTTGTTTTATGGTTCATACTTGACTGTTGAGGGCACAATTCCTAAATGAACCTCACATCACACACATACATTGGGGGCCAATGTGAATCTCCTCATTTACACATATTGCATATCGTAGTACACCATCACATTCACACAAAATCTACCTATCTTGGTTGTATTTACTCTTGTTAGCTTATAATACTTACATGTTGCACTTTGTTTCCTATGCTAGCTAGATTCTTAGTATGTGATGCACACATACGCGTTCACATGGTATCTTGATGTGAATACAAGACTTTATAGATTCTTACACAATGCATGATGCTCGACACTACTCTTTACCAATCCCACCGAGGCTCCTGAGGGCATCTACCTTTACTATTCTCCTACTCCACATCATAGGTCCTATAGTTACAATATTTACTAATTTTTTCATTATTGTCACTTATTTTTCACTGATCTATACATGCTTTGACATACTATTTATCTTTCTAACATGCTTTAGCGGTGCTTCATGTGTAGCATTTTCCTTGCATGATTCTATACAACCATGGTTGTCTCTTATTTCTTGTTGACTATTGTTTGTTATTGTTTGCGGGCTATGCCCTATGTCATGCTTGATCATTGTTTTCTTATGGATGATTCAACCTTAATTGTCTTATGACATTGTGAGTAGTTTACCATGTATACAACTCACTTTTCACGGTCCTCTTGTCTTTATAATTATTTGATACATTGTATGTTATGTTTGTGGAGCCTATTTTCATGTTAGAGTGTGGTACACCTTCTATGTGTTACACTCGGGTATTTTTACGGCGGTCCGCTCAGTTGGTGAGCGGGTCGGGGGTTTGGGGCGAAGCCCCCGAAGCAAATTTTCATGGGTGGTTTATTAACCCATGGGTAATGGGTAACCGTTATGGGCTGTTTTTGGGCCCATGTTTTTTCGGTACCCATTGTTTTGTAAAACCGCCTCTTCGGTTACCCATAGGTTTATGGGACAGTTTTGTTTTTCCCCATGGTTTTGATACCCACGGTTTTGTAAAACTGCTTAAGCAATTGTCTATTTATATGGTCTTATGCATATGATAGATGTACAAGCAAATGTATTATAGATGTGTTTTGAATTCGGGTGTGAATTCTATAGAGTTTGTTGAGCATAGCTCCAAACGGATCTCAGGTATTGTATTGAGAGAGCGGTGGCTTGTAATAAAATACGAGCAAGTGATTCTTGGTGGATATAGCCCAAATTGGGTGAACCATGTTAAATCGTCTCTTTGTGTTGTGTTATTTTATTCTGCAATTTTATTTGAGATCTGTAATAATTTCGCATATTAGTTTCTCTTGTTGCGATTCTATGAGGGATTATTCCACATATTTTATCTCTTATTTCCTAACATTGTATTCCATTACATGTTATCTCTTTTACACTAACACTTATTTCTAGCCTATATTGTTTACATGTTCCTTGGTGTCTACCATGTACATCTCCTACCCCTATAGAATCCAATCTATGATATGCATATTTGTTTCTAGTCCTATCATTTGGGTTGCCTCCTCCTACATTCATCATATGCACCCTAAAATAGGGGGAAACTATTAGGTTAACAAATCACCCTTCCAACAACACAGAGCTCTAGAATAGAATAACACATTATAGAATTGGAAAATGCACACAATTATAGAGTGGTCCAAAATCATACTTGGATCACAAACACAGAGTAGAAACTAGCACCTAATAGTAGACATGAATGGTGGGTGCTTGTGTCCCCCAGGCGCTTGTGTCCTAGGGGAAAAATAGACAATTTCTTAGTTCAACATAGTTTCCAACATGTTACAATATAGATCTACATAGTATCAAGAACATACCTTCAATTACAAAATTCATCCAATTGACCACAATTCAACACAATTCAATTACAAATCGGGACGTGCCAATCTACAATGGTACTTATCATTTGAGAAGCGTCATGGAAGGAGATAAAAATATACCTCTCTCCCCAACACTCTTATCTTGGCATGAGATCACCCAAAAATTCATCCTTGGCATGAAATCACCCAAATCCTCACTCTTGGCATGAGATTTCCCAAAAACCTCATCCTTGGTGGCATTACACTCAAATATGTGGCTCGATGTTTTCTTGGTTGGGAATTGATCACTCCCAACCCCATCGACAACATCTCCAAAGTAAACAAGAAAAATTTCTATCCTATACTCTCTCATACATCAGTGCACTCTTTCCTTAGCTACTAATTTCTACTACTTTTACATACTTATACATATGTTACTTTGATTTTTCATATATGAGACTTTGACTACTCTTTTTCTCTTCTTTTTGTAGGTCCATCCTTACAAGCAACAAGAATAATCTCACATCAACAGTACAAGCTCAAACATCACACTACTATGTATACAATTCACCCCTAAGGTCTACCTCCTTTTCCTAGTTGTCATGCTTCACATTGCGATCACTTCATGCTTCACATGGCTACTTGTCCACTCAAAGACGCTATCGGATACACTCCTCTCCGGATTATAAGGTACACATCTTCTATCTAATTTATGCTATCAAATATTCACTCAATAACACAAAGTGGGGGAAAATTTAGACACAAAATCCATGCACTTTGGTACATTTATAGGTATTAAAGCATACTAATGTACACATCATTCCTAAGTAAGAAAACTAGTGGTTGATAAGCTGAAAGGCCGACCTAAATTGTTAAAAGGTGACTAAGAAGTGAAAAGTACCCAAAATATTAAGAAGAAGAAAGAGAGGGAAAATAACGTCTAGGAGGGACAGGAGCACTTGGGTGCTTATGTCCTAAGCGGCGCTAGTGTGTGAGGCCATCAAAAGACAAATCAATCAAGTTCGAAAGAATTGTAAGATGTGTAAAGCAAAATGATGTTCATTCAAGCTCGAAACAATAAAGTGCAAGAGATAAAACAAAAGGAGTTGTCAACCACTAGTTTTCTTGCTTAGGAATCATGTATACATTAGTATGTTTTAGGAACTAGAAATTATGTACCCAAGTGTATAGATTTGTGTCTATAACTAGAACATGTCCAAAATAATTTTACGCAACACTAGCAAATGTGGAAAACCACCAATACTTACTATGTAATCCTCACACCTTCTATCCAATAGTCACCCATTGGAAGATGTCTACAAAATTTTCCTACCCACACTCACAAATGTGGAAAACTGTCAATATTTGTTGTGCCACCACTTGCAAGGAAAAAAACCTTTCTTTGATACCAAATGATGTAGTCACTATTAGGTTGCTCAATGAAGAGCCTCCATAGACTATGTAGCCCTCATTATTATGTGCAAAAATATATAAAATAGTATAAGAGTACACAACGGAAATAATCAACATAAACATAGAGATGAGTTTTATTTAATTAATTAGAGGAATGTCACGCACAAACTAATCACCAATGATGTATTTATGTCTTGTTATATCATTATAATCATACTATCTTTATGAGCCTTAAGATTACATCACACTTTACTTGTAAAAGTAAAACTTTAGTTATTTTAAAAACTATCTTCTTAAGGCATTTGGGCTTTGTTTATATAGGCATGCAAGCTACCCAATGCTACATTACTAACTCTTAACATTACATAAATTTATGAAGATAAAGCTTGAAGGACACATTAGAAGATTCGAGTCTTCAAAATACATCCTTTAGTTGCATCTTCAAGCAAAATCCTTTAGTATTTTGAGGTTTCAAACAACATCATTCATTACTTCTTGGCTTCTGGCAATGTTGTAGTGTTTTATGGTTTCCCTTGCTTGCGTGGCTTAAATAGAATTATGTGGCTTTCATCGTGTTCTGACTTTAATAGACCTCCACAAATTTAGTAGTGTTTCACGACTTGTATTATTGTGAGGTCTCTATAAACTTATACTTACACAAAGGCTTCTTGTGATTGCAATATAGACTTATGCGGTTGTCAGGCAATTGACTGTGTGTAGATTGCACAACATGCCCTTAAAAATGTAACAAAAACTAATCTAATTGTTTTGGTTGATACACGATGGCCTATGAACCTAGATGCTCGTGGCATAAAATCATGTTTACTTTTGTAAACCTAATAAATATATTGGCGTATTATAGATAATGTGTCAATAAAGTTAAAAGAGCTACAACTACATCATTACAATTTAACCATCACCTAATGTCCAATTGCTTCTTTTTCATTTTTATTTTTTTACCTTTGTGTTGTCTATGACATTTCTTATTTTTCGAGTAGTTTTAACTTAGTTTGGAAAAAGTTGGAGAAATGTGGTTTCAGAATGGCCATAGGATATAAGTTGGATTTAAGAAGCAACCATTCATACTCAAAATTTAGAATATAGCCCAAAGATGTGGAATGTTCCAATAACCATATGACATAAACACAACCTAATATACTTGTAATCTCACTTAAATGATCAATTGCATGCATGCTAGATGATGTTTTTGGATTCTCTAAGCTTTTCTCAAGTTAGTCTTTTCATTTTGTTGTGTTTGAGTTTAAACTTCCATAGCTCTTAGTTTTTATTGGTAGTTTGTAACTCTGTATCTTTGATACCAATTTAAATCCCAAACAATTTATAATAAGGGTTATATGGGTGAAAAAGCAATTGAAATTTCAAGAACATATCAACAACCTCGTTTAAAATGTGTATTTTTGGAAAGAAAGAAATATTCAACTTTAATGTGGTTTACTACACCTTCTAAGAAGAAGAGAACTATATATTATGTTCTTTCACTACGATAATGGGGAGTTAGATTGGACTCTTGCCCTTCACTAATCAACGACAAAAATTAAGGAAATTGACATATCATTGAAACTCCAAACACATGCAAATTAGTCGTAGATATGAATCAAAGCTATGAAGAGACAACCCAATAGTAGAGTAATGCTAAAACTCCCTAATGAAAACTACAAATTTAAACAAACAAGGTATTCATGCATTTCGTTCTATTAACAACATCGACTACTACTTTCCTTTGTTATCTAATTCTAATAGACAACATCTTTGGTAGAATATGTCATTTCATAGTCTTATTTACAAGAAAACTTATCCTTATGATCTTTCATGCCCTTATTAACTCCACTACCACAAAATCATTTATGTTATGTTCAATATTATTTAGAGCACTAGATAATAATTATACATAAGGTGGGAACTTAATCCATTCGGTAGGTATTCAATTTAATCCTTTTATAAGTTTTTTTCCAAAGAACAAATATCACATACATTACTTTTGCCCTTTTAAGAGGCTAATTAAGCTACTCCATAACTCATATCAATTTGCACTGATTGTCCACATGAGGGACCGTTCAATTATGTTAATTATACAAATAAAAGAAAAAGAAAACTAATCAAAAGAAATTTAACACAACTAACTCTATTTTTAAATATTTTTTCAAATAAACATAATATAAATATGAGATTTGTTAACATTTTAAATATATCTTTAGATGAACTTAATATAAATGAGATGTTTGTTAATGTACCTTAAAAAGATCATAAGTAGGCTTCTTAATATAAAGGTAGGTTGATTAATACTTTTTCAAAAATATAAATAGTCGGCTTATCAATAAACTTAATATAAATAATTAGGCTTGTCAATATTAAAAAATGAAAATTAAAAATAATAGATATTTTTGTAATAGATTAATGGAAATGATTTTTAACATTCTAAAACATAAAATTAGTATAAAACATTAAATAAAATATAATTTGGAAGTACATCTTATTTGATAATATACATTAGTTTTATGGGGAGAGCTTTTTGTATATTTGATAATATTCGTTTTGAATATTTGTATTAAGTAAAGAAAGACAGGAGACAGAAATTCAAGGAAGAATAAAGGCAGTGGCACCCTAATCTAAGGAGGGTGCAAATGCCGAAATTGTGGACTAAGGAACATAAAACATAAAACCTATTTCATCCATTCACGCATGGGTGGATTTCCCATCAACATCATCCATCATTATGATTATGATGCATGTACAGGGTGGCCAAATGCATAACCTAACCCTAACCCTTAACCCTGGTTTGAGCCTCCTCCTTCTCCTCCTTAGAATGTATTTATATTTCATCCCGACATCTTTAAAGCTGTCATAAAGCTGGGATGTTGCAGCCGTTTAATTATTACAGGCCGCGAAAATGGCTGGATTGATCTCGATCTCGATCTCAACCAGTCGCTGCAACCCCACACCACAACTTCAGAATATATAGCCCATACTAAAAAATGGAGTCTTGCACAGAGTAAATTTATAGGCCAAATCCTGGTTTTCGTTTACTGTGTTTCAAGACTGATGAAAATGGAGTCCTGCACAGAGTAGAATACAGAACGGATTTTTTTTTTTTTTTTTTCTATATTAGTTTGAGTTTATCTTTGTAGAAGGCAGAATGATAACTGCAAAGGATCTTTACAGCGTGCTCACGGCAGTGGTGCCGCTGTACGTGGCGATGATTTTGGCCTACGGCTCTGTGAAATGGTGGAAGATTTTCACGCCGGACCAGTGCTCGGGAATAAATCGTTTCGTGGCCGTGTTTGCGGTGCCGTTGATGTCTTTCCATTTCATTTCCACCAATGACCCGTACACCATGAATTTCAAGTTCATTGCTGCGGACACTTTGCAGAAGGTAATAATGTTGTTCGTGCTGGGGATTTGGACCACATTTACCAGGAGCGGCAGCCTGGAGTGGATGATCACCATTTTTCCCTGTCCACGCTGCCGAACACGCTGGTGATGGGAATCCCCCTGCTGAAGGCCATGTATGGGGATTTTTCCGGGAGCCTCATGGTGCAGGTGGTGGTTTTGCAGTGTATTATCTGGTATACGCTTTGCTTTTTCTGTTCGAGTATCGCGCTGCGAAGATGCTCATAATGGAACAGTTTCCGCACACGGCCGCTTCCATTGTTTCTTTTAAGGTGGATTCCGACGTGGTTTCGTTGGACGGGCGGGAGCTTTTGCAGACGGATGCGGAGGTTGGAGAGGATGGGAAGATTCATGTGACCCTGCGGAAGTCGACGTCTTCGCGTTCTGTGATTTCCAGTAGGCGGTCGCAGGGGCTGGGATCGTTGCCTTCCCTCACCCCGCGCCCTTCGAATCTCACCGGGGCGGAGATCTATTCGCTGAATCCCACGCCCCGTGGATCGAACTTTAATCATTCGGATTTTTATTCCATGATGCAGGCGGGAAACCGAGGAATGGCGAGCCCGCGCCAGTCGAATTTCGGTCCCTCAGATGCCTACTCGCTGCAGTCGTCGCGAGGGCCTACGCCTCGGCCTTCTAATTTCGAAGATGACAGAAATTCGCCCAGGTTTGGCGCTCCGCTGTATTCGTATGCTCACAGACAGATGCTCGAAGGGAATGCTGGAAATGGGTATCCTGCGCCTAATCCGGAAGTAACCATGACAGCTACTGCAAATTCCAGAACAGTAAGTGGCGTGAAGAAAGTTGGTCCTCCTGCTGCTGCTGCTGCTGCTGTAAGGTCGCCGCAGCAGCAGGTTAAAGGCAGCCATGATGCCAAAGAGTTGCATATGTTTGTGTGGAGCTCTAGTGCTTCTCCTGTGTCTGTTGCTGAGGGAGGCCTCCATGTTTTTGGTGGGAATGATTTCTCTGAGACTGCAAGAAATGATCAGAATGCGAAAGAGATCAGAATGCTGGTTGCTGACCATACCACTTCCAATGGTGGAACCAAAGGTCTTCTGTTTTTTTCCCTTTCATCTTTACCACTGTCCATTTCAGTTTGTTCTTTTTGCTGGAGCATATAGGCTTCTTCTCTTGGATTCAGTAGTGGATTCCAAACGTCATCACAGTCACTGCAAAAATAACTTGAAATCGACAATGGAATTTCAGTTTTTGATTTTGGAATGTGCCTTGCTTGAACCTTAAAACAACACCCTCAAAATCAAACACACCCAAGAGTAATAGTCTATAACAACTTCAACTACTACCAGAAAATTAACATGTTGATTTGTCTTTTGGAAATATTAGGTCTTAGTCATTTGCAGAGCAATTTAGCTGGGGGTTTTCTAAAAACAAGGGTTTTTGTATTTTTATGATGTTGCAGACACACGGCATGAGCAACAACCACCATATGAAGAATATACACGAGAAAATTTCAGCTTTGGCAATAGAGGTATGATACAGGGAGATGAATCATCTACTCCACTGGACAAGGATGGTCCCAACCTCTCCAAATTCGGGTCCAGCTCCACTGCAGAGCTCCATCCCAAAGGCCATGATGAAAAGCCCAAGCAGATGCCTCCAGCAAGCGTCATGACTAGGCTTATTCTTATCATGGTTTGGAGGAAACTCATTCGAAATCCCAATACTTATTCCAGTCTCATAGGCCTCATTTGGGCACTCGTCTCATTCAGGTTTGCTCCCTATATTGTTTTAATAAATCACATGTATGAACTATTTCAGTCCTAGGTTTTTTTGTTTGTTTTCCCTTCTGAGTTCTTATTTCCAGAGTCTCGTTTGCAGGTGGCATGTTGCAATGCCTAAGATTGTGGAAAAATCAATATCAATCCTGTCTGATGCAGGTCTGGGCATGGCCATGTTCAGTCTAGGTAGTCTTTCTCATCCAACAGATCTTATGATATTAGTATCTTACCGGGTTTATTTTCCGAGAAATTAGAATTTCAGATTCTCTCAGTGTCATTGTCTTTTTCAGGGTAGAGCGTACAGTATAAATGTGAACACATATTTCTAAAATGAGGTGAAAAAGGATCGTGATCATTAAAGGTGCCATGAAATGTTAGGGAACAACATGGGGATTTGGGAACTCTTTATCTTTTTATATATTTAAAACTACTCAAAATGGCTTCCATTGCCATTTTATTTTAAGGCACTAAGTGGCTAAAAACTAGCTGAATGCAAAGTACCGACATGCCCAAACGGAGAATGAAACATCGGGAAATTCCTTGGATAAAAACATGCTATGGTTGGATAAGGCACAGTGCACTGACAGTGTTCTAAAATTACTATGGGAATAACAAGTGTTCCTTGCTGTTGTCAGTATTTTGCCATTGGGACTCAATCAACACACTAAAGTCCAAAGTGTCTTTGTTTGTTAACTGTATTGTCTTTGTTTATTTAACTGTATTTACATGTGCAATTACTGCTGGCTGTCAGGTCTGTTTATGGCTTTACAAGAGAAGATCATAGCCTGTGGGAATTCTGTTGCAGCGTTTGCAATGGCTGTTAGATTTCTTACAGGTCCAGCTGTGATGGCAGCAGCCTCTATTGCCATTGGGTTGAGAGGTGTCTTACTTCACGTGGCCATCGTACAGGTATTACACACCTCCTTCCATTAATTGCACATACTAATTAGAATCCCTGCATGATAATACCCACCTAAATTGAATTTATTTGCTTCTGTACTGTACACCAGGCAGCTCTTCCTCAAGGCATTGTTCCCTTTGTCTTTGCAAAAGAGTACAATATACATCCTAAAATCTTGAGCACTGGGTGAGTTAAATTTCTTTCTTAATTTTTCATTAGCCACCATGTCGGGAATTTAAGCGACCTAATTTGTATTTTTAAACGTATATAGGCTCAGATACACTAGGATTTCACACAAGATTTGCCATCTGTATCATTGCTGTAAACAGCTTGGCTGCCATTGATATCAAATCTATCTTAGTTTAATATCTTGCACATATAACATCATTACTGATGTGTTGCATACTTCCGATCTATAAGAATGCAACACTGTTTAATCACTATATATTTTATTCACAATTAGTAATGGTTGCTAACTTGGGTTGGATTGAGAATTATCTTTGGATATATAACTCTCACAATCATTGATGGTTGTTCACTTGGGTTGGATTCAGAGTTATTTTTGGCATGTTGATAGCATTGCCAATTACGTTGGTATACTATATTGTGTTGGGCCTGTGAATGCCACAAAGATCAAAAGCAGTTGGTGAATCTCAATGTTTTCTTAACCTTGAAAGGCAGCAACCACAGTGACCGAGGCTCTGTCAGCACCAGGGTAATAGTGAGAAGCTCAATTTTTTTCCTTATAGTTTTTTTTTTTGTAGTTCTGAATATATATCCATTTTGGTGGGAGCTATCTGGATACAAATGTGTGTGATTTGTATTTCCCACATTTGAAAGACTCATCATTAAGAAGGAAGATTTGTATTTTACTGAGCAATTTCTTTTCCTGCTCAGATGCATTGGATCAGAAGTTGCTGTTAAGAGTTTCGGACTGTGGACTGCATTTGTTTTCTGCCATTTTGCAAGCCTGAGAAATATAGTCTAAAATGGACAAATTGAGCTTCTTCAACCCGTGATTGTAGTAAAAGGAAGACAAAAATGCAGCTTTGTATTTGTAAGCATTGTGACTCTATACACACCCAAGGGTTACACTGTTCTATACTCAAAAATCTTGAAAGTAGATTGAATTGTCATGTTTTCAACTTTTTAAATATACAAATTTTCAATGGCACCTTCCCTTCTCCTGGTTTTATGTGTTGATGCTGAAATTATGGCCCTCTTAATGGGGAACAAATTGTATAGCTTTCAATTATTTTAATACAAATAATATGATTTAAATTGCGTTACATTTCAAGTGCGTTCTAAAATTAAAAGAATAATTAATAATTCAATATTATATTCCTTTAGAAATTTACAATTCATTCAAACTATGGATGTTTTCCTATAATTCGAGGAGTGGCGAATAAAACTTAAATGGATAAAAAGACCTTAAAATCCTATAATTCTATTAATGGTAAAGAAAATGTAATTGATAGAAGGACCTTATAGGACTTTAAGAGGTTATAAGTGGCTTACTTATATATAAGTCCCTAATTTGTAATGATGGTATAGTTGATGTTTGGGTTATGATGTTAAAAGGATTTTAAGTAATATAAAAATTATGGTAGATTGGAGTTTACATAATGAAATAATTAGAGTAGAGCAGGTTAATATCAGAGAAAGTTAGTTAAATTTATAATAATTTAAAGTAGTTTACTCTAATGTCAAAGAATGCATTATATTTATTAAGGTTCTTAAGAAATTGAAATACTAGATAATCAAATTTATAATAATCTATGTGATTTGTACTCTAGTATCAAAGAATGCACTGTATTTAGTAAGGGTCCTAATAAAATTATAAAAAGTTTTATTTTTAAATATTAAATAAAACTTTAGAGTAGTTAGTTAAGGTAATAATAAAGATGGAAAAGTGAACAAAAAAACAATACAAATGTTTAAAGTTGATAAAATTTATAATAATCTAAAATAAATTGCTCATGTCTAAAGAATGTATATATGTCCAATGAAAATATAATTGATACAAGGACCTTGAAAAGATTTTAAGATGTTGTAAAGTGACTTTCTTTTATGGAAGTCAATAGGTAATTTGTAATGAAATGTATAATTAACAGAGTTGTTTTATGATCTTAAATTCCTCTTAAATAATATAAAAATTATGGTAGATTGAAGTTTACATAATAGAACAACTAGATTAGTAGAAAGTTAGTTAAATTTATAATAATATAAAGTAATTTATTTTAATCTTAAAGAATACATTATTATATTTATTAAGGTTCTTAAGAAACTGAAATGTTAGAGAAAGTTTAATCAAATTTATAATAATTTTAAAGCTATCAAAGAATACACTATATTTAGTAAAGATCCTAACAAAATTATAAAAAAACAATAAAAGTTTATTTAAAATATTAATTAAATTTTATAAAATGTGAGGCAGTCATTAATATTACAACAAATTAGGTAGCTTACGGTAACAATGAAGATGGAAAAGTGAACAAAAGACAATACAAATGTTTAAAGTTGATAAAATTTTAATAATCTAAAATATGATTACTCATGTCTAAAAAATGCACCATATTTAATGATAAATTGATTATATAGTCAAAAATATACTAAGTGTCCAAATTTGTAAGTGGATAATGACATGCAATGTAAGAAAAATCATTGACAATTTTGTTTTGTTAAAAATGAGAAAAAAATATTTTTAACACTATTAAAAATCTGAAATAATTATATCTATAATAATATAATACATAATATATATACAAAATACAATACATATAAAGTCTTGCTCTGTGTGTCTCTCTTCAAATAAACAATATTTTATTAAAATTATTCTTCATTTATCTATTCAAGTCTTTGATATATCTTATAAACTCCAAAAAAATCTTCACATTCTCACACACATTTCAACCCACAATCCACCTTCAACTTCACAAAATGAAGTAAAGTTTTTCTGTGCCAATAATCCAAAGGGAGATGGTCCTCCAAAATAATGGAGGCAACAAGAAAACAAGCGAGATGGGGTTTTTAATTTTGTGAGGCTAAAATTATGACAGCACCCAGCCATCTCTAGCATTGACAATGTGCATAAGTAATGTTATCATTGGGAGGTTTGATTTTACAAAGTGGACGTGTTTGTTTGTTTGTAGTTAGAAAGTCTTTGTGTTCGGTAGGGTCTTCTTTGACCTCAAAATTCAAAGACGTAATGGTGTTGCCAAATTGTTGATGCTCTTTTCATTTTATAAATGCCTCTTCAACTCCATGAATCTAGTCTCCATGACTTTGATGTCATGCTCTAATTCTATGGCTTTATTCATCATTCCTTTCCACGTATCATATTTGATTTGCACTTTGACAACACTTTATTTTGGCATATTTCAAGTTAGGTTTTTGTTGGTGTGTATTTGACTTTAAATTTGTTTTTCTTATGTCTTATGTTAGTTTTTATTTTTTTGATTTTATTTGTTTTTGTATTTTTACTTATTTTATTTATGTTTTTCTTTAGTTTTCTTTTCTCTCATTTTTATGTTCTTGATAGTGAACATTTTCATACCCATTATAAAATTAGTCATGTCATTTCCATACCCATTATAGAAGTTTGTATATACACGAGTATAATCGTGCATCTTGGACGATGAATAGATGTATAATTATTTTGCACAAGAGTGATATTTGAGAGCATCCCACTTCAAAATTATAATTCAAAGCATTTATAGAGCATTCTATGATTTACTAGTTGTTGCACACATTGAAAGATAAAGATTAGGACACTTGCACACACCAAATTATTTGTTGACTTGCATCGAGTGTTGATTGCCATTTTGTTCAAGACATGAGTGACATGATAGTAATGTAGGGATAATACATGGCCCTATTAATATCCCTTGTTTTTATTGGTTTTGCAAATCGTTTGGGTTGAGTTATAGTTTTGAACAAGAAGAATGAATTCCTAGTGATTCACACCAAAATAAAAAAAAGTGAGTCATTTTTTCGTCGATAAGATTCAATGGATTGCTTCACAACATGTTTTTGCATAATTTGATAGTGTAGACCATTTTTGTACTCATTTTAGAAACAGTTGTTTGACTTTCTTATTCCTATCTTCTAGGGCAATTTCTCTTATTGTCGACCTTTCTTTTGCTCTTGTCATTGTGAAAGGTTTCCCTGGGAGATATTTGTGATCTCTCTTCAAATATAGAAATCAATAGTGTGTCACATATAAGATGCACATATAAATGAAACATTTACTATTCTAATTCTATTATCTCTATATTAATTATTTGCATAACTCCAAATATCTTTGCATATGCAAATAACACTTAGAGATCATCCATATTTAGGTGTTGACCACTAGGTCACCTTTTGGGCATGGATCAATGGTATTAAAATGGTTATGTTATCCATTTTTGCACCCCTACAAAATGGACAACTTATCAGGTTTGAATGTTGGCAGTTGATGGGTACAACACTTTGAGGTTTACCACTCGCCACAACGAAGGTCCGAGTCGAAAAGGGAAAAAAATGGCGGTAAAGTGTTGTCGGTAGCAGAACGGACGCTACTAGATGGTAGAAATTTTTCGTCTGCCACCAAAGAGCAAAATCGATGGGTCACAAACAAGTAAATGACGTAAAAGCGTCGGTAGCATCCTTAGCACTCAAAACACTACCAGACGATAGCATGTACAGATGCTATCGGTTGGTAGTGGGTAGTGAGAGTTCCAAAGCAGTGGTCAAGAATGCTACCGGCCGGTAGCATTTTTGGTGCTACCAACCAGATGCACAAAGGCATTGATGGAGCAATCAATCGATAACAGAGTCATCGATAGTATTTGTATGCATGCTACCATCCGATAGCAGATTGTAAGCTATTGGCCAGGAGTGGGGAAAGCATGTTACCGGTCGACACCAGAGATGATTATGCTACCGTCTGGGAGCAAAAAATACATGCAACCGACCAAGTGTAGGAATGAATCAGATATTAATGGAAGTGGTACATAGTTGGTTCAACTACCAGTTTAATGAGGTATGGCGCCCATGATTGCTCGTGTAAGCAAAGTACCAAATTTGTATGGCCTCCCATACCTCTTTAATGAAATAGCTGGGTTGGTGACCCAAATAGCCTATATATTGTAAAATCCGCCTCATTTTGAGGAGAGACTTTATGTAATGTAAAGGAACTCTCAAAATTATTCCAAAGCTATTGTGAGCAAAAGGCCTCAAATTTGGGCTTGTTGTAAGGGATTTTTCCTTGTGCCTACATTGTAATGGATTGTGCATGTTTTGAGCAATAAAATTGGTATTTTGTGGCTTTTCGTCCTAATTCGAGTTGTATTGCATCTTTTGCCTTCCATTATGTTTGTAGGTATATTGTGCATGTTTATATCTCTTTGCAGGACCTTTTAATTTGTTGTGCTTTATGAATATAGGGAATTAAATATTGTCTTAGACTATGGCACCTCCACATGCCCTCTCTTACCTTGTTTACTCCTTATTTTTCACTCACTTAGATTGTATCACCCTTTCTTGGTGCATCACATTCATTTAGAGTAGATTTGCTTTTGTGTATTTTTCTATCCCTGTCTCCTTGGAAAGCATTAGGGTAAGATTATTTTAGTTTTTCATTCTCTGCACTTTGGAGAAGTTGGCACTAGGTTAGGAGAAGAAGTTGGCTTTCTCTGGAGGATTATCCTAATTGCAAGGTCCCACATTGCAATTTGCAAGATAATCCCATGTTATGCATATTACACTGATTACCTCACATACAAATCATAAGCAATCGGGGTGTTGTAATTTTGCAATAATAGGTTCATCATCTAGTAAGACACATTGAACAATGTTTTACTATTTGAGCCTGGTGTGTAATGTGACAATTGAACAATGTTTTACTATTTGAGCCTTGTGTGTGTAATGTCTATTTCTGGACAATTAAATACATTTTTGGTTTTCCAACAACCCTTACACCAAATATACAACAAAGCTGATTTTTATTCAAACCCTTATCAATAAAAACTATATTAGTATGATTTTTGCTTTTACTTAAGAAAAACCAACAATTAGAGATACCCACAAGGCAAACCCTTTAGAAATCCTCTAGGAACATGAAAATGATGGAAAATCATTTTAACAACCAAAAATTGAATTTATTTCTATTTTATTTTAGATCAAAAACAAGAAAAATACCCACGTATGATTACAACAAATTTTAAGATAAATGATGCCCCAAATGGCATGAAGAGGCCAAATGACAAAGGATACGCAATCCAAGATTAAAGAAACGTGCTCACAAATGATGCCCTAAATGCATGTATGAAACCCCAATTGGTGTAGATAGCTCTAGAAATAGCAAAAATGTCTCCAAAGCCTTCCCAAATTCAATTCCAACTGATAAGTGGTTGCTCCATTGTAGAAAACAATGAAACTTGATCTCGCATATGATGCCATACCTACCGATCTCTGAAATCATCTTGAAATATGTGCCCTAGCTTTGAATATATGACCTTTAACTCTAAAAATCTAATCTTTATCTCAAATGTGATCTATATGTGAGATCATCGAGGATAAATTGAGGGTTTTTGTCCCAAAATTTGAATACACTGGAGGGTTTTCACCCTCAGATGTAGATTACAATGGAGGGTTTTTGTCCTCAAATGCAAAAGTAGGAGCAACATCTCAAACCTTCAATGTCAAAATAGGTGAGAGTAAAAGATGCATCCAAATGACCCCTCAATGCTCTTTTATAACTTTACTTTCACTTTTCCCAAGGAAAAGCCTCCAAAAGCAACTTTCCATTTCTATTCCTTCATTATGACTTGCTTTTTCGAAAGTAACTTTTTATAATAATAAAACTTTATCAAAAAGTTACTTTTATAATAATAAAACATAAGTGTCTTTTATAAAGTTACTATTTTGACACTTAAATTATATTATTAATTTATCATACTTTATTTGAAAAGGGGATGTGACATTGCACCCATCCCAAAAATTACTTGTCCTCGAGCAATGATCGATCCAACTCTTCAATTCTTTTGACCGAACTACTCTACAAATTCCACGGATTCTAATTCAATATAAAAACTTTTCACTATGATTCTGCTTTGCATCACTCTAGTATAATTGAAAATGAAGATTCAAAACTAGAAACCACTTCTACTAAACTTCCTTGTGCAACAATATTATGATCATCTAGTTTTTTTGAAAAATTTACCATTTCTATAAATTTATTATTCAATTTCGCCAAAATTGAAAATTCTAACAAATATATGTTTGTACTTCACTTGGCATTCAAATGCTTTGTATTGGAATTTTTTTATCTTCTCTTGGTTTCTCAAGTTCAAGGCTTTCCATTAATTGCATCATGAAAACCGTTGGAAAATTCTAACTTTTCTCGTTGTACTTTGGCTGAAAACTTTTTATCGAGTGCAAATTTCAGCTCCAAAGAATGACCCATGAGTTGTAACCATAACCTTGTTAGTATTTATAGGTTCTTATATTCAACAATAATAATTTTGCACTTACCATAGTTTTGACCCTACTTATATGCTGGAAATATCTCCCGGATCCCATATTAAAATGTGTAAACACCTTTGGGCAATATGATATTTGTGTTGGCTCATATCAAAATGCTCCCTAAAGTGTCCTTCAATCCTCAAATTCACTATCTCTACTTGTCCACCTATTTGTGTGTAATAACTAATTCCAAAAGTGAGCTTGGTGCTAGACAAGAAAAAAATCCTTTCAAAAAGAGTTGAGAAATCGCTTTTCTTATTACTAATAATATTTTCACGTAAACCATCCAACATAAAATTCTCTCTAAAAATTAACTCTAGTACTTGATGTGTTTTAAATTCCACATAAATAGCAAATAAGTATGCATACTTGCTTAGCCTATCCATAACATAAATGAAAACTTTATTGTGTACCTTGGGAAATCAAGTCCATGGACACTTTTCCAATCTTGATTGGGAATAAGCAAAGGCTAAAACGAGTTTCCCATAAGGACATGCTTTACCTCATTTTGTTGGTGGGTGATGTACTCCCTGATGCATTGGAGATCCTCCTCCTCAAAGCTCCTCCATGAGAATCTCTCTCTTATATATCTACCAATATTGTAGGCTCTAGAGTGTCCCACCATGGGTGTATCATGCAAGATCTTCCACATTTTTTGTTTCATCCTTGATTCAAGCAATGGAAAGATTCTATCCTTATACAAAACAAGTCTCGTATGCTAGCATATACTTGTCATCCTTCACATTTCCTTTTAAGATGTTAGCAACAAATGTTTTCTTGACACATTCTACCATGATAGAGACCTCCCAATCATCATAAATGACAAAACAAAGAATGGGCATTCTAGAAAAAACATCAACAACTACATTCTTTTCCCCCTCTATATCAAAATCATGATATGAGATTTTCCTTACCCCTTTCTGTTGTTGATCATACAAGTCAAGTTGTCCCAAGAAGAACTTCAATCCATGGTAGTCTATCTCAACCACACATCCACCACAAACTAGATGTTTTCTAAGATTTACCAAAACATGCATGATGGTAAGAATTTCCTTGTCATACATAGAGAAACTATTTTTGAATCTTTCAAATTTATGCCCTTAATTTTAATGAAGTCCCCATTTTGCATTAAATTACCTCCTCCTAAAACACCACATTCTACCACAAATAGTTTTGAGAAATTTGAGATGGAAAATACAAGATATGAGATAAAAACCTTCTTAAGCTTATCAAAATATTCTTGAGTTCTATCCCTCCATGCAAGCACTTATTTATTTTTCATTTTGATTAAGGGTGTTGCTATATTTAAATATCCCTAAAAATATTTCTATCATATCTGCATAAGCTAAAGAGTCTCCTCAACAAAGTTAGAGTGATAACGGATGCCCAAACTAGAAAACTTGAATCCTCTTATCATCACATGCATACCTTGGTCATTAATAACATGTTCCAAAGATGGAATATTTGTGACAAAAAACTCACACTTAAATTATTTATAAACTAGAGCATGTTTCTCTAGAATTCCCATAATCGATTTTAGGTACCTTAGACAATCCTTCCCTATTTTGTTGCATATAAAAATATTCCCAATAGATATTAAAAATTGTCTCAATTGACTATTGAATACTTGATTTACCATAAAATGGAAAATAAATAGTGTATAAGTCAAATTGAATGACATGAACCAGATAATTAGTGTCTAATAAGACATGAAAGCTTGTCTTTGGGCACATAATCATTGCAAACAAAGGTATGTGGGTGGTTTGATCTAAAACCGGTCTTTGAGAAGTAAGGAGTGATAATGGTATGCTCATAATCAATTTCCAACTATAATACATGTAGGAATCCTCTATGTGATAGAGATCTTGGGGACATATTGTTGAATACTACACTTTTATGATTTGTTTAAATATTAAAATAAAGACCAAGTTGCTTACCCTAAGAGTACATTGTTTGCATTCTCTCCATTACTAAGCAAATTGTTTCCCAATCAACTTGTCATTTGCATGAAGTCCGCTTATTTTTGACACTCCCTTAGAGGCACCTTTAGGTACCATATATTTCCACCAAATGTAAACTTTATCTTTCTAGATTAATGACTACATATAAAGTCACCCATGGAATGCAACCATTGTACAGACACACATTATAACCACGTAAAATTTCACAACATAGAATTCATCACATCCCGATGCTTTCCCATGGATAAATTAGGTTGTTTGCTTATCCCATTGCATGACATGATGCATTTATAAGTAATAATGATACTAAAATTGGAAACTTTACCCATTGTGGAACTCAAAATATCACCGAGATCCCACACTATTATGCACAAACAATTTTGAGTCAAAGGATCTATTTTCACACCATTACCCTTCCTAGAATGATAATAAAATTGAAATAGTTCATTTCTATTATTACCACATCTTGAGCTGAAAATATAAGAGTTTTTAACCTCTTGAAAAACATCTTGTAATGTCATAGTATGGGGGTGATGCAATAAATAATTTCTAAAATCAAGAAGATAATAAACTTGCTTACCATTGGGTATTGATATGAAAAATTCTAACAAGTTGAAAAAGTGGCACATTAGTATCGACGAGGCCCTTTATCATGTGCATGTCTCTCAATAAGGTCTTCTTGGAATTCCACCGTATAAACGTCTTGTTTTGAAACATTCCTTTTATTTTCAGAACTGTTATAATGATGTTTCAAGAGTTGCCCTTCTTCTTTAAATTTCTGTAGGTGTTGTTTTGCTTGGGTAGCTATCAACTTAGCGTCCTTAGCTCTTCTTAGCCATTTATCACACCTTTTCTAGGTCCTCATTACATCCTTTGCACTTGACTGCAAAGTGGTTGGTTTCTTTTCAATACTCTAGATCCACTTTTGTTGCTGATGGTGGATTATTCAATTCTACCTCATATATGTGATTTATGCACTCCTTTTCTATTGATATTTTGTTTAATTGGTGAATGGTGCTTTCTTCTTCACAATTTCTTCCTTGACCTCTTGAGGTGGTGACGGATCCTTTACTTTTGTTAGTTTTTTTCTTCCTTGGAATCTTTCTCCTTAATAACTTTTGTTGTTTTTGATTCTTTCTCTTTTTCATGCAACCTTCTTTTGACCGCTGCTCTAATTATATCACCACTATTGGAATGAGATCTATCTTTTATTTCCTTTGCAATAACTTCACTCAAATAAACATTAGTCAATTAGTTGTTGTGTTCACGATTCATATTCTATGCATCGAGATAGTATCTACAAAAAAATTAATTCTTTCCACAATTTGGTGAGATCATCAATTCTAATACTAATGTAATGTCCCTTTCTGGACAAATAAAGACAGTTTGGGTTTTCCAACAAACCCTTACACCAAATATACAACAATATAATTTTTATTCAAATCCTTATTAATAAAAAAGTACAACAATATGATTTCTTGCTTTTACTTAAGAAAAACCAATAAGTTGAGATACCCACAAGGGGAAAAGCCTTTAGAAATCCTCTAGAAACATGAATATGATGGAAAAGAACTTTTACAACCAAGAACTAAGTTTATTTCTATTACATTTCAAACCAAAAAATAGGAAAAATACCCACTTATGTTTACAATTTTTTTTTCCTAATAAATTACACCCAAATGGCATGAAGAGGCCAAATGATGCTTATGCAACACGGGATTAAAGAAATATGCCCACAAACGATTCCCTAAACACAAGTATGAAACCCCAAAGGGTGTAGATATCACTATAAATAGATGTAAATGTCTCTAAATACCTTCCCAAATTCAATTCTAGCTGATATGAGGATTCTTCATTGTGGAAAACACTAAAAATGGATCTCGCATGTGATGCCCTAGCTTCAATCTCTAATATCACCACGAACCGTGCTTGAGCTTTGAATAACCGACCTTTAACTCTATAAATCTGATCTTTAGCTCAAATGTGATCTCTGTGTGAGATCACCAAGGAGAAATTGATGGTCTTTATCCTCAAATGCAAAATTAGGAGCAACAACTCAAACCTTCAATGTCAAAATAGGCGTGAGTAAAATATGCATCCAAATGACCCCTCAACGCTCTTTTATAACTTTACTTTCAATTTTCCCAAGGAAAATACTCTTAAAACAACGAGATATTTCAAGATGTTAATTTATCATCTTGTCATGTTAGGAGAGGTCATTTGGAGAAGTTTGAAGACTTTGAAACATCACCAAATTTGAATTTTGGTCTATCTTATGTTTTCCCTCCAAAATGGGAATTTAAACTTGTAAATCTTGAAAATGAGGAAATTGGATAGTTAAGTGGATGAAAGAGGTTTAGGTGGTTTGTGAGAATGTATAAGGAGTCCAAACATATGGAAGTAAGTCCTAGGTCTTATTTAAAGTCAATAATGCTTAAAACATTGTAAATTTTTTTCATTATGTTGTGAATGGGCATCTTGAGAGTCTTGAGAGTTAGTTAGGGTTTATGGGGTAGAAAAGAGATGAAGATAAACCTGAATAGGGATAAGTTAGAAATGGATTCCTTGAGCTACGAGGAAGGAAAAGAAGAAGAAAAAACATGGTTTTGTAAGAAAATACAGTCTAATATACAGAGAGCTCTATTTTTTGTATAAATATCTTATCTTTGTCATTAATGATTCCGAGTTTTATGGTTTAAGAACTAGAGAATTATCTTTATGAGAATATAGAGAGATTGTTTGAATCTCTTTTATGAGGTTGAAGAAGGTTTGGATTGTAAATGTCTAGTTTTCCTAGTATGAAGCTAATACATGGGACTGTTTAATGTAATCTTTGTGACTTTGTAAAGATTTCTTTGATACTTTAGAACAGTGATATTTGAAATGAAGATTTTTATTGATAATCATGTGGTATATAGTGGGAGAAGTTTCATTGAAAGGTATTACGGTTAATATTTTGGGTTACTCTCCATTGAATGCTTGAAACCCTTAAGAAATCACGATTGTGATGGTTCTATACGATTTAGACAAGAAATTGCTTATTTTATTTCAAAGGTGATGTATATGTGCATGAAATCTACATGAGGAGTTTTATGAGTTGATTTTAGAGAAAGAATGAAGTTTATACATCGAAAAGAGTCTAGATCATTCGACTTGAAAATTGAGGGTTTCAAAACACCCTACTTCAATGTGCATGCAGGAAAGTCTTTGTTGTTAGATGAAATTATTCTCATTATCATGTATCATGTTAGAACAGGAATGAGGAACAAGTTAACACAAACATTGAGGCAAAATATTAGGATTTGAAAGGAATAACTTAAAATTTTAAAACTATTTTAACCTATGAGGCTAAAACATAATCACAATTTAGGTTTTGATACTAATTCAAGTTTGAAGCCCTTAAATCTTGAATCTTAACCTAAAAATTGGTAGTTGATACTGTTAAAATTCATTATAAATAATTTTGGGGAAATTTGAGTTTTACAATGGCCATATTTTGAGAAAAACTTGATAGTCTAGGTGAATAGTCCTGTGATAGTCCATGAGACCTATCTGCTAATGAGTTAAATTGCTAGAAAAAGGGGTTTTATTTGGTATTTTCCCATGAAACTTTGTAGGGTGATGTAACATGATAATTGGTTTCTTAATATGCTCTTTTTTTTTTGTCTTGGAACCTCTTGTAATGAATGTTATGCATGAAAAACTCACTAGGCATGGCTACTAGAAGGTAAGTCAAATAGGAAAGAAAGAGTGAAAATTGAGGAGGAGTACAAAGAGTTGATCCATGAAATTTAAATGCACCATATATAGCCTAAAGGGTATTTGAGAATGCAATTTTTTTTTGTTTTGGGTATGCCTAGATTTTTCCAACCATGGAACCACCAAGAGTTATTTCTTGAGAAGCCTAAAGTGCGAGTTTTGAGTGAAAGAGAAGAAGTTGGTGATTTTTCTTGATTTCATCCAAGTAAATAGTTGATATATCATTTCTTAAGGTGTATAAATAGGTGGAATTGATGAGAGAAAGCATATATATGACCAAAACCGTGAAAAATTGGCTTATTTAAACCATGATTCTTAAAGAGCTAATGGACAATTTGGTATAAGGTAAGATAAGTTGAGGTTTCTTGTGTTATTGATATTTTTAAAGGTTGAATAGGCATTGCACAAGGTGTATGAGACATGGTATGTTGTTAGTGTGACACGATATTTCTTGAAAAGGTAAAAATCTTGCTTATTTGAGCCATATAGACTAAGGATAAGCTCTCAAAGACATGGTATTAATGAGAAATAAATTGTTCACATATTATTGAGTATATTGATATGAGATATAGCCATGCATAATTTTTGGTATCGAGATGAGGATTGAATATTGTTTATTGCTAAGAGTAAATTATGTAAGTGTGAATGAAGATTGACAGAAAAGTGAAGAGTTAAGAAGAAGTGAAGGTGAAAGTGGCTAAGAAGAGTGTGAGAGTGAGAGGAAGAAAAGTAGAAGAGTATGAAAATAGACTAGGTGTGGAACAAAACCTAGGTGAGAAAAAAACAAGGTGAAATAGACTTGTTTGAGAGAAGAAAAGAGGAAAGTGGATAAATAAGAGATAATGAGAGAGTTAGGGATGTTGCTAAGCCACAAGAAGAAGCAGAGATGAGAGAGAGAGAAAGAAGAAATAAGAAGCCAAGAGGAAAGAGGAAGATAGAAAACTAGATCTATGGGTTGAACAAGAAGTGAGAGAGCTTAGAAGGATGTATATGATTAAGGAATTGATGTTGAACATGGAAAAAGAAAATGTATATGAAGAATCCACCTTTGATTAATCTAAACTCTAAATAAACACCTAATCTAAATGCTATAGTAGCAATAAATGAATAACAATTAAGTACAACAATGATACACAAGAAAGATAAACAATAAATTATGAAACCCTAAGTGTAAAGAGAGGGAAGAAGCCTTAGATGATTCTAAGAGATCGGAAGATGCAAAAAGTTGGAGGACATGAAAATATGAAGCATTGAACATCGCACTAGAGCTAAGAAAAATGCAGATCTAGAGGAGTAAGCTAGGTGGGGCACTGGAGAGGGAAAAGAGCACCGTGGGTGCCCTGGACATGTGGAAAAATTAGAAAACTTCCTCTCGAGGTGTTGTAAGGTGTTCTCCTTTATTCGGCTTTGATCGCTCTGAGGTTTCACCAAGATCACCGAGGTCTTTATAAACCTGCAATGAAGAATGAACCAGCAAAACCCTCAAATAAACATCAAATCCCAAAAAGAAAATGCAGAATGAGGGTTGAGATTTTCCTCATCTGTCACAATGGTGAACTTATGACTCGAGCTGCACTACATCTTAGATCCAATGTAGTTCGTGTGTGTGTGTGTGGAATTGTGCCCTAGGTTACTCTTGTGTGTGTCACACTTGGATAATGAGCAAGTAGCTAGATGTAAAATGTAGTAAATGTGTGCATGGAATAGAATGAACTTCCCTCCTACAAAGTGTGATGAAGAAAACTAGCCCTTGTGTCCCTTGTGATGGAGCTCTATGGATGAAATTGAGCTCTTAGATGCCTTGTTAGATGCAACCTTAGGTGGTGATAGATAGTGCTTAGTGCTTGGTCCCTTATTATAATCACATAACTTTATATTTATACGATTCCTTCACTTGAATTTCATAATTAACCCCAAAAAGGATGACTACCAAAAAGATAAGATGCTCAAACAAATGGCTAGAAAGGACCAAAAAGTGTAAGGTAAATAGGGGACAAGGGACACCCAGATGGGACAAGGGCGCCTGGTGTTGGCGTCCTGGCGGGCACTTGCTCATCCAGGATGAAAAATGCTGAAGAGTAAAAATGCATACTAAGAAAGTAAGGGTGTAAGAATGAAAGTAACAATAAAAAGTAAATAAAGGTGGCCAAAGACATGGGTTAATTAGTAATTTTCTTACTTAGGAATTATATGAATAGTAGTATGCAATCAAGACTAGATAATTACCCAAAGTGTGTGACTTTGTGTCTACATTTTCCCCCACTTTATGTTCATGATCCGAAATCTAAGTAACATAAAGTAGATAGAGATGCGTACTTGATAAATGTTAGTGGTCAAATTTGTACCCACGTCTTAGATCCGAGAAGAGCTGAGTTTGAGACCACAATAGAACCATCTCCAAGTTGTGGGACCTTGCGATATTAAGATGGATCTTCGAAGAAGGCCGGTTCCTCTACCTATTTTCTACTGCCATCGTTACTCCTAATGCTAAAAGGGAAAACTAAGCTAATAATTCTAAGGGACAAGGATAGAAGGATAAAAAGGAAAACTAATCTAAGGAAGGTGATAACACCAGAAAAAGAGGGATGAACACTATTCTTTTCTAAGAGAAAATGAAGGGAAAGGCGTGAAAGAAGGATAGGCACGTGTAGCACAACTAAAATGTATTTACCAAATCAGTTTCATGGAACACAACTAAAAATGGAGCTGCAAGGGACGTAGAATGACACAACAAGCACACAATGTAAAAGAAAGGCAAGAAGAAAGAATACAAACATGCTTAAGATAGAGAATAGTCACAAAATGATGCTTCCATTACTTCTAGAAATGCACAAAATTGTTATAATGGAAAAATATGCCGATATCCACATGCATGAGCCAGATCTAGAGGTCTATGACTCAAAATATAGAAAATATGAAGTCCTTAGAAAAATGTGTAAGGATCCAAAATGTCCAACGTTAACAATGAGCCCAGCTCTTACATTTATAGATGAATTCATGGAAGAAGAAGAGAAGAAGGAGGGAAAACATGAATTTGAAATACAACCACCAATAAGAAGCATTCAATGCCTATAAATCCACCTACAAATTTGTCAAATACATTTCCCCAAGTTTGTTTGGCATGTTGGAGAAGGAAAGAGGGTGAATTAGATCAAATCAGTGGTTGGAATAATTAGATATGTTCATCAATGCCTAGAAAGATGTTTTCCCATTTATCACCTACCAAATCCACCAAGAATTTGAATTTGAATATCTATGCTGTAGCCTACGTTAGTAGCTATCGATTGAGACTAGGCACACGCTGATTGGAGCTCCATTTCAAAATATATGGCTGTCAAAAGATTTTCAAGTTGCTCGCATACGCAAGACATGTGGCATGCACGGATTGGTTGAAAGGATGACCAACTGTGCAAATCTTCTTGTCATTTCTGCCATGTATCACTCATTGATTTGTTGCAAGGACTCAACACCCATTTGGCACACTTTTATTGGTTGCGTGTGGCACACTCAAGCATGTCAGAGAATGATGTGGCATAGAATGGCATAGAGGAGGGTGCAAAGGTATGTGTGTGGAAGAATGAGGGCGGGGGATAACAGAAGGAAGGCGCGCAATTGTGCACAAAGGAAATGAGGAAAAATGGTGAGTGGAGAATGTATGGTCAAGGCACAACTATTACAAGGTAATGTGTGGGGCGTGTGAAGGGCCAAGGACTTAGTTGATTGAAGCAAGTGCAAGGTGCATGTGCATGATGAATAGATATTAGGAAGAAGGCGAATGCACAAAATATGCGTGCAAGGTAAGAGTGGAATAAAGAGGAAAAGGAAAATGGAAAGGGGAGAAGGGGAAGCGTGCAAGGGCACGTGAGGAAATAATGACCAAGTGAATGTGCCAAGGAGACAACTGAGGTGCATGCCACTTGTAATGAATATATATGAGCCATAATATGTATGTAAGTTGTCTAAATAACTAGGAGAGTTATTTGGATAACAATTTTGGAAAATTTCGGGGCCATTTTCTGCTAGATGAAGGAGATCAGTAGCCTAGAGCATCCATTGGGCATGGAGTCTACTATGTAATCATGAAATTATGATCTTTAGCTTTGAAGAATTGCCCCTGAAGTCACTTAAAGGATTATTTCTTGACTCTATTCCGAATCCTACAAACTACTAAAAGAATTCGACACCATGGAAGCAAAAGAAGAGCGTGCACATGAAGCACGTGAGAAGAAAGAACTTATGTACAAATAAACAATGTGCACACAATGCACTTGGAGGAATTGAAACTACTATAATATATACAAAATGATGCAACAAACTCAATGGAAGGGTTCATGATAGATCCCATTTATTGGGATTTGCGTGCACTGCTCCATCAAGATGAGTTAACTTAAAAGAGTTAGCCTCCTTGCATGAATTGATGATGTATGTGCCACTCCAAAGTGCATTAAACTTTGAATGGCACCCTGGCTTAGCTCTGTCATCATCCCATTTCAAAACCAAGTCCCCAACTTTGAAATCTTGGGGCCTAGCCTTTCTATCAAACCATTTCTTTGTTGTTTACCGATGTTGTTCCACTTGATCATCACAGAGTTCCTTGATTCTTCAAGATTAACTAGCTCTTCCATTCGGTTTCTCTTTAGTGCACCTTCGAGCTCCATTGATGGGTAAGTTCCAATGAGTTAAAATCCTTTCTATAGATGAGCTTGTAAGGAGAAGTACCTATTTCTTTTTTAACTGTGATTTATATCTACGCCGAGCATGTGAGAGACCTTTGTATGCCACTATCTTTGGCTGATGTTCATTGTGCACTTCATGATCCTGATCAGGTTCTTGTTTGTTGAATCTGCTAGACCATTTCCTTGAGGGTAATAGTTGGAAGAAGTCTTCAGATAGATGCCCAAATTTAGATCCCAATCAGTGATTTTAGTACCAAGGAAGGCTTTTGCATTATCAAAGATAATGGTTTGAGGAATGCCAAACCTTGTGACTATACCTTCGAGAAATTCAAGGATGACTGACTTGGTTGATTCCTTGAGTGCAACAACTTCTATCCATCTAGTAAAGTATTCTATAGCTATCAGCACCCATTTATGTCCAACGCTTGAAGGTAGATTGATCATGCCTATGAAGTCGAGACCCCATTCATTGCAAAAGGCTGATCCACTTGGATTGGTTGGAGGGGAAGTACTACCAGTCTCTTCTTTCCTACAAAGAAAGCACATTCCTTTCCATTTGTGACTCAATTGTGTGAATCTACAAATAGAGTAGGCCAAAATATACCTACCATTATGATCTTTATTGCTGTAGTCTTGGCAGAGAAGTGTCCACCAGAGAATCCATCATGAAATTATGCTAACAATTTTTCAATTTGCATGCCATTGATACACCTTAGATAAGTCCATCAATCAAAACATAAGGGACAAATTGTAACCTCAGATGTATTCTCTTTGCCTTGTTTAATTCAAGAGGGTATGCACCCTCGGAAAGGAATGTGATCATGTCCTTCATCGGTCATTGGTCGTCAAATAGGACTTTTGAATGAAATAACAATCAGGGACAAGAAGTCCCTCCTCTTTAATGGGAGAGGTTCCCTTATTCAAACGAACCTATTTACAAATATACAAAACATGATTTTCTCGGTTGAACTTGGATATTATGAAAGTGTTTTCTATAAAGATCATCAATTACAAAAGGAGTGAGGAATGAGAATACGAGAATGAGCGTAGAAAGGCAACATGCGAGAATTATAGATATGAGTAATTCTTTATGTATGAAGTTACGGTGAATTGAAACAAGATCATTTGTATCATATAAATAAGATGGAATGTAAAGACACAAAGTTACGTAAATAACATCTGCCGTAACACAAAGTTTCTTGACATAACATCCGAGACAAATGATCTTCACAAAATTAAATGAAAGCTTGGGGATAAAAGAGATCGGATAGACAAAGAATGAAAAGCCCTTACGTATTTATTTCTTTATGATCTATTTACACTTTAGAAAATAAGCCCAAAATCGAGGCACTTCTCCATTTCCTTATCAAACTTGACATGAGTATGATAGTATTTATTTGCTTCTTGATGGCTGATTAAAGAGAGCATATCTCCTTCATTTTCTCTTTGGAAATGGAGCTTTCCTTGAATAGATTATCTTTGACAAAAGCTCTGAATTGAGCTTTGATTTCTTGCAAGGAAAGAGGCACACCAGAAGTTTCATCCTGAAGATGACAATGTATATCTTTGAAAGTAGATACAACCAGTGTCTTGAAAGCCTCACCCTTCTGCCAGCTATTCTTCAGCTCTCCCAAAGCCTCCTCCAAGACTTTGATCTTCCACTCCACGCTGTAAACCCGGGACTTTGATGACAGATTATCCTTTGCATCATCAAAAACCCTATTCGCCAATAAAATGTTCTCATCTCTTTGTCCCATGAGACGGAGGTCTACTATGCAACTGCTCAGAGTTTGAGCTCTTTATCTATGATCCCGATAGTGGAGGAGAGCTTCTGTTGCAAATTGTTCACCTTTCCGTGGAGTTTGAAAGCTTCATCGATGAAGTTCAATCCTGCAACAAGCATATCTTCCACCATGGCCTCCATAGCTCTGCCATAGACAGAATACTTGTGCATGTCTTTGATACTCTGTACTTCATCTTGGCTCAAAATTATAGGTGGCGGAAGGGTAGTCAATGGGGTAGGGTCCAAAACTTTGTCCTTAGACAAAAGAGATTTGATAAAACCTGTGAGAATCTGGGCTTGTTCCTCCAACTGTTCAATAGTTTGCTGCCCTTTCTCTACCCTCCCAATGACTCTTGTGACCGTTTCTTGGAGGTTGTGGATCTCACCTTCAGGAGTAGACTCTCCCATAGGAATCCTTGAGAGTTCTAGGTCAGATGCCTATAAGTCTGATCGATTTGTATCTACCGTAGGCTTAGCAATCTCTAGGAATTGGTGACCCTGAGCATCAGACACTATCCTGGAGGTGATTCTGGATTTTTGGCACGAGAAGGAGTAGTGCCCAACAAGGCTGCCACAACATCAAAATTTGGCTCTGAGCTCGAGAGGAAGATTTCCTCTTTCTACTGTCAACAAAAGGTTGCACCCATGCAAAAGAGGAAGAGGAAGCAGTAGGAGGGGCAAGAGGACCAAGAGACAGAGAGCTCATGATGCTCAAGGTTTGCACAGCTGTTGTCTCAAGTTGAGATGTGAGTGGGGCGCTTGAGACAATCGCTGCAGAGGAATCAATAGCACTTGGAAGCTCAGTGCTCTGGACTTCCTTATCTTTATCTGTTGGATCTTCAGGAGCATTTGTAGGGGCTGGCACTTCACTCTCTTCACTTTCACTGAGAACAATGATGTTCTCTGGTCCCAAAGGCACTTTCACCCTTTCTTTGAGGATCTTTTCCACAGGCTCCTTCTTAACCTCTTTGAATTTCTTTTGGTATACTTGAGTAGATGAAGAAGGAGTGGAAGTGCAGTCCTCATTGCATTGATGAGGAAGGAGGGGTTTGCGGGTGTGTCCGATATGGGAGTCGATGCTTCCCTCCTTGGTGTTGAAACATCCTTAGAGGAGGATTCTCCACGAGTGCCTTCTAAGCTCTTGAAATTTCTTATCAAACCAGACCTTAGTCCTGACTAAGACTGGAGCTAGGATCTCGGCCAGATCATCTTTCTCTTTCTTGTTCCAATCCAAGTCCTCCAAGGAAGTGTGCTTAACCACATTGTCATACTCATATGAGTATAGATCGGAGTTATCATCCTGGAGTCCTTCGGGAACTTGGTACAAGCCGAGTTCTTGGATCAATTCTGAGAGAGAACCTACCATAATGCCTCCTTCTAGCCTCAAAATCATCGCATGACACCAGCCCAATAGTCTTCTCAGTATCTTCACCCTATGATGATAGATTATCTTGATGTTACTCGCTCAATGAACTTCTTCAAGTCGAAGCAAGTTCTTGGCTTGAAAAAATGAACAGTGATGGGAACAGGGGCTCTTTCTATATTCTCGTAAGGTCCTGGTTGTTTTACAAGTGTAATTTCCCAAAGAGATGGGAAAATGCAAACCAGTAATCTTCTTGTCTCTCTGCGGAGTTACGTGTAATTTGTCTAACTTCCTGCATACTTCTATCAAAGCCATCTTATCACCGAGAACATGGGAAGCCTCGGAGGGTGCTCTCATACATCAGCGTGGCAAGCTGATATAGGAGAATTTTCTGAATTGGATAAAATAGGCACCGTAGTGCGATATCAGGTTCATGGCTTCATCAGAAAACCTTCTAGCAGTGTCACCTTCAAGAAGCCTGACCACGTACATGGTGAAAGCATCATTTACCCTTTGGAAATTGTGATTGTTGGTCTCTAGGGTGAACTACGGGCAGTAGGCATATACAGGATCATCCTTATGGGCATCGATGTAAGAAAAACCAAACCATTGCCTTGATGCCGCCAGAGTATACATCAGGTACGAAGTCATGTAGAACTTCTTCGTTTGCTGTACATTGGACAACTGCTCCGCCAAGTTCATGTTGATGATTACGCCTAATTGATATTTTGAGTTCCTCGCACACCATCTTTGATGAGCGGGCACATCCAGAAATGGAATTCGTTAGTAGAGGGTAAGCCCATAACCTGAGCCAGTAGGATTATAAAATCTGACAATTCTTCATTGAAATCAGCCCAGAAAAGAGTCTTGGATAGACGAGATGCTCCCTTCTTAGGGTTCTTTAGCCAAGACTTCGCCACCCGCACCTTGTATTTGTCATTTGTCTTGATTGAACGGGCCTGTGCTTGATTATGGGAAACAACTATGGCATTATCCATTTCTGGAATCCTTAGTGCAGTGCTAATGGCGGAAGCATCTAGTTTGGCGATGAGTTCCCCGTGTACGTTGGTCAATTCGCTTGAATCAGGGTCGAAGTGAGCTCCGCATGAAAGCACTATATCGGCACATTGCACCGAGATTGGGAAACCTCCAACGAAAGCCAATCCGCTATCATGAATCATCTACACCATTGGTGTAGGGTTTGCATCTGCCATCCTTGCCCAAAAATCACCAAAGTCAAGATGACGAGCTTCACTGTCCCCAATATTGGGAACGGCAGACTCTAGTGGTGAGATTTGTTCTCGTCCCCCGAAATTTGATCTTCATATGATAGTAATTCGAGGCAAAGAGCCGCAAACTAAACTCGGGAAGGAATTACAGAGGGAAGGGATACACGCGCAGGAATTTAGATTGCAAGGGTTCGAGCAAAGGATAGCATGGAAGCAGTGTGAAAAATGCATGCATGGGGGTTCGCTCGTTATATAGCCGATTAGGAGAGAGAAAGATAATGAATGCGCATTTAATACATACCTACCAATTTGAATAAGCAAGATATTCGGGTAGAGTGGGAAAAATAAGCACGAATGACACTTGGTTCATTTGGGACATGTGGGACGTGAATGCGTGAAACATGCGGCTCGGCCGATTCGGGTGAAGTGGGAAAAGACACACAAATGCCTTTTGGGACATGCGGGATGAAAGTGCGCGAAGTACGTGACTCGGCCGGATCGAGGCGAAAATGTGACAACGGGTCCGGGCGAACTTGGGACATTTGGGATGTGAAAGCACGAAGTACGCGGTTCGGGCGATTCGGCCGAAAATGGAACAACTTGCCCAATTGAACTTGGGACATGCGGGACAAAAATGTCCGACAGGCCGAAAAAGACAAACTTCGGGGAAACCGGCCGATTGGGGAACAGAGGGCCCAATTGAACTTGGGACACGTGGGACAAAAATGTCCGACAGGCCTGAAAAACACACAAAATGACCCAAAACGTAGATTTTCTCAATTTCTCGACTTTTAACATTGAGTACAACAGAGAAGACACTTAAACTCAAAATTTTAAAATTTTCACTTCCTTAAGAGCAGGGGAATTTTGAGTGGACAACATAGTCACACACACCAAGATTTGTATTATGCTCAAGTTCTTCATCGTGAGATATCTTCATCAAGAAACACTTGAAGTCTTAGATTCATTGTGCATCATCCTTAACAAAGTTGCCAGAGCATGCTACCTTTACTAGCTTTTGTGGCTTTGATAGTCACATCATACTCCATGATTTTGGTCACCCATCATGCTCTCTTTTCACTGATTTATGCTCCCATGATGAAGTCTCTAACAAAAGAGTGGGAGAATAACACCTTGATGTGATTGGTGGAGAGCATACTCTTGAATTTCTTGAGTGCGCGCATGATGGTGAAGACCTGCTTCTCCATGTGACTGTATTTTAATTCATAATCCTTCAACGTCTAGTTGAAGAAAGCCATTGGTTGTTCCAACTCTTGTTTATTTTCTTATGTTATAACAAAAGAAACACTTTGCACAACACCATAAGAATAAAGGATGAAATCATTGGAATAATACAGGATGATGAGTGTTGGCACGCAAGAAATCTCTTGCTTTATTTTGTTGAAGATTTCCTTTCCTTCTGTTGTTTATCTAAAAGCTATGTCTTTCTTAAACATTTGGGTGATGGGATGAACCAGTCCAACAAAGTTAGGAATAAAACACCTAAAAAAATTGATCTTTGAGGAAGGACTGAAGGCCTTTTTGTGCACCGATAGGAGAGATCTAGGATGGCTGAAATCCACTCAAGATTGATTGTGATGCCATCCTTTGAAACCACATGGCCCATAAGCTTTCCTTGCACCACTGCAAAATTACACTTCTTGGGGTTGAGAGATACCCCATACCTTTTGCATCTCTCAAATACTTTCTCCAAGTGCGCCATGTGATCCGTACTTTTCTTTGAGAAGATAGTGATGTCATTAAGGTAGACCAAGATGAACTCATTGATATATCCTTTGAATGCAATATCTATGGTGCGTTGAAATGTCACACCTGCATTTGAGATCAAAGGGAATTTTATGATACACATATATTCCCCACTTGGTTGTAAACACCATTTAAAATTGATCCTCTTCCTTGACCAAGATCCGATTGAAGCCAAAGTATCCATCAACATTGAGAATCTATACGTGCGGCCATACCGTAGAATATTCTCCATAGAAGGCAAAGGATAATTATCCTATAGAGATTGTAGTCATTTTTACACCCACCAAAGAACAAGGGAATCCCATGCCCCAGCCTATCACCTAGCGGGCATTGGGCGCTCACCCGAGGCACGCACGGGTGCCGAGTCTCTCTTTTATGTGAGTTGAGTGGGAAAACATCATCTATGATCCAAAATTTAAAGAAAGTGAGTGGGAATGAGACATGCAAACATCATAGAGCTTAGAACAGCTCTAGATCATTGTAGTCATTACAGACAAAGATACTTTAACATACTTAAAGAATTGAATCAAAACAAAAAGAAAATGTATAGGAATTCATATTCATCTTATAAACATACATAAAAAGGAACTATGAAGAATCATGTATGAATTTGAACCAAGAAGGATCTTATTCAATTAACTTGGTAACCTCATTACATTCATTAGAATTAATACAAAACATCACATCATGGCAGAATCAAGTCATGCATCATAACTGGATCCATATCATTTAGCTCTCAAAAATAAATTTAACAACCCAAGCCCTTGATACATTCTTCTCCTATATTTCATCTACCTAACCCATTATGACTCTCGCAGTATTTATGCGAGATCTCCTCTCTCTATTGATCTCTCTTCCTATCCGATCATCCCTTTTTCTTCTGTGGGTGCTTGTATTTATAGGTGCACCTGAAGTACTAACTCATCCTTATGTGGCCTCGATCGGGGCAAGTGTCTAAATGTGGTCCTCCATGGGATCATGCTCCTTTAGGCTTGAGCTATCCACTTTTTCCATGATGGTCTTCTAGAAGCTTCCATCGCAGGGAATATTCCTTCCTAGGCCAACTTATCGCCAGGCTGGCACCTTATCCACTCCGCATGCACAGTCAGGTCATGATTTTCACATGTCCTACCCGATACACCAAATATGGCTAAGTCTTGAGACCTTGTCTTCATCGGCACGTAACACGACCCTTCTAAAACCTTGCCTTGTGCGCCTTCTTCTTGTGCGCCCATCCTTCAACCTAGGCCTTACGCACCCATGCACCTTTGTGTACTTAGTCAATATTTTAGGGGCCCAACATCACCCCACACTACGCCTGTTCTCCACCCATGGGAACACTTCTCTAATGAATAAAGAATCACAATAGACTTAACATCTTGGGAAAAGAATAAGGGGATGAAGAATTTAGGAAAGAAGAAAGAATGGGGAAGTGATGGCATTATTGTAACAAGCTAGGAAAATATTTTTGCAAGTTGGCCTCCAACTTGTTCCAGACATCGACTTCATTTTGCACTCTTTCGCAGAGGGTCATCGACTAGGCGCTTACCTCTCTAAAACTTAGTCCATTTCCTTGAGAGTTCATGGTGTCAATTTTTTTAACTCCTTGCCCACATGCTCAAGCGCATCCATCCTTCTAGTAATCTGTGGGTATAGCTCCTTTAGCAGTTCTTGATTGTACCCCTTAGGGCCTCAATAGCTTCTGACTTCTTTTCAACCTCAACCAAGATTCTATCCCACTCTTCTCTGTTCCCTTTGTTCTTTTCTTGGAACTATTTAAGCTCTGCTTCATAGTTGGTGACCAGAATACCCACCACTTTATCTCTGTCTGCGTAGTTGTCATATGTGGCCTCAGCGGTATGGGAAGCAATCTTTACATCAACAAGGACTTTGTTGTATTCAGCCATGATTGCTACTACCTTTAATTTATCCTCCTCCAAGCACGCTGCTACTTCTTCTATGGATTCTAAGGCTAGAGGTTACCTCTCCATGGTGAGGATGCATGTTAAGTCTTCAAGGAACTCAAGGGAAGATCCATACTTTTTGTGGGCGGTGCTAGGTCTAGATGCTTCAAAACAATGGCATCTGTGATGGATTCTACTTTCTTATGTACTTTACGCACCCTTTGCCTTTTCTTCCTAATTTCATGCTTTAGTTGCACTAACTAATTAACTCCTCGCTTTAAATCCTTGGAATTCTCTTCTAGCTCTTCCTCCTTCTTTTCTAGTTCTTCTTCTAGAAATATTATCCTGTCATTCCACCCAAAGAGCCTAGCTTCAACCTCAACTGAGACCTTGTTGAGCGCACGTTGCATAACTGCTCATCTGAAAGCTGCTGAGCATTTACCAAGGGGTTGTCTCCTTTTGACTCAGGCATTTTCATTAGTTCCCCTAGCTTACCTCGAACTCTAGCTCATCAATGTGGGACTCAATTGACCAAGAGAGAATCTTCCTCATCTGAGGGTATGCACCTTCTTCATCAAACAACTTCATTGCCAAGAGTTGATCTATTGGGATGGTGCTTTGGAAGCATGCGTGCAACACCTTTTTGGGATCATTAATGTAGCTCATTCCTTGCCTTTGGATCTCCATGCACTTTCCCCCTGTGCGTGTGCCCTTAGGAACAATTACCGATAGACTGGGGCCTCCCGCGCTACCATGATCTTTCCCTACACTTTCTTCCTTGTCTTCTTCCATCACTATATCGCCTGCACTCCAATTCTTGTTCTACCAAGGCTTCAATGATTTTCATTGCTTCTCTTTCTGCCACCTCGTTTATTTTATCCTTCGTGAGGCTTGGAGTTTTTTGATCCTACGTGCCAACCTCTTCACTTCTTCCCATGTTCTGGGCACCTTCCTCCTCCTAGCTACCCTTGCGCCACATGAAAAGGAACTCATGTTCTTCTTCTCTACCCTCTTCTTTTCCAAACTATGCATGTTGAAAACAAGTGGTCCTTGGTCCCCTTTAGGATCATTTTCTTCATCATCATCCCTCTCACCTATGTATTTCTCCAAGCTCTCTGTTTCCTCCGAGTCAGATTCCTCCATCACCTTCTGTTTCTTCCTAACTAGGGATTCCAGTATAGGAGATTCTGCTTTCTCTTCCTCTTCCTCTAGTGATTTCTCCTCTACGATAAGATTTTCCTATTTTGGCACCTCCTCTTTGACTGTGGGACCTCTTCCTATGTGTGTAAGTACTTGTTCTAGCGCTTGTTCTGGGGTGCCCACCGCTTGAGTATCTTGGACACTTGGTGCCTTTTTCTTTATCTCCTCCATTTCCTTCTTCTTGGGCACGGTCTTCTTCCTACTTGTTAGGTCCTCATGTAGTGCCCACTTTCCTTTGACACCTTTTGATGCTTATGCTGATACTATTGATTACATTATAGACATTATTATGTTTTGATTTAGTATGATGTTAGACATTGATCATGGATTATTGTTGATCTTGATTTGATTTTGATGCATGATGATTATTAGAGACACCTTATATGTGGATGATGATATAATATTGACATGGATGTTTTATGGATGTTGTTCAGACATGTGATTTGGATATTATGAGTTGATCTAGAAAATGGATATTATTTTGATGATGATATAGTTGTTGATTAAAAATGCAAATGATGTAGTTGTTACTTCGATATTGTTGTGATTCACTTACTTAGATGATTTTGTGATTTTAGTTGCAACATATTGGATGTTCTGATATGGCCATGAGGCTGAAGGAGGTATTGTATTTTGTAGGTTAAAAATATCACAACAAAACATGGGGGATCAGAGACCAACCAAAATGGAATTCTAGGTGAATTCAACAAGGTCACCATGGCAACTCGTTTTATTGTGTTGTGTTTTGTTAAGGATTCCCATGGGGGATTATCTTTACATGTGACCATGGGTATTTTGTATTTTATTGATGTGTTCTTTTATTATTGTTGTATGTATTTTTTTAGTAATGTGTTCCTTTCTTTTAATTAATTAAATTGTGATAGAATTAAGGTGAGAATCATATGATTAAAATTTTAATAAATTAAATTGGGATGTGGGAAAGTAATTATAAGAGTTGTTGGCTGATTGCATTTAATTTGTAAGGGATGTGTAAGTTGTGTAAGAGCTTGTGTAAGTCAGATTTTGGAGTAAGAAATACTCCACCTCCATGGAAATTCGAATTTGTCCTTGGGGGCTGTTTTTGGAGGCTTGTGGGACAAGTAAAACTTGTCCCATGCCTCTAAATTTAATCTACCAACCATACTTATGGATGAAGATGTGATTTGTGACTTTTATAATGAATTTTAATAGTCTTGTTGCATGGTTTTAATTGCACTTTCTTACATTTTAATTAATTTTCTGTCCCTTGAGGTGTGGGCTTTTAGAGTGTGCAAGTAACTTGTCATATTTTTCACCCACCTCTTTATTGTGCTTGGGAGAATGGAGTTTGTATTTTGTGTTGAATTGGAGGATGTGTGATGTGGCATCCTACATGGATCCACATCATCCTCTTCTCTCCCTCTTCTATTTAATCCAAACTCTTGCCTTGTTTTTGGGTTGTTGAATCATTTTGCAACTTCCTTGGGGTGCATTTTTCTTGTGTGGAGCTCTTGTTTTTGGAGGAAGTTGGAGAAAGCTTTGCATGCTTGGAGTTTGTTGTTTTGGACTGTGTTTTGGCATTTGAAGCTTTTTGTTTGGAGACAAAAGTAACCATGGAGAGGTAGGAATTTAACTCTCTTTTTATATGCTGTCATTTTCTTGTTGTGTTCTGTGGATAGTGCATGCTTTTTTTATTTGTTGGTTGGTTGGGTAGATTACCATAGGGATGGTGTAGGAGAAGGCTATGGGGAATCCATTTGGGGGCATAAGGAAATGCCATTGGCATCAGAATTTTGTGGAGGGATTTTGGGTTTGGGATCCACCATGGAAAAGAAATAGCTTGCATTTCTTACTTGTGGGGGCATAAGGAAATATGTGGGGGGCATAAGGAGGGATTTGTGGGGGCATAAGGAAATGTGTGTGATGAATTATTTTGGTGGTTTTTATTGGTGGATGCCTAAATTCCAATTGGGAGGCATAAGTAGCTTCCCCATAGACCTTGCTCCTTTGGCTTGCATGATCAAGCCTGAGTTCTATTTTGAAATGATTTTAAATGCAGTTGTGAACTGCTATTTTTGTGTTGAATTGTGTTTTTAAAAAAGGAAATGTGTATGTGAAAGAATCTTTGTGTTGTGGAAGCTAGTTGTTGCCATGGTTGAATTACACCTTTGATTGTATTTTGGTTGGGGCTCGGGGCCAATGATGAAGGAAGGCTTCTCCTTTCATTGGATGTCTTGGTTGGGTGGAGAGTGTTGCCTTTCCCCCTCTTTTGTTGTGATCAACTGGAGAAAAGAGAAAATGTGCATGTTGTTGTCCTGGAGCAAAAGAAAAGTGTAGTTTGATAGTCCCTTGTGAAAACACATTCATTTGTAATCCTTTCCCACATGATGTGGATGAAATTGTAACAATTATGTTATGGAGAAATGATGTTGTAATTGATTATGAGAATGTATATTTGAATTGAGAAAGACATTTGTTTTCTGCTCTGTACATTGGAAAGAGATAAATTGAATGTTGTTATTGTTTTCCAACGTTGAAATATGTAAAGTATATGATTGGAACCAATAAAGAAGTGAAATTTCATCTCTCATTTGCATTGTTGTGTTGAATTGGAAATATCAAATTGGGATTGGAATATTTGTTTAGAAAATTAAAAAGAAGAAGAAGAAGAAATATGTGTGTAAGAATTATATGGCATTGTCTATTTTGAAATATGTTAAATTGGAAATCAGATTTTACAATTTAACTTGGAAATGATTTGGTTAGAAACAAATGATTGTATTGGATTAGTTTAGGAATGAAGTATCACACTTAAATGATAAAATGGATATATAGAGTTTTCCTTGAAATGAATCTCTGCTGCAATTTTTAAAACTGGTAAATTTAAATATAATGCACAGTTCAGACCTGCACACATTAATCAACTTGAAAATGATATATTTTAGGATGCTAAGATGTTAAGGAACTCATTTTGACAAAGAAATACTTAAGAAAATAATTTTAACATTGCAAATCGAACCCATTTCCCTTCCTCAGCCGTTTTCTGGCATTTGTTGGACAAAATTCAAATGTAAATTAATTGAACAAATTTAACTTCCTAAACCACTTTAAATCCTTCCTAGATCAATTCTCCATGTCTGTTTGACATGTTGAGTGAAGGAGGAGATCCAATTTAATCAAATTTAGAAGTTAGAAATTACTAGTTTGCTAATTAAAATCCTGCAGATCATTTTTGCAAAATTTACCCCTCAAACTTTATCAAAATATAAATTTTATGTTTCTTATACAAAGAGGGCATCGAGAGCTTTCCAAAAATTCCTTGTTTTCCCAAAACTGAGCTTCCTAGCTCAAGTTATGGCACTTTGAAGTTTTTGTGCCTTGGCGGGAAAATTTGGGAAAATTTTCCCAATGGTCTCCGTAACCCAAAAATTTCCTGTCGAATTGCCCTTAGAATTTTTTTTTTTGAAAATTTTGGCTCGGGAAAAATTTCATCTTTTCCTCCACCGGCCTCGTAGCCAATCAAAGGCTACCACGTGTCCTCACGGGGAGTGGTGGAGGCGCGACATTTTCTTTTACCCTTAGCCTTTTTGAAAATTTTGGAAAATTTTTCCTTTTAGCCCCACTGCCCGTGACAATCGCATTTGCCACATGGTAGCTTTGGGTGCTAGCGAAATGGGGAGACCCTTTTGTTTCTTTTAGTTTTTCCTTGGGAAAATTTTGGACAATTTCCCCGTGGCCCCGAAACCCCGTCCTCGCCTTGGGATTTTCTCCTTTGCGGGGAGTGCGGACCCGCGCGTGCCTTTCACCCTTTTTCTTCCTTTTGGCGAAGTTCACCAAATCACCCCACCGCTCCACACCTCTCCCTCTCCCTTCTTTTGTGGCATTGTAGAGCACCATGTGTTCCCAGACGGACCGTGGCCGTGTGGGCATTGTTTGGCTTCTTTTCTCCTTGGGTGAAATGCCCCAAATTTTTAACTGCTCTCTGCCTTTCCCTTCTCCTGGCAATATTAGGACAACAATATTGTCACACAGAAAAAATAAAATTGATATTGTATTCGACACATCTTGAATTACATTCATAGGCTATTATATAGCCATATCAATAGGAAAACTGACTTCCTATAAAATAGGAAACTACAACACACCCGAATATATATTGTTATAACAATATATATGTATAATAAACTAACATGTAACAAATACTAACAACCATGTGAATACTAATTCCTAACATTCCCCCCCTTAGTGTTTACATGGTAGAAAAACATCCACACTCTCAACTGCAGTATGCTCACCCCTGTGGCATGTCCAAATGTGACTCATGACCTTGATCCAAAAGAAAGGCTCTCTCCTTCCATGGTTTTAAACAAGCTTACCACAAACCTTGAAGTGACAGGAACCTCATCAACTGTCCACCTCGTGTGGTTTTCTGGATCCTCCCACAAACCCTTTCAAGATCCATGAACTGACTTACTCTAGTGCTATTGTTCACCACTATGCTTATACATCAGGGAATTATGTAGGAAACACAACTTGCATATCACAAAACTGCACAATAGAAGATATATTGAAAAAATTTCACATTACTTCCTATAAGAATCGTAATGTTCTTAATCGTAGTCTTTGTCATTGATCGCTGCCACTCGATCTCGAACAACATAGAAAACTGCCACTGCCACTGGAAGCTTTCCTTGACTAAGTCATTTTGGGTGCAGAATGGGAATGGAACATTGGTATGTATTCCCCCCCACAATGTGAAATTCCACTCATATAGATACTGAGAAGCAAAATGCATCGAAGAACATACTCCTGAATGGATCTTGCTAGTTAGGTCTTGCTGCACATGGTCACTAATGCTAGTGAACGTATTCTCCTAGCTGACCATCTTCCAACGAAGTACGGCAGTCAGAGGACCAAGTCAGTCAGAGGATCACTGACAGTCATCTGTGCTCCAACACAACTTTCTTTCCAACATCCATCAAATACCAAACAAAACAGGAACTCTGAAAAAGAATCACACCAAGCTGAAATTCACACCACACAACTGAATCTGGAACACTGCAAAACTCAAAAACAAGTACTCACACTACACACCTGTGCCACCAAATCATTCTGTGCGGCCCCGTCGTTGGTGACTGACGAGAGGTCGCTGTTCGACCTCCTTCCTCCGATGCCTCCTTCCTCCATCTAACATACCACTTAGGTCAGAGAAATGTGCTCAGACTTCTTTTCCGAACTTCTCATTTTTCGTAAAAGATGGTCTTTGTATTCTTTAGCTGTCAACCTTTTTCTTTTTAGAGATCTAGGTGGTTCAAATTCACTATCACCTTCATATCCTTCTTCTAAATTTAGCATAGCTGAATTTTCTTGATCTTGTATATTTTTTATGTCTCTCTCCATGGTAATTGGTTCCATGAGAATACATTGTTTTCTTCTTTTCTTGACCATTGTGAGATAGGTGTCGGATACAACCGAAAATGCACCCAAATAATTAAAATTTTAATATAGCTAAAAGCTATTGATTAAAATTTTGACATATACTATTAAAATAACAAAATGACTCAAATTTTGAATAGAATCTAGTGACACAAATACTTACGTGGTGGAGAACTTACAACTGATTTACATGTCACCTTCAAATTGCCTTCGATTGAGGTCTTTGATGCACGAAAAACCGTTCATTATGCTGCATACTTGCACATGGATATATAGAGACACGTAGCACCCAAATGACGTGGCTGCACTTTCTATTATTGTCTCAGCTGATCAGTTTCACACATAATCTCATATGCCTGCCAGCACTTCGCAGGAACAAACACAGGCACAAAACCCGTCACATTTCTGCACAGAACTGCTCACTTATCAAAATGAATTTTCCAAAATGATTTATGGGTTTTATTCCCTACGTTGCAAGCTTTTCAGAACACTTTGAAATTCTCAATTTCGTTAAGAAATGAGAAAGTTACGAGTATTTTACTGAAGGCCGATCTGGAAACTTCCCAACTCACCTTCACGAGATATCAGAACAACAATCTTTAATTCCAGTCCACAAATTTGATCGATCCTTCCACTGCAGATCGCAATTCTCATGCAGAGATGCATATGCTGGATTACATGGCACAAATTAGAAGAAACCGATGTTATTTTCTCCAATTGAATGTACAGATTTACAACAGAGATCTGCCAAATTAGATGTAAATCTTTGCGTATATGGAGATTAGATATTCAAAACTGCTTATGGAGCTTCTCAATGAGACTCCCTTCAACACCATCATGTTTCAACAAGCTCGATGAAAGAATGGCAGTGAAACTGATGTCAACATTGATGCAAAACAACTGCAGATCCAATATTAGAAGGTAAGCAGACTGTGGATGAGTAGATATTCATATGGAACAAAAAATGAATGGCATCAGTGAACCACGTTTAAGTTGAAATAATTGGATGATATCCAGCACTATCTCTCCTGATATAAACTTAGTTGGAGCCGTAAATGAATCTTTGTTGCTATCATACAAAATCTGTAGAATGGGTCTCAATAAGGAGTCCAAGAAAACTATAACCAAGGCAGAAAACCTCCACGGATAACACAAAATGGACACTTAAGCATTCAAATGCTAAAACAAATTAAATTGATCTGTGCCAAATTTCTAAACATTTTCAGTGTGCTCTCTCTCGACTCTCATCAAGATAGATATCGCTCACGATGCAAATATTGGGACAACAATATTTCACACGTAAAAAAATAAAATTGATATTGTATTTAACACATCTTGAATTACATTCATAGGCTATTATATAGCCATATCAATAGGAAAATTGACTTCCTATAAAATAGGAAACTATAACACACCCGAATATATATTGTTATAACAATATATATGTATAATAAACTAACATGTAACAAATACTAACCATGTGAATACTAATTCCTAACAGAAATGTCTCAAATTGGCCACCACATGTCGTTGGAGGACCCAAAAAGGTACGAATGTAACTAGGATATTTATTTGCATAAGGAAAATTACCAAATGCCACACCGCGACCCGCCAAAGGGGTTTTCCCCTCCTCTTGACACATGTCCCCTTGGGGAAAATTTGACCCCTAAACTCGCTTGCCCATATCCACGAGTTTGGAAGAGTTAGGAGGACTTCTTTATATCACCGGAAAGGTGAGAAAATTTCCTATCCGATGGGAATGATTTAGGGAAATTTTGGAAGTGTTAAGTATGAGAAAAATCAAGTTAAAACCCAAATACCCTAATTAACGACCTTCCGTTAATAAATCACCCCTTCTACCTAGACTAATTAATTATTATTAATTAATTAGCTTTCCCTTCCATTTAACCAATAAATCAATATTTAATTGATTTAATCCCCTTATAATAGCCTAAATCACACTAATATTCTTCTAATTGGCTTCTATAAGCTTACACCTACCTATTAATTAATCACCTTTGATTAATTAAAATACCCCCAACTCCCATGACTTGCTAAACATGTATTAAACCCTTCTAAAGTAAGGTTACCTTTAATAAAGCAACCTTATCCATTCCTAATCATGTTTTACCTTTATCCCACATTCATGAGAATGTGTTGAATCTTTATCCTTCGGGGCTATATAAAGAGCCCTCCACCTACCTTTTTACTTACACCTAAACTTTCTAAGAGAGCAAATGCAAAGCATATAGCAAAGAGACTAAGAGCTTGCACCTTGCCCTTTTGAGAGTTCATCATCTTGAAGAGTTAAGCCTCTTTCTTAAAGTGCTTGGGTCATATGGGAGGTGTCAAAAGGGTCTCAGAGCCCAACTTTGATTAGCCCCCATTCCTAGGTTCTTGGAACATTAAGGACAACTATTTTGATAGCCATGGAGCTTACTTAGGTCCATTCATTTATTTGTTGTTAGAGAATAGAGGAGTTTAGATATTTAGCATTGTTAGTTTCAAAGTTTGTATTTATGAATAGCTAAAGATCTAACCCTTGTTTAATTCTTATCATGATGGTGTTTATGCTTTGTTTTAGCTAAATTGTAGAACTATTTTAGGTGGTAGTTCTTGCTTCATTTGATTTAGCATTAAGAAAAGTATACATGCACACATTTGGCATGCCCGGTGGGACTTACTCCATTGTCCTTTGCACTTAATTTCAAGTTTTTGTAGTTAAGTTTTATTTTTGGTTACTAACCCTCTTTTACACATGTTGATCTAACTTGTTTTTCTTAACTTGTTTTGTTGAGTTTGCATGTGTTGGGTATTCCTTGTAGGTATGAAGGAGGTGAAGTGCTGTCAAAATTGGAATTGATGGGAAAATTTCAAGATTTATCCATGTTTTCATTTTTAGAGCTTACTTTTTTAACATTCTACATGCTAGTTTTGTCAATTTCTTGAAAATTTTAAATTCTTGAGCATGTAGGTTAGTGTTTGATAGTGCTGAGTCTTCTATTTACATATTAATGTGGTGGGTTGTTGCCCAAATTTAATCTTGGTGAGAAAATTTCAAGATTTCATCATGTTTTCATTTTTAGCTTACTTTTTCAACATTTTACATGCTAGTTTTGTCAATTTCTTGAAAATTTTCAATTCTTGAGCATGTAGGTTAGTGTTTGATAGTGCTGAGTCTTCTATTTTATATAATAATGTGGGGTTGCTGTCAAAATTTAATCTTGGTGAGAAAATTTCAAGATTTCATCATGTTTTCATTTTTAGAGCTTACTTTTTCATCATTCTACATGCTAGTTTTGTCAATTTCTTGAAAATCTTAAATTCTTGAGCATGTATGTTAATGTTTGATAGCGTTGAGTCTTCTATTCATATATTAATGTGATGGGTTGTTGTCAAAATTGAATCTTGGTTGGAAAAATTTTCCCATTTTGCAGGTTAAGGGACGTTTTTTTGACATTTTTTGAGTGCATGTCAAGTGCATACCCATGAGCATAAGAGCATATGTGTAACCCATCTTCCGAAGGCCATAACTTTTGCTCCCGAACTCGAAATGACTCCATTTTTTTTGCGTTGGAAAGGTATTGAAGTTAAATATGCAATGAAAACATAAATTTGGGATTTATAGTTACAAAAATTATAGGTTTTTCTGTTATTTGAAAACTGGTCATTTTCTAACATGTCTAATGTTTTGATGAATGTTGTATTTTCATGCTTACTCGATTTAGACCAAAGCGTGTGTATGCTCTTCTCTTGCACCTTTTGGTGATCTTGAGAATCAAAAACAACTTTGATCTCTATCTTGTTAACATTGGGATTAAACTTGGAAACTTGATTATTCATTTTGCTTAAGGGAATGAACCTTTTACAAAGCATTTTTTCAATGGTCCTTTGATTTGAAGTTTTCCATTTCTATATAGTTGGGATAAAGTTTGTGTATGCTCTTCTCTTGCACCTTAGGGTGATCTTGAGAATCAAAAGCAACTTTAGTCTTCATTTTATAACATTTGGTAATTGGAAACTTCATCTTTCACTTTTGTTTAAGGGAATGAACCTTTTACAAAGCATTTTTCAATGGTCCTTTGATTTGAAGTTTTCCATTTCTATATAGTTGGGATAAAGTTTGTGTATGCTCTTCTTTGCACCTTAGGGTGATTTGAGAATCAAAAGCAACTTTAGTCTTCATTTTATAACATTTGGTAGATTGGAAACTTCATCTTTCACTTTTGGTTTAGGGAATGAACATTTATCAAGAATTTTGTATGGTTCATTGATTGAAAAGATTTTCTTTACTTTTTAGTTGGATTATTTGTTGTGTATGCTCTTCTCTTGCATCCTCGATGATCTTGAGAATCAAAACAACTCTTAATCTTCTTTAAATAATGTGATTTTCTTGGAGAACTACTAATGCTTGAGTGCAGACCTAAAAACGCTTGTCAAAGAAAGGAGGAACCAAAAAACAAAATCAAAAACTACTAATATAGCTTGTTATATATAGTTGCCAAAAGGTGTTCAAGCAAACCACACCTAATTAAACAAGATAAAAAGAACAACATATTCAAAACACAGTATTGCAGGTTTCGGAAAAGGGTACGTCCCTCTCCGCTCAATCGAACATAACCCTTTGGCATAACGCCTTAAGCTACAACAATGGGGGTGGTTCCAGAACCCCAAAGTAGTCCACGCAAGAGGGAACCTTGTGGATGAAACGGGAAGTGCTCCGCACTACCTACTTGACTAGTGATTCCTTTTGAGATAGATAGAGTTACAAGTTGTCCGTTGTGGCGACCCAAATGATAGTACACACGTAGACGCACACTAGTTGCCTATTCTCAAGGGGGTAAAGTAAAGCCGAGATACTCCCAAACTAGTCAGTGTGACTTTTGGGTAAATCGCGCTCGCTCGTGGCAACTTTGTAACACCTAGGTGAGAGAACCACCTAGAGAATATACTTTGGCCAGAGCCCACTTTGACCATTTGAAAACAAAGTGTTGAGTGTGAACCTTCTTTTTGAGAAACGTGTGACGATTACTTTCACCTAGTTTTTACTTGCCTTTAGGGTGAGGTGAAACTCGCTCAAGTGAGGCTAGCATTTTTCGTCATTTTTCTTGATTTATTTCTTCATATTCTTTTGACACTTTGTTGATCAAAAGAGGTGTGATTACCTTTGTGTTGCCATTCGATCTATTTCTCTCACTTTTATGTCCGCTTACGCCCATCCATGTTTCATGGTATGGGTTAGTTAAACATCTAAAGTGAGTGGAGGCATTTTCACGTCATTTGTAGCCATTGTGATCTGATACCCATGTCAAGATCATCATCAGTAGTTAGGCGTGGTTCATCACCGGACTTCCATAGAAGAGTTAGCTTGTTTGTCTCGTATCATTACAATTTTGATATTTACGTCTTGTTTCTTGTAAACTCGACATAAATACCTATATTGTACGGTTACGCTGCACACATTCTTAACTATTCCTAGCTATACTTTGAGCTTTTTTGTTCGGTTTTATTATTACCTCGATTTCAAAAGGTGCTAGGCACTACCATTTGTGTGTGTTATATCAATAACACCTCGATATCAATACTTCACTTTCTTACAAAGTGGTTTAACATATCTTGGTGATATTGTTGTGTCATTCACAAATCGTAATTCGCACTTTTGAGATATAGGTCTTAATCAGAATTGAGCTTGCTCATCATATATCTTGATTGGGAGATCACATTTAACTTCGTGTATTTACTTACGCCTTGTTCATTCCTTTGAACTTGGCATAAGTGGAGACATCTTGTTAATCATCCAAGGTCACAAATTACTTTGAAACGTAGTCTAGAAGTACTTCATTTGATTAAGTTTTAATACCAAACGCTTGTATCATCATGGGTGATTTATCACTCTATCATATTGGTATTCTCACATTGGTGACACATTCATACTCTTAGCAATTTCATCTTGTGTTTCACTTAGGGGTAGTCATTGAATTTTGAACAAATCTACAACTTACCTTAGTGAAACTTATCACGAAAACATGGCTCCCAAAACACGTCTAGGGTTGAAGAAACAAACATATGAGGAACAACAAGCACATGCTTGGGAGACCTCTAACAGACAAGGGTCAAACCCCTTCATTGGACACGACTTAGGGCCACTATTTTCTGCAGAAAAGGAAACCGAAGAGATGGTCGATCATAGTGGAAATGAATTAGAATCACCACACGCAGACTTTGATTTTGACCCCACTCTACTAGATGAGTTTCTCCTTAGAAACAAAGATAGAGTTTTGGCATGGGTCATGGAATTAGGGGCCAAATTGCCCACCGAGAATGAACCAATATTACCTATAAATGACACTACTAAGGAAGAACCCCCTTATCAATATGGAAGATATTTTAACAAAGGGCATGCTTCCACTTCTTACGCAGAAAATGATAAAGTGATAGGGCATAGAATACCCTCATCAAAGTGGCACGAAGAAATAAGATAGAACATGAAACAGGGAAGAGCCTCCACAATACGAAGAGGAAGAACCTTTAGAAGAAGAAGACACAAACCAAGTCACAATCCAACAACAACTCAGTAACCTAAGCCGACAACTAGCTTTGCTTACTTTCTAGGTACAAAAAGACACAAACAAGAATGTTCAAAAGTCAAAGCCTAAGTTTAGGATCCACGAACTCCATCGAGAAAACCAAGGAGAAGAAGACACGGGTACCATCATGTACACATCCCCGCTTCTCCCACTAGAGAACAATTGCTCGCACAAGAAGTGCAATCTATGAAAGCAACTCTTCATGAGCATACAAGAAAGCAATATAGGGAGTATTAGGAAATACCAATACGAAGAACTATGCCCCTATCCTTTTGACAAGACAATGACCCTTCAACCCTTTCCAAAGAAATTTGATATGCCAAAGTTTGACAAATACAAAGGAAAGGGAGACCCAAGGGATCATGTTAAAGATTTCTACATGGCATGTCAAGAGGTGTCTTATAGTGATAATTACCTCATCAGACTTTTTCCTAAGAGTCTCAGAGGTCAAGCATTGGAATGGTTTACGCGCTTACCACGAGGATCAATTTTCACCTGGCCAGAATTGGTGGAAAGATTCATGCGTCATTTCTCATATAACATAGAGAGTGACATCACCATGGCAGACTTTTGCGGCACAAAACAACGCCCAAATGAGACCTTCGCCAGCTTCCTCCAACGATGGAGAGGGATAGCTAGTCGCTTCCTTGCGCTTTCCCTGAGAAGCAAGCTGGTCAATATTTTCATCCCTAATCTCAACCCAGATATAGCTTTCCACCTCCAAATGCATTGTGTCCGCACCTTTGAGGAGGTTATCGAGAAAGGGATTCAAATAGAAAAGGCTCTCATTGCCAAAGGCACCCTCAAAACCCAATCTAAAGACAACCAAAGTGTCAAACCCATTGAAAAGCCAAAGATCTTTAACAAAAACAAAAACGTGGTGGGAGACGGAATCACTGATTCCAAACGTGTTCAAATGGTCCAAACCAGTCAACCTTTTAAACTAACCAAGGGCCCAATTCAACCACCACCAAAGCGACGAACATTCACCTCCCTCAATGAACCGTTGTCCCTCATACTAAAATAGTTGGATGCGGCCAACATGATGACCTATCCTACAACACAACCATTTGATGACAACGCTCCTAAACCTTCATGGTATAAGGAGCATGAATATTGTGAAATGCATCGCGTTAAAGGTCATAAAACAGAGAAAAATGTTTGTGACTTCGCCACTATATTCAAGACCTCATTGACAATGGGGAGATAGAGGTGGATAACCCTGGCCACATGCAAACACCTAACGAGAAAATGGGGATTTATAAGGAACCATTCCCCAAGCATGATAAGTTGGAAAAGACAAAGCCGGATCGGGGAGAGTCATCCCAAACCTATAAAGCCACGAATTACTTATATACCAAAAGAGATAACAATCATTACGATTCACTTATCAGATGTATTCACTCCCCTGCTGACTGTGTCAATACCATCCGGATCAAGGGAAAGGACTGCATGCATGCGGTAACAAGGCGTGCCCACCTCGTGATTCTGGAACCCTCTCTGTTGACCCCGCAAACTGATAAATATAACCTTTTAGAACAACTTGAGAGGACACCTGCTAAGATCTCGATCTTAGATCTTCTCAAGATATCCAATGTGCATAAGGACATTTTGTATCAAACTCTTCAAGGGTCGGGAGTGCCTTTAGAAGTCGATCCTACGTACCTTCAAGCCGCAGTGGCAAATATTGCATCAAGTGAGCATCTTACTTTCAACCATAGGGAGATCCCGCCACGAATCCTACACATAATCTTCCTTGTACATCGAGGTAGTTTTCACCCGCACAGAAAATCAAATGGGTGCTTGTGGACAACGGATCGGGATTGAACATCTCGCACGCTTAAGCTGGTCAAACAATGGGACATATACGGAGGAAGATCTTGAGTCCCATATTATTACTATCACCGCATACGACAAAAATGCGGAAAGAGAGTCAGCAGGCACCATTACGCTACCCATGGAGGTGGGCCCCACTTGCCATCAGACAAAGTTTCACGTCCTAGACTTGGAACTTCCATATAATATGCTTCTAGGCCGACCATGGATTCATGCCATGCAGGCCGTGCCATCAACATTTCATCAATGCATCAAGCTAAAGCATGAGGGACATACGGTTACAATACCAGAGATTCAGAGCCCTTCGCTCATCAGAGAGCTCTTAATAGCTTTGCACGAAAGGGTACATATGCATGTCCCTCCATAGATATAGCTGTCCCTCTTCATTCTGAGGCCATGGAATCTCGAGTAGATTCAAATTCTCTTAATTCTTACGCTCATGGGGCATCCACTTCCACATCGCCATTTGATTCATGGGAGATGAAAATTCTGGAATATGGCTGTGGGGAGTATAATGTACAACAAGCACTCTTGGTTTCTGACCTCTCCTTGTCACCCAAGACTAGAGGTCGACCCAACTACCGCTTCAGAGACCTAGAGAGGAACACACTATTGGGTCATTCCTACCGGAGGCTTGTTAGCCGAGGAAAATTACTTGATCCACCTACTACTGGGTCCCCGAGGACACTCAACCATCTTGTTATCAAACCCTGTAATATGAAAAATCTAGTAATGATGTACTCCATGGGCTACAAAGGCCTAGGATGTGGGAGGAATGAACAAGGACAAAGAGAACCAGTCCCTCTTCCACATTTCAAAATAGAAAGATATGGCATTGGGATTCACCCTTATGGAGCACACCCCAATCAAGATCATGTGACTTTTCGAGCATGAGGATAGCTTCGAGTACCTGAGTACCTAGACAAATGATACGGATTCCCATTATAGCCTATATGAGGATCTGGCCTCCACAAACCTTTTCATGAACAATGTTGTCCTGACCATAACCCCCACCGAACCGACCCTTGACCTTGTGTACCCTTCCCTTGTTGAATGGGACCAACAACGTCACATGCCACTAGATTTATTCGAGAACGACGAGGCTATTGCAGAGTTCATGGGCATAAGGGATACAATTCCTACTGAGATCACAAGAAGGGTTTCTTTATCGACTTAGACACCGCGCCTACTTGGTGAGGAGGCTGAACTTCGTGGTCAACAAAATTTAAGAAAAGCGAGGGCAAGAGTTCTAAAGAAAAGCCTCGCAAAAATCAAAGTCCAAGTCACACTGAAAACCTTTCGAGGCAATCGGGCCGACAAACAAATAAGAAAATCAAAGGACAAACAAAGTGACCACGCCAAGGATGAAAATCTCGTAGAGACATCCTTGGATGAAGATCTCAACCTACCTCCCGATCCTACGCGTATGGAGGATTTATCAAAATTGTTAGTCAAGAAACCATTGATGTCAATATTGGTACAAGAAGATCCCAAGATAGTAAAATTGGGAGCATCACTCTCGCCGAGAACAAAAGACGTTCACTATGCTACTGTGAGAGTTTATTGATGTGTTCGCATGGTCTTACAAAGACATGCCCGGCTTAGATCCAACTTTAGTCATGCACAACCTGGTTGTGCACGCAGACGCTAAGCCTATCAAATAGAAGCTCCAAAGATGCACCCAAGAGTGGCCTTGTTAGTTAAAGAAGAGTTGGAAAGGTTACTTGCAGCAGGATTCATCAGGCCAATTGATTATTTTGAATGGATATCGAACATTGTTCCTATCCAGAAGAAACCTATCGGTATCCGAATCTGCATAGATTTTAGGGACATCAATAAAGCTTTCCCTAAAGATGACTTTCCATTGCCCAACATTGACATGATTGTTGACTCAACCGCAGGGTACGAAATGCTATCACTCATGGATGGATTTTCAGGTTATAATCAAATTAAGATCACGAGGAAGACCAACACAAAACAAACTTTCACAACTCCTCGGGGCACCTTCTATTATCGTGTGATGCCATTTGGCCTTAAAGAATGTGGGAGCAACTTATCGGGCCATGACAAGTAATCTTTCATGATATGATTCATGACATCATGGAAGACTACGTAGACGACATCCCGGGAAAGTCCAAAACAAGAGAGGATCATCCTATCATTTTTGCGGCGCATATCTTTGAACCTCGCGTGAATACAAAGTCAGATTGAATCCAAAGAAATGTGTCTTCGGTGTGTTATCCGGGAAACTATTGGGCTTCATTGTGTCGAGACGAGGTATTGAGGTAGATCCCGCTAAAGTGTCTGCCATCACTGAAATGCCTCCACCTGAGAATATCAAGCAACTGCGTAGCTTGTAAGGGAAAATTCAAGCCATTCGCCGCTTTATCTCCCAGCTTGCAGATAAATGTCACTCATTCACCCATTTTCTTAAAAAGGACGTCACTTTCCTTTGGGGACCCGAGCAACAACAAGCCTTTGCTTTGCTTAAACAATACCTGGCTAATCCACCTGTCCTCATGCCTCCTACTCCAGGAGAACCACTTTTGCTCTATATTTCTACTACGCAATACGCTATGGTGTGCGCTCACCCAATATGACCTTAGCCATAAAGAGAAAGTGGTGTACTATCCGAGTCGCACCTCATCACCTATGAACTTAATTATCCTCGATTGAAAAGGCTTGCTTGGCCATCATTTTTACCTTTCGTAAACTTCGCCATTACCTTGCTAAATACTAAGACCAAGCTCATATCCAAGGTCGACCCACTCAAGTATTTGTTGTCCAAACCCACCCTCACAGTAGAATGGCTAATTGGATCATTCTACTCAATGAGTTTGATATAGAATTTGTCCATCAAAAATAGTTAAAGGACAAGTACTTGCCAACTAGCTAGCGGAAGCACCTTTGCAAAGCACAAAACCTTTGAGTCTGGATCTGCCAGATGCATCTTTGCTCTACATTGAAGAATCTATCATATGGAAGATACATTTTGATGGATCTTTTACGTTTCATGGTTCAAGTGCAGGAGTGGTCCTTATTACTCCTTCGGGTGATCCTATACCGCAGCTTTCCGCCTGGCCTTCCTCGCACGAACAACATCATGGAATATGAAGCACTCATTGTGCAGGATGAAGCTAGCCATCAAGTGGAATATTCAACATGTTAAGGTTGTAGGTGATTCAGCCTAATCATCAAATAAGTTAATGATGAGTATAAAGTTAAGGATGATAAGCTCATACCTTACAAAAAGTTAGTGGAAACTCTAAAGGAGTATTTTGTGCGCATCACCTTGAGAAAATTCCAAGAGAGCACAAAACAGATCGGTGGATGCCATGGCAATGGTGGGATCTATGCTTCGTATTCCACCAGGAACAATGATATGCCATTCTTCATAGAAAATCTACGCCACCCGTATGACATGCCGAATCTTGCCTAGCTTGTGAGGTTGTTGGTCCCCATTCCCATGGTATGAACCCATCTTCACCTATCTTAAGGACAAGTACTTTCCTCCCAATATCTCCCATTTGAAAAGCAAAGCCTCGATTCGCCGATAGCCCATTACACCCTTTTAGGAGGTACACTTTATCATCGTGGCTACGATGGGAATCTGTTACGTTGTCTGGATGTGATGGAGTCAATCCAGGAAATTAAAGAAGTACACGAAGGAGTATGCAGAGCACATACAAATGGAATGGTCTTGGCTAAGAAACTGTTAAGAGTAGGTTACTATTGGCCCACCATGGAAACTGATTGTTGTAATTATGTTAGAAAATGTGTGCTTTGCCAAAAGTATGGAAATTTCATCCATGCTCCATCGCAACCATTGCAACCAATCACTACCCCATGGCCATTCTCTAAATGGGGACTTGATCTAATAGGGAAGCTTACTCCTACCTCATCTGATGGTCATACACATATCATCACAGCTACAGAATACTTTACAAAATGGGTGGAGGTCTGTCCCTTTAACTTATGTCACAGAGCATGATTTCTAAATTCATCATGAATCACATTATTTGCCGATATGGTATCCCTGCAGCCATTGTCACAGATAATGGGAAGTCATTTAAGAACAAAACTATGAAAGGCCTTTGCCAACGGTTCCAAATTAGATTAAAATGGTCCACGCCATATTACCCTCAGGGTAATGGACAAGCTGAGGCAACAAACAAGACTTTGGTAAGGATAATGGAGAAGATGGTTAGCAAAACCGGTCGAAACTGGCACCTACAAATCCACCCAGCCCTCTGGGCCTACCGAACATCAATTCGCACTCCTACGGGTGCGACGCCATATTCCCTAGTGTTCGGGACAGAATCTATCATCCCTTTAGAGATTGAACTCCCATCCCTGCGAATTTCTCTTCGGGACTATTTGGATAAGGATGAAGATTATCGAGTGGCAAGATTGGCTGAGTTAGAGCTCCTAGATGAGAGGCGCATTCGCGCTCTTAATCACCTGAAGGTATATCAACACAGAATCTCCCACAACTACAACAAGAGAATCATCCCTCGCCAGTTTGAGGTGGGTGATTTAGTTATGAAGGAGAACCAGTTCAACACCAGAGCAGAGTGAGAAAAGAAAGGGAAGTTCGAACCACACTGGTTAGGACCCTATGTCATAGTTGCCAAGTATGGCACAGGGGCATACAAGTTGGCTCACCCCAATGGTGATGAGCTCCGGAGCCCATGAATGCCATGCATCTTAAGAGGTTTTATGCCTAAACATGGCACAAGAAAGTCATAAAAATCAAAAAAAAAAATACAAAAAATACAAAAACATCAAAAAAAAAAAAAAAAAAAATCAAAAAAAGAAAAAGAGAAAACAGGTCATCCACTAGTGAAAACCACGCAATTGTGGCACTTTGGACAAGTCCTTGGGTGAAAACCGGTTTCTCGGTGCCTCGGGAGGATTCGTTGTTCACAAGCATTCTGTATTAGAAGGGTAGTTGTCTTTGGCCTGGACCTGGTTCTGCCTTCGAGTTTCCTTGTGCACACCATTCTGTCCAGCCTTGATCCGGCTTTGCCTTCTTCTATTCATCTGTGAGGGATGTGGTCTTTCGTTATTTCCCATCTTACGCTAGGGGCAACTCAATGAGTTCACCTTCTTGTTCATTAAGTGCGTGGCTTCTGCCCTTGTATATTCCCCACCTAACGCTGGGGGCATCCATGCTTTCTTGGTTACCTAGCTTTGGCACATAGCTTTGGAAAATTTTTAAAACCACAAAAATAATATAAAATTGTTTCGAGAAAAACACAAAAACAATATAAAATTGTTTCGAGAAAATTGTTTCGAGAAAAACAAAAATAATATAAAATTGTTTCGAGAAAAACACAAAAACAATATAAAATTGTTTCGAGAAAAACACAAAAACAATAGAAAATTGTTTCAGAAAACACAAAAACAATAGAACATTGTTTGAGAAAACACAAAAACAATAGAACTTTGTTTCGAGAAAACACAAAAACAATAGAAAATTGTTTCACAAAACACCAAAACAATATAAAATTGTTTCACAAAACCTAAACAATAGAAAATCAGTTTATGAAAACATATCTTACAAAAACATTTACTTGCATTGTCTTGTTTTCTTGCTTTGCTTGTTGCTTGTATAGTGTTTTGCGTGCTCGCTTTTGAGTTGTTTGTTGCTTGGGTGTACTTTGTCATAGTTTATCTTTTCTTCCTTAGAATAGATTCATTCTTGCTTGTGCATATTGTAGTGGATTTCGACATGCTAGTGTGTTAATTCTTTCTTTCTTTCTTAATGCATTTGGTTGTGTTTTGTTACTTGTTAATAAGGCATGGTGATTCATGGTGTATTGCATTGATTCCTGGTGTTCTTTGTAGCATTTGGCTGTGTTTCTTGCATGTGCTCTATTTTTTTATCATTCACATCACATTACCATCACTATCATCACATCTAGCATCATCTATACATCATATATAAACAAAAATGCTAAGTTTTACATCATGCATGTATACTAAGCTAATCATCACATATCATATCATCAATGGGGGCAAGAGGGGTTGCATAATCAAAAATCTATCCCCCCCCCGCACCAATATCATCATATCATCCCATCCATAGACATCAAAATAACACTTGAAAACAACATTTGATATTGTCTATAGATCTATCATCTACAATCCACAGCACGCCTCAAACGATCACGTGCGATCACCATCTCTCCTGAGTGTCAGAGCCTCATGGTAAGTTTTCTAAACTAAGCGGTTAAAATGAACTGATTGTGATGTTTTTACCCCCCCTGGGGGGTATATTAGCCTATTTTTCACTGATCGGATGGCCAGGACACCCATTTCGCTCACCGTTTTCTCCTCTGTTCACTGTGGAATAATTATTTTTAATTAAATAATTATTTTTATCTTATTTTTCACTGTATTGGGGCATTTTTTGTCCAATACCCCTTTCTTCTCCCCAGACAATTTTATTGCTCCCTGGTGATTTTTATTCTTCTTCACACCCTCGTAAATAATTATTTTTCAAATAATTATTTTTTCTTCATTTTTCCACTAAACAAGGACATTATTTGTCATTTGTTTCTCTTTTCTTCCACCTAGGGCACTTTCTGTTGCCCCTAGGCCCTTTGCTTTCTTCTTCTACTTTCTTCTATTGTTCACCATGGTTTGGAAAGCAAAAAAACAAAAAAAAAATATATATATATATATATATATATATAAAAAATCCAAAAACAAGGCAAAATTTTTCAAAAATTCCTAAAAAGTAAAACACCCTACAAAATGGTAACTTGCTTCTTACGGCTGAAACTTGTGTCTTGTGCATGGTATTTTCTCCATATCCTGTTGGTTTGTCTCACATCTTCCCCGATTAATACGACTCATGGATCACCGGATTCACAACCATTCACAAAAGCTAGCTTGCTTGCTTCGTCTGTACTCTGGGGCACTTTTGGTTGCCTGGTGCTATGTTTCGTTGCGCACAAACGCTTTTCATGGACCCCGTGTCCATTTTCATTTCCCTTGCATGTATCCTTGCTTGGGGCATCATTTTTAACCCTTTTCATCAATCACGAACTTGTGGATCTCTTCAACACTGATAACAAAATATTTGTACAACTGTCTTGACCGTTGTTGGGTTGGATATGTGCGTTCGTACTTGTTTTCCCTGTTATATGAGCTTGTTTCCTTCTCGTATTGCATTGCATTATTATGTTGTCATGGAGTTGGTACTTTCAGCAATGGACAATTGTTCGTAGTATGGCTTTTCATGTCATTCTACCTTTTTCGTATGCTTATATTTTTCATAAGGACCGATGATGTAGTTCCTATGGCAATATGATGACATCAAATTTGTTCCAAACAAATAAGTGGCTAGAGGTTAAGCTCTTCTCTCCCTCATCCATATTTCTTCTACACCACTTCCCTTTCACCCCTAATTCTCCCCTCTCTCGGGGCATCCGCCTCGTCCCCATTCTTTCCGCCTACTTCTCATCTTTTTCGATCGTCGATCGACTTCCTTCATCACCCCATCGACACTCGAGGGGCATCTCTCCTCCTACTAATTTTTCTTCTATCTCTTCAAAATCTCTTCTATCTACTATCTTTGAAGTGGCATCACTTACGCCACCCCAAAGAGGGGCAAATGTAGACACCTATAATTACGCCCAAGCAATTTAAATACTTAAATTGCGCTAATTATCCCCTTTCGCAAATCAACGACATATCGTCAAAAGCACTCATTTTCCTCATATCATCATTAATTAATTACACTAAGCTAATTAATTAAGTTTCCTATCCAACAAATACCCTAATTAACGACCTTCCGTTAATAAATCACCCTTCTACCTAGACTAATTAATTATTATTAATTAATTAGCTTTCCCTTCCATTTAACCAATAAATCAATATTTAATTGATTTAATCCCCTTTTTAATAGCCTAAATCACACTAATATTCTTCTAATTGGCTTCTATAAGCTTACATCTACCTATTAATTAATCACCTTTGATTAATTAAAATACCCCCAACTCCCATGACTTGCTAAACATGTATTAAACCCTTCTAAAGTAAGGTTACCTTTAATAAAGCAACCTTATCCATTCCTAATCATGTTTTACCTTTATCCCACATTCATGAGAATGTGTTGAATCATTTATCCTTTGGGCTATATAAAGAGCCCTCCACCTACCTTTTTACTTACACCTAAACTTTCTAAGAGAGCAAATGCAAAGCATATAGCAAAGAGACTAAGAGCTTGCACCTTGCCCTTTTGAGAGTTCATCATCTTTAAGAGTTAAGCCTCTTTCTTAAAGTGCTTGGGTCATATGGGAGGTGTCAAAAGGGTCTTCAGAGCCCAACTTTGATTAGCCCCCATTCCTAGGTTCTTGGAACATTAAGGACAACTATTTTGATAGCCATGGAGCTTACTTAGGTCCATTCATTTATTTGTTGTTAGAGAATAGAGGAGTTTAGATATTTAGCATAGTTAGTTTCAAAGTTTGTATTTATCTAGATTGGGGTGCCTCTCTAGTGAAAATGCAACTTAGTAAGTTGTCATTCTTGCATGGTTATCCAACTATAACACTATGACTATGTTTAATTCAAATGTTTGAATGAAGATAAAACTTGATGTTAATTTACAATGAACTATGAGGTTTCAAATGAACATTAACCCTCTATAAGGAAAAGGGAAGACAACTACCATGTAATTAATCATAGACTTGTCTTAAGACCTTTTGGGAATGAATCGAATGTTATCTTTGGATAGTGGAAGGTGTGCTTCCTCTTGATTAGTTCCTTAACCAGAATAGGAATGTAGGAAAGGAAAATAAAGGGAATTAGACTTTATTCCAATGAATTCTAATATAAAAATAACTTACTCAAAACTTAAGTAAGCTAAGGTTTGGGTAAGTAAGTAAGCAAACATCTCTTTAAATGTGTGTTGGATCTGTTATGTAAAATATAAATAAGAATGTTAATGGTATAAAAACATAACTTATGAAATGATTAGGAGAAAATGCATTTGCATACATACTTCTAGTTTCTGTTTTTAACTTGGAATCCTAATGTTCAATGAACCTAGTTTCTCGGTAGTGTAACTGTAATTAATTTGTTAAGAGATAATTAATAAGTCATTAAATTTCTATAAAAGGTATGTTTTCCTAGATGAGGAAACCCCATACGGATGTTGACAAATTCCAACTATAGGGAAGTTCCTTTGGGAAGAATAAGGTCTTCATGTGGATATTGTGTTATATTTGATATGTTTCAACACCCTTTCGAGTTTGTTCATCTAGACTAACATAAAATCTAACTTGATCATAGTTCTACCCTAGGTAGGGATAAGGGCATGACCTAGTGTCAAGGTCAACTCACATTGACTTAGGATGAATAGACATACCCAATTGATGCAAGTTGATTGAGTATGTCTAAATACCCTTAGTCACCATAAGTATTCCTCCACACTAGGCCATGTTGCTAACCTTGGATAGGGTTAAACCTTGAACAAGTGGACTGAAAAAAGTCAGTGAAGACCATTCTAGATAATAGATCAATTAGGGCGAAGGACGTATTCCTTTGACGAGTATGCCATCTAGGAATATAAAGATGAACAATATGTTTAAAATCTTTGGCTTAAGTATCGCAAGCTACTAGTTGTGTTGTCCTATGTCACCTCGTTTAAGAAGTAGGATTTCATATGAATATTGGTAACATATATTATGATAGGCCTCTTAAATAGAACACTTGATACCTTTAAAAGGGTAAAAGAACCAAGTATACATGGTATACACATGATAGAGTTAACATGAGAGATTAGTATGATGCTATGTCATAAAATGAGATATCAATGTTTCATTGAGTCATTTACAGTTGCATATGGTATTCTGTTATGAGATTGATTGGCTATGAATGTGTGTTCTAAATTATGTTAATTATGTTTCTAAAGTATTAAAATGGGAATGTTATAGCCTATGTTTTGGCTTGACTACACTTCAACATCGCCCTTGTGTGACTAGTTGGTAGTTTAAAATGATACCTTCGGTAGTGCTCTTGACCACTTTAACTACCATTGTCCACTACTAGCCAAGAGTAGCATCCATACATCCTACCGAATGGTATCATTTTATGTGCTTCCGGTGGTAGCATCTAAATATGTTAATCGATACCTTTGCATTGTTTACCTATTTGTGACCCACCAATTTTGCTATTGGCGATAGCATAAAAATTACTACCAACCCTAGTAGCATCCATTCTATTCTTGGTGGGTAGCTATCATCTGTTGGTGAGAAAATTTTTCGAGTGGACAATCTTGTGGATTTCTTTCCAAAGTTCTATGAATCTAAGTCCCTCTACTTAACTAGTGTAGCTTTTGTATATACATGCATGATAAAATGTGGATATTTATGGTGGCCTTTCAACCGGGATCCAACGGGGCACTCCAGCGACCTGCGGTAAAGATAGCAATCTCTTGTGGGTAGCTATCATCCTGTTGGTGAGAAAAATTTCGTGTGGAAAAACTTGTGGATTTCTTGCCAAAGTTCGTGAATCTAAGTCCCTCTACTTAACCAGGTGCAGCTTTCGTATATGTATGCATGATAAAATGTGGATTTCGTGGTGGCCTTTCAACTGGGGATCCAACAGGGGCACTCCACTAACCCTATGGAAAAGCTAACAATCTCTTTCTAGGGAAGACTTTGTTTGAAAGTGGGAAAGGGAGTGAGAATAGAGGTAGGAGAACTAATGTTGTTGGTAGAAAATTAGATTCCTATAGACACGCCGATTAGAAACTTCAACACATGCATTTATGAGAAGAAACAACTTTGTGAATAGCAACAAGACCAAATAGAATTCACTGATCACCAAGTATCAAGAAACCCCTTAGTCAAAGAAATCTAGAAACTCCTTCTTCTTGTATTGATTTCTCAAATCAAAGTTGTACATAATGTGAGAATGGAAGAAATTGAGAAGTGGAGGAAAGTAGAAGAAAATTGGCTATCTCCTTTGCTTTCTCTAGGTACAATGCACTCTTGAGTTTAGGAATGGATTTACAATTTATAGAGTAGACTTGAATCCTTTTCTTCCTCATGACCTTTCAAATACCTTAATATGACTTAATATTGTTCATATTCCACTTTAAATATTTAAGTCCCTTTTATAATAGCAAGGTGTCTTAATTTACATTATATTTCTAAAGTCACTTAAGTCATATTAAAAATTGCAACCCTTAACGCAAAAATATAACATTGAAGATAGAGAGTGTCGTATGAGGAGTGAAGAGAGGGAGAAAGAAGAGGAAGAAGAAGAAGAAGAATCTATGTCAAGGATGAGTTCTTTGTAATGGACTTGGCTCCATTCTCTCGAATGTTCTCCACTTCATGATCCTAATAAGGCTTCTAACTCATCCACTTCGGCTTCATATCTCCCTTAGGTAAAATCAACTTAATATTTTTAGTAAGTGTGAGAAATCAAGTCCTTGATCTTCAACTGGATGTTATGGCTCAGCTTTTTCTCTTTCTCCTGCGTTCCTCATTCTTTCTGGATCAACTTTATATTTTTAGCATGTGCTTGAGGGCCCACTTACTATTTTTAGTAAGTGCAAAAAATGTCCGTTTTGGTGAATTCTTAGTTGTAGTGCACCTCCAATGTCTTCATCTCCTTCGCAGGTTCTTCTGTTGATGACTTTCTTGAAATAATAGTTCCTATGTAGTAGACCTACTATTTTTAGAAAGTTGGCTTCTGGGAGTCAGATTGACATGGAACAAAGTTTTTGATATGGGTTTTTTCCCAATATCACCCCTCTGAAATTTTGGGCCCGCCCACTTAATAGTCCAGGAGATTTTAAAGTCTTAAATTTTAGACCTGACAGTGCTTCTAGATGCGGTAGCCATTAATGGACCTCAAAATTGTAGGTCTATTTTTCTCCTCCATTTGCAAATAAAATTATATATTTGATATGGGTTTTTGTTTTGATGCTTCATGTGTAATTCTACTTCATTTCACCCAACGGTTTGACGGGAAATTGGATTTTTTCTTCATTGAGCTAGAAGTGGGATTTCTTCACTGTGGATGCTCTGTTACACGAGAGGAGGGTTTAAAGGTGTCTTATTGATGGCCTTGGGTAGAGGAATGAACATAAAAATATATATTGTTGTTTCACGCATCTGTTTGGGAGATTTCTTCAACTTCTCATTTCATGGTTATGGAGTTTTCTCCTTTTCTCCTTTTGTGTTCTTCATTTCTCCTTCTTAGCTTGATGAGAATTCCTTTTGAGACCTGCACATCACTATGGGAAAGGTGCTTCAGTGTTTGGGGAGTTTATGTGGCCATGGTGGAGCTGGTTTGGAGCAATAATGGTGGACCGGGTGTCTGGACAATCATGCACGGAGCCATGACAATGTATGAAGCTGTGAAGGAGAAATGAGGGGGAAGAAACGGCTAAGTGCTAGATTTAAAATTTTCAAAACATGCACATGGAGGGGCTGGGTGCATTTTTGTGTCCCCGATGTCCCGTTAAACTACTATTTCATACTCTATAAACTAATGAGAAATTATGGATATGTCAAGTGATGTAGAAATAATATATTGTGGAATTTTAACATATGTTGATGGAAGTATTCACTAAAAATCACCCAACAATATTGTGGATGATTCCATGCTCCCAAGAAATGCAAATAAATTTTAATGATAACATGGAGTTTCATATGAAAAGCATGTGTAATGAGTGTGGTTGTAATAGTGAGTTGAGTAGTTGTATTTGTTTCATTAAATGTTGAGTGACTTAGACCTTCCCCACACCACCCAAAGTGCTTGTTAGTTTTATTTCCAAACCAATGTGTTTTTTATAAATTTCCAAGCCTTTTGAAAATCTCTAAGTTTTTTTAATAGAAAAATATTGTTATAATGACTTTAGCATGTATATTTTTCTAGTGACCCTTTCACATACAGTGTTCAAATAACATACATATTTTCCCTCATTTAAATAGTCCATGTCCAATTCATTGATGTAGGTGAGAGTTTTTATTTGTAGTTCAATTTCTATGGGCCAAAAAAACTCTTAGCCCATGCACCCTTGATATGGATCTTCTATGGATTTTTTCCCAAATCAGTGATCATTCAGATGTTCCTTTTCATTTCCTTTTCCTGACTCAAGATCCAAAATATTGAATTGGTTTCACATGCAATGTTGCCTATGTTTTATGTGGGGCCATGTTTAGTGCATTTGAGAATATTCTATACTCCTAGGCAATGATCGGTGATCAATCATGAATTATAATGGTAGGAAAGGTACTAACTATCTTAGAAGTTGCTAATCTCAAATGTTCATCATGTTGCATTAACACAATAAAATAAACTTGAGATTTGTTTCTATTAGGAATAGAATATCGTGTTGGAATATGAAAATATTGACCTAACGAGGTGAGCTTAGGTACAGTTTGAGTTTGGTCGTAATGGCAAGTGACTAGTTTTCTATGTTTCATTAAATTTTGACTCACTCAAACCTATTCCACACTCTCAATGACCACTCTAACTCCATTCTTATCAATTTATATAATTTAAATAGTCTGTTTCTCAACCATTTATGGAGGTGAGAGTCTTTTCCTATAGAATCAAATTATATGGACCCAAGATCGCCCCACTTAGGTTAATTCACCCCAAGTATTTCTTATATGCTCTCGACATGACCCTCACCCTCACCAACCCCAATCTTGGGTTTTTATTCTTATTTTTGTTCTTCTCTATTATATTAAGTACCAAACTTATTGAAAAAAACATCAAACATCTCATCTTCCAAGTTCCACTCTAGTCTTCACTATCTCTTCTTCCCCTCCACATTCACCTAATCTGGAATGAACCTTTCTCTATCCATCGAGTTAGTTTTTTAGGGTTGGAATTTAGTTTTCAACCCACACCTACCATCATTGGAATAGACCCTCACCCTCACCAACCCTAATCTTAGTATTTTTATTTTTATTTTTGGTTATTCTCTATTTTTTAAGTGCCCACAAACTTGTTGATAGAGATGTGAAACATCTCTTCTTCCAAGTTCCACTCGAATATTCACCATACCTTATTTTCCTCCACACTCACCTAACTGGATGGAACCTTTCTTTATCATATTACATGTACCTAAACCAGAATAAAATATTTAAAAATCACTCACTAACCAAAAACATTATTGGTACACCTTTGTAAGTAGTTATGAATATTTAATCTCTCATTTTAGAGATATGTTTTCATTTACAGGGTCTAATTTGGCTTCATGTGCAAATCTTATGAACCAAGAGGAAATATTAGATTTTGACATTCCATCTGGTACATTATCTTAGCTTGGAATCTATTCAAATATTAAATGTATTGGAAATTTAAACTATTTTTTCTCTTTTATGTCAATTGATTTAGTTTTTTCTGTAATTATTTATATTGACTACATCTATGATTCCTATTATTTGGTTGTATCTCATTTTGGTATGATATTTTTCATGTCCTACATGTTAAGAGTTGTTTTCATCCTCCTATCAGATCTGTTATAAGTTGAATTTTTGGATTTGGTGCATAAGTAGATTTTTATACTAACCTCATCCTCTCATATGCCTCACAATATTTTTTATCTTATTTGTTTTAGGTTGAAGTTGTGGTTTTGGTGCATAAGTAGATTTTTGTATTTTTTCTTATCAATATTTTTTATAACTATTTCAACTTATCTCAGTGTATCTGAAACTTGGGAATATTAGATGAATATTTAGGTATTAATATGGTATTAAGGAAACCTGTCATACGTCCTATCCTAATCACACATAGTTGGATACATGTAGTAAATCTCCAGAAATGCTAGTCATGTTCTAGATTGCATGCCTATATTTATCCCCATTAGAAAAAAGGTACTGGTAGTTGTGGGTGTCGTTCACCCCTATTTATATTAGTACATGTTGCATTATCTTTTTTTGGCAAGTAGAACTAATGCATTTTGATTTCATTGGGGAACAAGTTCTTATTATTTATTTTTTTGTGAATAGAACATGTTGTTACTAATATTTTATTGAATCAGTAGCTGTAAAGTATGGAGCATTTATTTTGATGAAATGTCAAAGGATAATTTTAAATTTTATAAATAAAATTGTGTAAGATATAGTGTCTCGCATTGACGATAGTAGTAATCGCTCAAAATATTTTTCTTCTTTACAACCCCCTTGTGGGTCATTCTATTGAAGAGATGGTGTCTCAAATGTAGAAGGAAAAAATCCATGGTGTAGAGGGCATAGAGATTCTCATTGATCATATTAATAATTTTAATTGTCAAGTGGATATACAAACACTTATTCAATCCATAACTTTTCCTTCTATTGTTACTTACAGTACACCTTTTTCCCATTATATTGTATGACGATGTTAAATTTCATCAATCAATTTTTTTTTTTCAAATGAAAGAAAGAAACTATTTAAAATCAAGGTGGTAAATAGGAAATAAAAGTATGAAAAGTTAAATTAGATAATTAGGAGTGCAAAAGGAACCTGAATTAAAAATACATTTCCTAAAGCCTAAAATAGAAAGCATGATTTCTTCATTTTGTTTTTGAAAGAAAGAAAGAATTTATTTCAAATCAAGTAGGTCAATGGAACTCCAAGTATAATAAGGAAATACAACAATGAAATATGTAGTAACTAAAACTAAAACTCTCGTGTATGGTAAGAGGATGGTCTTAAACCTAACAAAAATCATATGCACACATTCCTTATAATAAAATCAATCCTTTGAGAACTTGAAACATTTTTAATGTTTGAATGAATATGTTTTGTATTTACCATTTTTATTCATGGTTATTTTGTATTTTCACATCATATGCATTTCAAATATTTAAATGATTTATATTTCTTCCTTGATCTAGCTTGTTAAAGGCTTTTTCTTGAATCAACAAACATTCGGATGCTCATTTTCATTTCCTTTTCCCACTCAAGATCCGAGACAATGAATTGGTGTCACGGGTGGTGTTTTGTATGTTTTACGCAAGGGTTGGATATTAATTACACTATCGACATATAAAAAGGTTATATTAAATTTTTTTCATAAACTTCTTGTATGGAATGGATTAACTATCCTAGTGGTTAATATCAAGTGTTTATTATGTTGCATCAATGCAATAATATAAACTTCAAGCTTAGTTTTCATTAGGATTTGAATATCATGTTGGAATATGAAATTCTTGACCTAACAAGGAAAGCTTTGGTGGGGATTGAGTGTGGTCATAATGGAGATCAAATTAGTTGTCTATGTTCCATTAAATTTTGAGTGACTCAAACCTTCCCCACACCTCCCAATGATCACTTGGAATATATTTTTGTTAATTTGAATCATTTAAATAGTTCATTTCCCAATAGTTGATGTAGGTCAAAATATTTTATTTGTAAATCAAATTCTATGGACCCAACATCATCCCACTTGGGTTAATTCACCCCAAGTATTTCTTACATACTCGCGAGAAAAATAGAGAGAACAAACAAACTAAAAAAATTGATTAGGATTAGGGATAGGGTTTTAGTGTAGCATTTATATTATAATTTCTCTCCTATACATGTTTCTTGTTTAATTATTTTTAGAATTTTTTGTTACCACAGCCCGAAGTGAAACTTTTCAACCATTTGATCTTCAAAGATGTTGAGGTAATGATTCAAATATCATTGTAAACTATACCAATTTTTTTAACTTATTTATTCATGAATGAGCTCTTATTTTTATTATGATTGTGTCATATAAATTAATTATTGCTTGAATATATATATATATATATATATATATTTCTTAATATTATATAATGACAAAATCAATTGTTTGTGGTATAATATGATGGTTGTTATAGAAAAGTGGCCTTTTGTAAAAGTAATGTCATATATGCCCATTTTTTTGTTCTTTCTTTAAGGTTTAAGGTTGAGATTCACTTTTTCTTTAAAAAAAAATCAAAATTGGTTTTGTACCAGTTTAGTTTCTATCATACTCCCAACTCTAAAAAAGGTTATTCAATTTTATAAGTAGTCTTATATATAGGAAATTATTTCATTGAGATTCTAACATGAGGATTGTTATTTTCTCGTGGTGGTTGATGTCACTTGTTAATGATGATGAAGATACTAGATTCCAATCCAAGGGAACATATTTGTTTGGAACTTCAATATGAAAATAAAGATGGTACTTAGTGATTGCATCATTTATCCCAAAGTAATGATCTCCTACTTTTCTCAAATTTTTCCTCTCCTTATGTATTACATATCATTTGTGTTATTGCAAGCTACAACTATCATAAAAAAATCAAATCATGATGAGATAGAATTTTATTTCGTAGGAATTGATATCCATTCATTCTCTAAACCAATGTGTTCGAGTGGAGGAAAATGAGACAATGAGTAACATATATACCCGTAGTTCGACCTTATAAAATATTTCCATTTTTACTCTATTCTCTGGAACATGCATCATTGATTTGGATTGTGTAAGTATAGTTCATTGATTTAGATTTTAGATTATTTGAAGATGATATTCCAATCAAAGTATTCAAGAACAGTAAGGGCATGAGAGTTAGATATCCATTCAATCAACCCATGAATATCTACTCAACTTATACAAGGCTAAGAGACTAGGCTACAAGAGGGGGACTTGAGAAAATATATTGGAGAAAAGCACTATTCCACAATGATGGGTGTGAAGAAAATGTAGCTCATTCACAGTGTCCAACACTGGGAAAAAGGTGGTGGCATTTCTTGACTCACAAAGAATAAAATTGTGGCACAATGTGTCTTTTGATTGATGTAAACCATACAATAGTATCTCAAGGGTGTTTGTTGTATTTCTCACAAAAAAATTTCTTGCATTTCTTAAAGGATTACTTCATTTTATTCCTTGTGGAAGTAAGTGACTTATCATTTATATGGAGAATGGAAAAATTTACAAGCATAAATTATACTTTCTTTCATAGTAATTGAATTTTTGATATACATACCTCCCAATGATGTTGTCGTCTTTTAATGATAAATATGAGATATAATTTATAATAATAAGTAATAGTAAACTTAAGGTCGTGTACAATCTAAGAAAATAATAATTTGATTTGTTTCAATGCTATGACTGAGATAAGAAAACTTAAATGTCTACCAAAATAAAATTACTTCTACCACTGTATTCAACAATTTTAAAATTTAACCCAAAAATAGAATGACCAACTAGCACAAGTTCCATATTTTTCTTCAATAATTTCACTATTATAATATCAAACAAAAAAGTTCTATACATTATTCGTAATAGTGATATGCCAATTGTTAACAGAGCAGGTGGATTAATTCATAAAATCCAAGATTATAAGTGGAATCTTAAAGAATCTTCAAGGAATTTTTATTTTTTGAATGTTAGAAATTATGCTTAAAGTTAATATCCTTTAAATTATACTTATTTACACAACACTGAAAATATGGCACCTCATTTTATCTAGTGTTCATGATTCATACTTTGAAATTGGGAGACTCACACTTTCTTTGCACATTGAAAGTGTTAGGCTTGCACTTTCAAAGTGTGAGTCTCCCACTTTCAAAGTATGAGGCTCACACTTTGAAAATGCGAGAAAGTATGGTCCTCACACTTTTAAAGTGCAAGGCTCAAACTTTGAACTTGATTTTGTAGGAATTTATTGTTAGTTTTTATTTTTATTTTAATCAACCACGGTCATGCCTTATAATAGTTAGTAACCAATAACCATACATCAAGGCTTGCACTTTTCAAGTGCAAGGAAATTTCAATCCTCTCATTTTCAAAGTGTGAGGTTCACATTTTTAACTTGATTTTGCAGGAAATTATTGTTATTTTTTTATTAATCCAACGTGGTCATGACTTATAATAGTTAGTGTTCGCTAACCTTACATACTCCCAATACAACTTTTCCAAATTCATGAATATCTAAAACAAAAAATAGAATCCAATAATATCAACATTGGGATCAATCATAGAGAAATTGGAATACAATAATGGTGATATTGGAATCTAATAATAGAGAAATTGGAATCAATAATAAAGAAATTGGAACTCCAATGACTCAATAATAAAAGTAATGGAATCCAATATTACTACTAATGGAATCCAATACTCATAATAACGGAATTCATTATAAACTAAAGTGGAATCCAATATACACAAAAATGGTGATAGATTTCTATAAAAATTATAATAATGGAGTCTAAATTCACTAGAATATGTGCATATTTAATGGAATAAGTGTTATTAGGGTAGTGGTGTAGCCAACAATAATAAGGAGAGTGATGCATCCATAGTGAGGATGATTATCAAATGTGATATTCTATATAGAAATTCCAAGAGATTGAAATTGTGTAAGAGATCACACATTATCCTTCTTGTGTGGATCAACCAAAACACCTTGTATATTTATTTTATTAATAGAGAAAGAGATGGATAGAGTATCTAAAAAAGCATGTTATGTATTGTAAGGTTGTGGAGCCTATTTTCATGAGAGAGAAAGTGTTGAAGACTGTACACTAAAGTCTTGTACACTTTCCACAAGTATGTGCCCCGAAAAAAAAAAATTGGCCTTAAAACGTGCTCGATATATCGGGAAACGTGCTTTTCTCATATGGGTGGAATTTTTGACCCATAGGTTTATGGGACGGTTTTGGCCCATGGTTTTAATACCCAAAATTTTATAAAACCACTTAAGTAATTTTCTACTTATATGGTTTTATGCATATGGTAGGTATAATGTAACATTGCATATGTGTTTTGAATTCAGGTGTGAATTTCAGAGAGTTTGTTGAGCATAGCTCTAAACAGATCTGGGTATTGTATTGAGAGAGCGGTGGCTTGTAATAAAATATGAGTAAGTGATTCTTGGTGGACGTAGCCCAAATTGGGTGAGCCACGTTAAATACTATCTCTTTGTGTTGTGTTATTTTATTATGCACTTTTATTTGAGATCTGTAATATTTTTACGCATATTAGTTTCTACTATTGCGATTACTCGTGAGGATTATTCCACATATTTTATCCCTTATTTTCTAACAATTGGTATCGAGCCTAGTTTGGTTTGGTGAAGTTTTTAATTGCATGGAAATTTTTATCTTGAGTGGGAGCTATGACAAACGATGGAAGATCTAGGGTTGATAAATTCAAACGGGAAGAATTTCAGTTTTGGAAGATGCGAGATGGAAGATTACCTTTATTAGAAATATCTTTATATTCCATTGTCTAAGAAGGTGAAAAAACCCTCGAGCATGACGGATGTGGAATGGGATATGCTTTGGATAGGAAGGCACTTGGGACAATCGGCTATGTCTTGCATCTTCGGTATTATTTAATGTTTCAAAGGAAAAGACTACAAAAGAACTGATGGATGCATTACGAAGTTGTATGAAAAACCCTCTCGCCTCTAATAAGATATTTTTAATGATTGTTTTTAATATGAAGATGTCTGAGAATGGTTTTATAGCAGATCATTTAAATGATTTTAATATGGTTGTAAATATGCTAGCTTTGGTTACAATGGAATTTGATGAAGAAGTTAGGGCTTTATTATTTTTGTTCTCTTTATCTAAGATTTGGAATAGACTGGTAATGGCAGTAAGCAACTTAGTTCCAACTAACTCAAAGTTGAAGTTTGAGGATGTTGTAGGGGTGATTCTAAGTGAGGAAATGTGAAGAAAAAGCTTTGGGGAATCTTCTACTTCAGGTATTCTTTGAAAATGGAAACTAGAGGGAGACAGAAGAATAGAGGAATCCATGGAAAATAAAAGGATTAGGCAAGGTCAAAATCCAAAATCAAGATAGTATGTTGGCACTGTGGAAAGTATGGGCATGCAAAGAAGGACTATTGGGAGCTTTAGGACAAGAAGAAACAATAGGAATAAAACAAGGAGGCAAATGTGGCAACGGGTAATGTATGTCAGGATGTTTTGATTCTTTCTTTGCACAATATTACTAAATCTTGGGTTTTAGATTTGGGGGCTTCTTTCCATGCTACTCCACATAGGCATTATTTTGTTGATTATGTTCAAGGATATTTTGGGCATGTTTTTCTTAGTGATGATGAGCCTTGTAACATAGTTGGAAAAGGTTTTGTTCAGGTTAAGATGCAGAATGGGAATACTTGGATATTGAAGGATGTCAGACATGTTCCTACATTAAGACGAAATTTGATATCAACAGGGTAGTTGGGAAGTGATGGTTGTACTGTGATATTTACAGTGGACTCTTGGAAGGTTACCAAGGGTTCTCTTGTGGTGGCAAGAGGTAAGAAGGTTGGAACCTTGTATTTAACCACTTATAGCACTAATGTTTGTAATCTTGTGGCTTTAGAAGTAGATACAACATTGTGGTACTATAGGCTCGATCATATGAGCCATAAGGGCATGTAGATCATAAAGAAGGATTTCCTGAATATACAGAAATAGGTTTGGAGTTCTTTGAGGACTGCATATATGGGAAATAAAAGTGAGTAAGGTTTCTCAAGGTTGGACCTACAAAGAAAGAGAGTAAGTTAGAGATGGTGCATTCTAATGTATGGGGCCATCTCAGGTATCATATCTTCGGGGTTCAATTTATTATGTTACTTTTATTGATGATTCAACAAGTAAAGTTTGTGTTTATTGTATTAGAAACAAATCTGATGTATTTGACACTTTTTAAAATGGAAATCCTTGGTAGAAAATGAAATGGGTCTTAAGCTAAAATGTCATAGGTCCGATAATCGAGGGGAGTATTGCAGTAATGAATTTGATGATTATTTTTCTACGAATGGAATTCATAGGAAAAATATTTTCTAGGAACTCCTCGGTAGAATGGGGTGTCAAGAAGGAGGAATACCTCTTTCTTTTTGGGCGAAGCGGTGAGCACAACTATGTACTTGATAAACAAAGGACCCTCAAGTGCCTTAGATGGAGGCATACCCGAGAAGGCTTGGTATGGTAAGAAAGTTGATTATTCATTTCTTTTAGTCTATGGATGTGAGGTGTTTGTCCATATAGGCTCATTTTTGGCTAACTTCCCGTTTCATTCTCATTTTTCCTTCCTTCCATTCCTTCCTCCTTGTCCCTCGGTCAATTTTTTTCACTTTTAGCACTCAAAATTTTCTAGAAATGGTTTCATTAGATAGAGAATCTTCTCAACTTTCCAGAAAGGTAAATTTTTCCTTCTAACTCCTTGTATTTTGCAAGTTATGGCTCGGTGGAGTTTTGGAGGGAAATTTTCCTAGGGAGGTCTGCATCCAATCAGGAGAGTGCCACGTGGTGGTGGAATGGCGGGAGCAGAGGTAAATTTGAAATTTTCACCAAGGATTGGTGGGGCACGCAAAGAAAATTTTGGCCCGAAGGCCCGCCAGCCAATAGGAAGTGGCCACGTGTCCATGGGGCGTCGGAGGTGAACGGTGGGGAGAAGTTGGAAAAATTTCCAAGGTTGGTGCAAAAGGAAGAATTTTGGCCCAAGGCCCGTAGCAGAATGAGGAGCTACCATGTGTCCATGAATGGGGGTGGAGGCATGGGGGAATTTTTCCATTTTGCCAAAGTGTGGCAAATGGCACAATAAACTCCACCCTACGATGGCCCAGTGCCAATCAAAACATGCCACGTGTCCAAGTGGCTGAAAAGTCAAAAGGTGGGTCTACAAAGGAAAAGAGTTGGTTCAGGCCCATGCCAATGGAAAGGTGCCACGTGTCCTATTGGGGAAATGGTCAGAGTCAATGGAAAATTGGAAGCCTGCCCCACCAACAAATAAGAAGATGACACATGGAAGAGGATCGGTGGGGTGGGGAGTGAGAAAGAATTTTTTTCCAAAATCTCAAAAAGGTGTAAATGATCATATGGAGCCCACATCCAATCAAGACATGCCACGTGGCATCGGAGTGGTGGGGGGAGAATTTTGGGAATTTTTCCCAAATTTCAAAAAGGGGAAAATTTTAAACTTTCATCCCACCAACCCATTTTTGGCCCTTTTTTGCCCTAAATCTTCAAAAGGGCATAAATTTTGATCCAAAGCTTAGATTTTCATGTTCTTGGTGTCATTGGAAATATGGTGAAATTATCTACATGATGGAGGGTTAAATTTTTGTATTTTGATGGAGAATTTTGGGAGAAAATTGAAGAAACGTCCCTGGCATGGAAAAAACATAGAATTGACATTCAACCACCAAATTTAATGAAGTATGGTCATTTTTTTTTTATCTACAAAACAATGTACTTCTAAGTATGGGTTCTTCCATGAAGCCCATCACTCTACAGGTGAAATTTGAGGAATATGGTTGGTGGTTGAATTCATAAATCCATTTTTCCCCATTTTTTTTGCTTTTCTCTCCTTCTGCTTGACCATTAAAAGCCAGATTTGGCTCATTTGTAAAGGGTTGGACATATTTTTCTCTTGCAAGCTCTCTTTTCTTCCTCAAGCAGGTGGATTTGTAGAGTTTCATACCTCTCATATAGACTACAACACATGTGTTTTGCCTCCTGGCCATTGTAATGCATTATATTGAACTTGGGAATGATAATGTATGTTATGTGATTGATTTTTTCAATCCTTTCATGTGTTTATCATTTTATTTTGATCTCTCATTACATTCTAGAAATTTGTGCATATTTTGTGTTGTATTTCTTATGATCTGTGTAAATTTTGCAAAGTAGATGTTCACCACTCCCTTGGTGTATCACCACTTTCACTTAGTTTTATTTCTTCTGCATCCTTTATCTCTGTCTCCTTGGAATTTAGAGTAGGATCTAGTATTAAACCTCTGCAAAGTTCATGCATATACCTGATCAGAGGAGTGAAGGAACCAACCTTTAATCTGGAGATTCTTTTCCCATTTTTGCAAGTCCCACACTTGGGGAAAAGATTCAATGTTGTGCAATCACACTGGATGTCCATTATCAAACTAGAAATCTGAGAAAACATCCAGAGGGTGCTGTTGATTTGCACTAATAGTTTTGGCACACCCGGTGGGACCTTAGAGGTCTTCATCTTCATTGCAACAAAGTTGATGTGCTTTTGTTGTAATTTCTTGCTTGAAAAGAGCCCTGATCTACACATCTGGTGACTCCCAAAAGAAAAAAATCAACTGGTTTTAGTAGTCCAAGTCTGAAAATTCATGAGAAGGATCCACACAAGGTCAAGGGCCGAGAAGAAGGGTTGTTTGAGTATCTACAAGCTATCCCTAGGAAGAAGGCAAGAGGGGAAGAAGAATTCAAAGGTCTCCATCTCCACCAAACAGACTCTATCAACTCCTCCACCTGGTAGACCTTTCACCCAATCAACAAGGGTTCTCAGGCCAATCAGAATGGCACAACACAACCCTTATGTCAACTTCACTAGTAGCAGCCCACTTGCTCTCAATGCACAAAATCTAGTTCCAGTTGTAGCATTGAAGAACATTCCATATTTCACTGGAGAAAATTAGACCACTCCTGGTGACCATGTTAAAGACATTGCTAATGTTTGTGCAATCCATGAGATTGTTGAGATGTAAATTGTTGTCAAATTGTTGGCATCTTCATTCAAAGGGAAAGCCTTGCAATGGTTCAGGAGCCTTGGGGCAGGCTCTATCCAAAATTGGAACTAGTTGTGCATAGCTCTCCATGAGTAGTTTGGAGAAAAGGGAGATAATTTGTCTCTACTAGAACAATTGACAACTATCAAGAGAGCTCCCAATGAGCAAGCTAATGACTTCAACTTCAGATTTCAAAGAACATGGGATAGAATCCCTAGTGGCAGTAAGGCCAACAGATGAAGGTGCTTTTCTATACTATCTCAAAGCTTTAAATTCTGATATTTCTATGTTAATTCAATCCATGGGAGGTACAACTATACCTGTAGCTTATAACATTGCCATTAGAGCTGAAAATTGTCTGATTCAAGCTGGTAAGCTGGCTCCTAGGCCTCCCATGCCCTTGTATCCAAACTTGGAAAGTCCAAGCACTAGTCAAGCACCTACTTTAGCTCCTATTCCCACTCCTAGAAATTAGAGTTCAAATGAAACTTCTACTTCATCCTCTAGTGCCTCAAATGAACTTCAAGAAGTCATGAAACAATTACAAAATTTAGGCAATGAGCTGGTTACACTCAAGAGGCAAGCAAGCCCAAAGTTTTAGACCTTCTTATCAGTCTCAAGCTTAGCCTAATAGGAAACCATATCAGCCTAATAGGCCACCCAATCCAGCTGCAAATCAAAATCAAGTAAGGCCTCCTACCAATAGACCATTTCAGCCCTATAATCCCAATGTTGCATCTACCTCTAAAGCCTTAGTGCCAATGCAAAATAATATAGCTCAAGAGTATGAGTGGTGTTTCCCATGCAATGAACCTCACAACCAGTCTATGTGCTTCAATGGTGCTTTGAACCAAGCCTTGATGGTGACAACAATTGGCGTAGAGAGGGTGAGGTGAGCCAAGAAACAAACCAACAACAAGGAACATCCTAGCAAAATACAACTCCAAATGAGACTACACTTGTGAATTGGCAAGCTGAGGATTTTTGTGGTATGAATCAAGCAATTTCTTAGAATGTAGTAGCTAACACAAGGTCAAAGAAGAGGAATATTGGTGAAGGGAAGTCATTGGCTCCAGGTGATCCACAACATTCCATCACTCCCCAAGGTGTTGGAAAGCAAAATGCAGTTCCAAACATGCAAGGACAAGCCCAAGCCACCTTCTAGACCAGCTCAAATGCCAGTTGTTGCAGCCCATGTACAAGAAAAGAGTGTGTAGGCTAGGGGAAGCAAAGAGATGTTTCATCCCCATTTAGCATCATTGAACAAATGAAGAAGACAAATGTGAATATATCTATGTGGGAATCACTATCCATCCCAGGCCAAAGGGATCTCCTACAAGCTGCCATGGAGAATTGGTCAACTCAAATCAGCAAGCTCATATGCAAGAGAAGGTACTCACAAATGCTGCTCAGCCTAAAGGGAATCATGGAGGATAGCAAGGTAAAGTTTTGAAGCCCCCTCCATTCTATGTTTCATTGATCATTGGGGATAAACTAGTACACAATTGTATGATTGATTCTGGGGCAAGTAGTTCTGTAATGCCCAAGCAAATAGCTGATCAGCTGGGTCTCCAATATGAAATCATATCCAAAGGAGTGGTGCAACTGGATGGGACAGTAGTAAAAATAGTGGGAGTAATTAAATATTTGAGCCTTACTTTGCATGCATGCCCCAATGTCACTGTTTTGCAAGATGTCTCAGTGATAGATTTACCACCACTTTTGCCCTATGTTTGTCAAGGGATTTCACAGCTAGAATTGGAGGCTATTTATCTACGATTGGTCACACATGTTGTTTAGAACAAGATATGGAACTAAGGCCACAATCAGGTCTGAACCTATTGCAAACTTTCACATTGAGCCTCATACTCCAAGCCAAATCAATGCCAATTGTTCAACATTTGATCAAGAGGATTATCCAAGCATGGATGAAGCTGACACCAAAGTTGGAAGCATCCCAGATTTGACTCTTGATGAATGGGAAAGCAAGGTACATGCTTTTGATCCCTACAAGGAAATAGAGGAATCTGAACTAGGAGTTTATTGCATGCATGAAGAAAATCAGCCTATTCCTAGCATCACCAAGCCAGACCATAAGGATGACAATGAGGTATGGCAGCTATTTTTGATGGATCAAGAAGTAGACAAGGTGCAGGTGGGGGAGCTATGCTTGTTTCACCTCAAGGCATTAAATATTATTCAGCTTTTAGATTTCAGTTTGCATGTTCTAACAACACTGCTGAATATGAAGCTTTGATACAAGGATTGCATTGGTCAAGGAAAAGAGAGGTATCAAAAACTTACAAGTCTTTGGTGACAGTGAGCTGATTGTTAATCAAGTTAAAGGGCAGCATGCTGCCAAAAATGACCTGCTCAAGTGTTATAAGAATAGGGTGTGGGACCTCATTGAGGATTTTGAAGGCTTTGGCATCAATTCCATCCCTAGGAAAGAAAACCAAGCTGCTGATAGACTTGCAGTAGTTGGGGCAGCCTTTGATGTTGTGGAAAGTATCAAGGAAGATAAAGTGCAGCCAAGCATTCATGTGATTGTGAGGCCATTAGTGCCAGACAATAATGTAAGTTGGCAAGTGTTTGAAAGTGACCAACAAATCATCAATTTCTTGCAAGAAGAAGCTGAGTTCTCAGCCAAAAATCAAGAAAAGTTAGAACAACAATATGGTGATCAAGTGGTACAGCTGAGAACAAACAAACTACCAAAAGGACTTGTCACTTTGGAGTCCATTTTTAATCCTAATGATCAATTTAGGAAAGAGAAAAAACATCCAAGTCAAGGGAGAAGATTCAGTGCCCATCTCAAGTGGGAGAAGGAAAATCACTTCAAATTGGTAAAGTGGCAACCAAGCAAGAAAGGTATGAGTTCATGAAACTTTTCCAAGAGTTCCCAGATGTATTTTCTTGGAGCTATGAAGACTTGAGAGGTTTCAATCCCAAGCTAGCTCAACATACAATTGAATTGGATCCAAGTGCTAAGCCCATCAGGAAAAAACAAAGGCCAATCAATCCACACATGGAGCCTCTCATGAAGAGGGAATTGAATAAGTTAATAGAGGAAAGTATCATATTTCCCATCAAGCATTCTAGTTGGGTAGAAAACTTGGTTCCAGTTAGAAAGAAGAGTGGAGAAATCAGATTGTGTGTAGACTTTAGAGATTTGAATAGAGCATCCCTCAAGGATCATTACCCACTTCCCTCTATGGAGCAGATTTTGCAAGTTGTTGCTGGCTCTGAGAGGTTTTCATTGCTAGATGGTTATTTAGGGTATAATCAGATCATGGTAAAGGAGGATGATCAGTTCAAGACTACCTTCACCACCAAATGGGGAACTTATGCATATAGAAAAATGCCATTTGGGTTGTCCAACACTGGAGCTACCTTCCAAAGGGAAATGGATATGGCATTCAAGGGATTGATCAACAAAATGGTGCTGATATATCTAGATGATATTACTGTATTTTCTAAAAGTGCAGCAGATCATCTCTTTCATTTGAGACAAGTGTTCCAAAGATGTAGAAGATTTGGGGTATCCTTGAACCCCAAGAAATGTATTTTCCTAGCTCATGAGGGAAAGCTCCTAGGCCACATTGTTTCCAAAGAAGGATTAGCAATTGATCCAGAGAGGGTTGAAGCAATAAAAGCACTGCCATTACCAAGTCATAAGAAGGCCCTTCAAAGTTTCTTGGGAAGAATCAATTTTTTTTGGAGGTTTGTTCTAGATTTTGCAGCCCTTGTCAAGCCAATAACCATGATGTTGAAGAAAAGTATGGCTTTCAAATGGATAGCTGAAGGTAAGGCAAGTTTTGAGGCAATCAAAGAGGCTATCTCACAAGCTCCAACTCTCATTAACCCAAGATTTCTCCAAGGATTTTATCCTTTATGCATTTGGAGGTGATGATACAATCTCTACAATTTTAGTACAACAGAACAAAGAAAATGCAGAGCAGCCAATTGCCTTCTTTAGCCAAATCCTGGAGGACTATGAGGTGAGATATTCTTTCATTGAGAAGCATGTTCTTGCAGTGATTAGGAGCTTGAAGAAATTTAAGCATCTAGTTTCAAATAACAAGGTTCAACACTGTTGGTTTCTCATGGGAGTTAAGGACTTCCTCCTCAACAAAGACCTAAATGAAAAATGTGCAGGGTGGATTACTCGTGTCATGGAGTATGACATTGAGATCAAAGTCACCAAGCTGGTCGAGGAAAGGGATTATGTGAATAGCTGGTCTTGAGAAAATCAATGGAAGCAAGCAATGAGAAGATGTTGTTTTGGTGTTGCAAGACAACCAAGAACAAAGAGGTGTTCAAGAAGAGAATGATGGTGTACTCACTCCTTGCTGGACCCAAGACATAAGTGCACTTCCTACAAATAGGCCTATGCCCTCCAGAGATGAACAAAACCAAGAGAAGACACTTCAGATTGCAGGTTGTCCCATATGCACTTGTTGATGGTGTTTTGTTCAAGAAGGATGTAAATGGAGTGCTGCTGAGATGCATTGGGACAAACCAAATTAATAGAATGCTAGAAGAGTTCCATGGTGGATCAGCTGGGGGCCATTTTTCTCCAAGAGTGACAACCCTCAAGATTATGAAGGCTAGCTATTATTGGCCCAAGGTTTTTGGTGATTGTTATGCATGGATCAAGAGGTGCAAAAATTGTGCATTCTTCACAGGAAAGGAGAGATTAGCTGCCCTTCCATTGCACCCAATTTAGTTGACCAGCCATTCATGCAATGGGGTTTGGACTTCATTGGAGTCATTAACCCAAACTCAAGCCAAGGACACAAGTGGATTCTAACAACAACAGACTACTTCACCAAATGGACTGAGGCAGTGGCACTTAAAGAAGCAAATGAATCTAGCATTCTAGACTTCTATGAGGGGATAGTAACCAGATTTGGTATACCTACCACTATAATATCAGATAATGCTTTGGCATTCATAGGATCAAAGGTAACTGAATGGGCTGTTAAAAATGGGATTTATCTAAGCACTTCATCAAATTATTACCCTCAAGGTAATGGCCAAGTTGAGTCTACCAACAAGAACTTGTTAAAGATCATCAAGAGGACTCTTGATGAAAATCAGAGGACTTGGCACACCAAATTGAAATCAGCCTTGTGGGCTGATAGGATAACTCCCAAGAGATCCATAGGTAACTCTCCATTCAGACTTGTTTATGGAAGAGAGGCAATCTTTCCCATGTCACTTGAGTTGCCAACATTGGAACTCATGAAGCAATTGGAGTTGTTGGAGTTTGAACCCATGGAGGTTAGATATGTAAAATTGATGGAGCTCCAAGAAATCAGAGAGCATGCAGCCCAAGCAATGGAGAAGGACCAAGCCTTGATCAAGAGGACCTTTGATAGGAAAGCCAAGGCTAGAACCTTCCAAGTTGGAGATTTAGTGTTGAAATGGGATGCAGACCGAGAAAAGCCAGGAAGGCATTCAAAGTTTGATGCCATTTGGAGTGGCCCTTATATGGTCACAAAATGTAAGAACAACAATGCCTTCCAATTGTCTACATTGGATGGTGAAGAACTACAGATTCCAGTTAATGGAATCCATCTAAAGCATTGCTACTAGAAGGAAACTCTCCACCTTGTACATATTAGCTTAGATTTTCATTCCTCCAAGTGCTTGTGCACATTGTTTTTTGTAGCTTAGTTTTCCATTTCCCTAAGTGCTTTGGCACAAGCTTGTTGTCCCAAGGATGCATTTTTGCAGGCCATGTTCCAGATCAAGTGATGTTCTACTCTCACATTTTCCTTCTTGAAATTTTTCTAATGAGTTGGGAGTACCAAGTAGTTAATTTGATGACTCCATGCCCAATGGATTGCTTTTAAGAAACTGGTAACTTCATCCAAGCAGGCAGATGACCCCTCTGAGTCACCAAAATTGTTATCCAAAATAAGCCCCTTGCTCATTTTTGGCTAACTTCCTTTCATTCCTTCCTTCCTTGTGCCTCAGTCAAATTTTTTTCACTTTTTAGGCACTCAAAATTTTCTAGAAATGGTTTCATTGGATAGAGAATCTTCTCAACTTTCCAGAAAGGTAAATTTTTCCTTCTAACTCCTTGTATTTTGCAAGTTATGGCTCATGGAGTTTTGGAGGGAAATTTTCCCTAGAGAAGGTCCGCGCCCAATCAGAGAGCACCACATGGTGGAGGAATGGTGGGAGTGGAGGTAAATTTGAAATTTTTCACCAAGGATTGGTTGGGCATGCAAAAAAAATTTTTGGCCCGAAGGCCCGCCGCCAATAGGAAGTGGCCACGTGTCCATGGGGGGTCGGAGGTCGAACCGATGGGGAGAAGTTAGAAAAATTTCCAAGGTTGGCGAAAAGGAAAATCTTTTGGCCCAAGGCCCCATAGCAAATGAGGAGCATGCCACATGTCCATGAACTAATGGGAGGTGGAGGCGTGGGGGAATTTTTCCATTTTTCCAAAGTGTGGCAAATGGCACAATAAACTCCGCCCTACGATGGCCCGCGTGCCAATCAAACATGCCACGTGTCCATGTGGCTAAAAAAATCTCAAAAGGGTGGTCCATCAGAGAGGAAAAGAGTTTAGCCCATGCTAATGGAAAGGTGCCACATGTCCTATTTGGGGAAATGGTGGAGTCAACGAAAATTGGAAGCCCGCCCGCCGAAAAAATAAAAGATGACACGTGGCAGAGGAGCGGGGATGGGAGTGGAGCGACAAAGGAAAATTTTTTTCCAAAATCCAAAAAGGGTAAAATGATCATATGGAGCCCCATGGACCAATCAAGATGCCACATGGCATCAAAGTGGTGGGGGTGGAGATTTTTGGGGAAATTTTCCCAAAATTTCAAAAAGGGGAAAATTTTAAACTTTCATCCCGCCAACCCATTTTTGGCCCTTTTTTGCCCTAAATCTTCATAAGGGCATAAATTTTGATCCAGAGCTCATATTTTCATGTTCTTGGTGTCATTGGAAAGATGGTGAAATTATCTACACATGATGGAGGGTTCAATTTTGTATTTTGATGGAGAATTTTGGGAGAAAAATGAAGAAATGTCCCTAGCATGGAAAAAATGTAGAATTGACATTCAACCACCAAATTTAATGAAGTATGGTCATTTTTTTTGATCTGCAGAACAATGTACTTCTAAGTATGGGTTTTCCATGAAGCCCATCACTCTGTAGGTGAAATTTGAGGAATCTAGTTGGTGGTTGAATTCATAAATCCATTTTTCCCACGTTTTTTTTTTCTCTCCTTCTGCTTGACCATTAAAAGCCAGATTTGGCTCATTTGTAAAGGGTTGGACATTTTTTTCTCTGCAAGCTCTCTTTTCTTCCTCAACAAGGTGGATTTGTAGAGTTTCATACCTCTCATATAGACTACAACATGTGTTTTGCCTCCTGGCCATTATAATGCATTGTATTGAACTTGGGAATGATAATGTATGTTCTGTGATTGATTTTTTCCAATCCTTTCATGTGTTTATCATTGTATTTTGATCTCTCATTACATTCTAGCAATCTATGCATATTTTGTGTTGTATTTCTTATGATCTGTGTAAATTTTGCAAAGTAGATGTTCACCACTCCACTTAGAATAGCTTGATGTAAAAATGGCATTTCTCCATGGTGATTTGGATGAGGAACTATATATACAGCAACTAGAGGGCTATGAGGTTAAAGGTAAAGAGGAGATGGTGTGCAAACTTAAGAGGAGCTTGTATGGATTCAAACAAGCTCCACGTCAATAGTATAAGAAATTTGATAGCTTCACGATGGATCAAGGTTATATTAGATGTCATTCTCACCATTGCATGTATACAAATAAATATGAGGATGAAAATTATATTATCCTGTGTCTATATGTGGATGACATGTTGGTTGCAAGTAAAAACATGTAGGAAATAAAATTACTCAAGAAGCAGCTAAGTGAATCCTTTCCTATAAAGGATTTGGGGGCATCAAACAAATCCTTGGTATGAGGATATCTTGGGATAGGAAGGAACATAAGCTAACTTTATCTCAATAAGGGTACATTAAGAAAGTCTTGGAGAGATTTAATATGCAAGATGTTAAACCGGTTGGGACTCCTTTGGCAGGCCATTTCAAGTTATCAAAGGAGTAGTCTCCCAAGATAGAGCAGGAGAGAAACTAGATGTCCAAGGTACCTTACTCATTAGCATTTGGTAGTTTTATGTATGCCATGGTGTGCACCAGACATGATATTGCCCATGCAGTGGGAGTGATGAGTAGATTTATGAGTGATCTAGGTAGAGATCACTGACATGTAGTAAAGTGGATCCTTCAATATTTGAGAGGGACCGTGGGGATAGTTTTGTGCTACAGTGGATTAGACACCACTTTGTGTGGTTATGTAGATTCAGATATGGCTAGAGATGTAGACAACAAGAGGAACATGACAGCTTATGTTTACATTATATGTGGGACAACAATGAGCTAGATTTCATGACTACAGAAGATGGTGGCTTTGTCAACCACAGAGGCTGAGTATGTTGCTTCCACAAAGGCAAGAAAATAAATTATTTGGTTACAAAAATTTCTTGAGGAGTTGGGGCATAAGTAGGAGGAAGGAAAGATGCATAGTGATAGTCAGAGTGTTATACACCTTGCTAAGAACTCTATTTTCCACTCTTGGACAAAGCATATATAATTAAGGTACCATTTCATCAAGACAACTTTGGAGGAAGAGAAGCTCAAGTTGGAGAAGATTCATACCAATCAAAATCCTGGAAATATGATGACCAAGTTGGTCAAAAGGGAAAAACAAAAATTGTGTTCAGCTTTGGTTGGTCTTCATGAAAACTAGTGAAGGGTTGAGAATCTTGCTCGGAGGAAAACTAGTCTCCAAGTGGGAGATTGTAAGGTTATGGAGCTTGTTTTCATGTGAGAAAGTGTTGAATAATATATACTAAGAGTATTGTACACTTTCCATAGTTGTATCACCTATTTTTTTGGGCCTTAAAACATGCCCGATCAATTGGGAAACATGATTTTCTCGTATGGATGGGATTTTTTTACTAATAGGTTTATGAGATGTTTTTGCCCATGATTTTAATACCCATGGTTTTGTAAAACTACTTAAGCAATTATCTACTTATATGGTTTTATGTATATGGTAGGTATAATGTAACATTGCATATGTGTTTTGAATTTGGGTGTGAATGTTGTAGAGTTTGTTGAGCATAGCTCCAAACAGATCTGGGTATTGTATTGAGAGAGTGGTGGTGTTAGTGCAAATTAAAAACACCCCTGGATGTTTATCTGATTTCTAGTTTGATATTTTGACATCCGGTGTGAATGCACAACATTTAATATTTTCCCCAAGTGTGGGACTTGCAAAAAAAAGGAAAAGAATCTCCAAATTAGAGGTTGGTTCCTCAACTTCTCTCGATTAGATGTATGCTTGAAAATTCACAGAGGTTTAAAGCTGTCAAATCCTACTCTAAATTCTAAGGGACAGAGATAGAGGATGTAAAATAAATAAAACTAATACTAACAAGGTGATACACCAAAGGAGTGGTGAACATTTTACTTCTACAAATTGACACAGATCAACCGAAATGCAACAAAACATCATGTAAAAATTGATAAGCTGTAATGAAAGATCGAAATGAAGCAAACAACACAAACAGAGGTGAAACTCATTGAAAGAACTTGCATTGTCATTTCCAATATAAAAATACATTAATTACAACAACAAGAAAGTCAAAAACATATTGCAGTCTTAGAAGAGGTTTGATAATCCACAAAATCCCCTTTTGGTGAAAGAGGGAGCCTGCAAAACATAAAAATGTCCATCCTTAAAAATTGAGCCAAATATGGCTTTTAACAATGAAAAATGCGAGCTAGGGAGAATAAAACGTGGGAAAATGTGAGTGGATGCTTCAACAATGGACCAAATTGCATTAAAACAACATGGGTTCCCATTTAAGACCATTCTTTGATATTTTTGACTATGTTGGGAGAGAATACAAGCCATACTCCATTAAAAAATGGTGGTTGAAATGTCAGTTCTATTCTTTTCTCCATGCCAAAGGTGTTTTACATTTTCTCTCCCTAAACTCCACCAAAACACAAAATTGAGATCTCCATCATGTAGAACATTTCTTTAGCTTTCCAATGCCACCAACAATGAAAACATTTGAGCTCTGGATCAAAGGTTATGCCATGTGGAAGATTTAGGGAAAACTAGGGCAAATCAAATTTTGGCGGGCCCGAAGTTTGAAATTTTCCCTCTTTTTTGACTTTGGGAAAATTTCCCCAAAAATTTCTGCCCCGAAGCTCCAATGCCACATGGCAAGATTTTATTAGTCGTGAGATTTTCTTGACCTTTTTATGCCTATCCTACCTTTGGAAAATTTTCCAAAAAATTTTGTAGCCCCGACGTTCCTGGGACACGTGGCATGTTCCAATTAGCTCTTGAGGCGTGCTTCTAAATTTTTCTTTAACTGTGTCCATTCCCCAAATGGGAAATGTGGCACCACGGCATTGGCATAGGCCACGATAAGTTCTTCTCCTCTCATGAGGCTGCCTTAATGTTTTTGGCGACCACCTGGACATGTCACAACTGTTGATTGGTGTGGGCCTGTGCGGTCGGGCCTTCGTTTCAATATTTTCCATTACTTGGAAAAAAGGAAAATTTTCCTCCACTCTCCTGCCACCCGATGCTCTTGGGACATGTGGCTGAATGTGATTTTTTGGTGGGATTTTTCCCCAAAATTCCCCATTGCTCCGATTTTTCCTTCTTGAAATTTGAACCACGACGAGCTGTGGACACGTGGCCTCCCACTATTAGCTAGCGGACCTGCGGGTTAAAATTTTTCTTCGTGTGCCCTACCGATTTTTGATGAAAATTTTCTAAGTTGTCTTTGCTCCCGCCATTCCGATGCCACGTGGCACATGTTGATTGGCCACGGGCCTCCCATGGGAAAATTTCCCTCCAAAACTCTGCCGAGCCATAACTTGAAAAATACAAGGAGTTAGGAGGAAAAATTTACCATTCTGGAAAGCTGAGAAGATGCTCTATCCAATGAAACCATTTCTATAATATTTTGAGTGATAAAAGATAAAAAATTCTAACTGAGACATAAGGAAGGAAGGAATGAAAGTGGTTAGCCAAAAAATAAGCAAGGGGCTTATTTTGGATAAGAATTTTGGCAACTCGGAGGGTCATCTTCTTGCTTTGGATGAAGTTTCCGCTTCTAAAGCAATCCATTGGGTATGGAGTCATAAAATTCTCTGCTTGGAACCCCAAATGATTAGAAAATTACAAGGAGGAAGATTGTGAGAGTAGAATCATCACCTGATTTGGAACAAAGGCTTGCAAAACTACATGTTTGGGACAGCCATCTTGTGCCAAAGCACTTAGGGAAATGGAAAACTAAGCTATGGCAGAACAATGTGCACAAGCACTTGGAGGAATGAAATCTAAGCTAATATGTACAAGGTAGAGAGTTTTCCTCTATTAGCAATGCTTTAGATGGATTCCATTCGGTGGAATCTGCAGTTCTTCACAATCCAATGTAGACGTTGGAAGGAATTGTTGTTCTTACACTTTGTGACCATGTAGGGGCCACTCCAAATGGCATCAAACTTTGAATTCCTTCCTGGATTTGCTCGGTCTGCATCCCATTTCAACACTAGATCTCCAACTTGGAAAGTCCTAGCCTTAGCCTTTTGATCAAATGTCTTCTTGATCAAGGTTTGAATCTTCTCCATTTCTGGGCTGCATGATCTCTAATTTCTTAGAGCTCCATCAATTCAGCATATCCAACCTCCAT